>JASVER010000002.1:15808147-15826919 GCA_030449065.1 Oceanodroma leucorhoa | reverse complement strand
AAATTATAACCTCATCTGCTCCCCCGGAGGCTGAGTTAATAGATTTGAATGTCCCGGAGTTGGGAAACCCCCTCCGCCATCCCCAAAAAGTGAGCCGGGGGATGGGCGGTGGATTTGTCTAAGAAGGCTCACAGAAAATGACAAAGGGGACCTGATGATTACTTTTCCCTTGGGCCCCTTTAAGACTCCAGTCACCTTTTTAGTAGATACTAGAGCACAAATGTCAGCCCTTTGGGCAGATGAAGGCAACCGAAATGGCATAATTGCTGATAAAAAACAAATTTGCGTAACAGATGCCTTTGGAAACTCAAAACTGCAACCCACGGCTCGAGTTAAGTGTTGGTTACCTGGGGACGAAGCTGCAACAGAGGCTGTTATGATCCTAGGAAACTTACCAACGAATATTTTAGGACTTGATTTATTGAAGGGGAGAGCGTGGATAGACTCAAAAGGAAGGGAATGGAAGTTCGGACTCCCTGTGGCTTCGATAAGACTTTTACAGTCAGCGCCTGCACTTCCTCCTTTAAAGATAGTCAATATGTGAAACCCTATACTTTACCATTAGGAGCAAGGGAGGGAATTACCCCTGTAATAACTGARTTACGGGAACAGGGGGTAATCATCCCAACTCCCTCACCGTATAACTCTCCGGTGTGGCCAGTCCGTAAACGAAATGGAAAGTGGCGATTAACAACTGATTATCGGCGCCTGAATGCAAATACAGGTCCTCTAACAGCTGCRGTGCCTAACATGGCCAAGCTAATTGCAACCACACAGGAACAAGCCCACCAAATATTAGCCACTATTGACGTGAAAGACAYGTTTTTTATGGTTCCCTTGCAGGAGACAGACAGAGATCGTTTCGCTTTTACCTGGGAAGGGGTGCAATTTACTTTTACATGTCTTCCTCAGGGATACTGCCACTCACCGACTATCGCCCACTATGCATTGGCACAGGAGCTTGCCCGGATCACCCCTGAAAAGGGAGTTAAGGTATACCAATATATTGATGATATATTGATTGGCGGCCCTGATACCAGTGTAGTAGGACAGACCCAAGCAAAAATAATCACTCACTTTTAGAGAGTTTAGGACTCCAGATCCTGGCAGAAAAGGTACAGCTCCCATCCTCAGAAGTAAAGTACATGGGTATCTGGTGGAAGGGGGGGACAGTGTGTATTCCTCCCGAAACCTTGACTACCCTTGAACAAGTGGGAATGCCTGGAAACAAGAAGGAACTCCAACATGCCTTAGGCCTGTTGGTATTTTGGAGAAAACATATTCTAGACTTCTCCGTTATAGCCCGACCTTTATACGATTTAACACGCAAAAGAGTCTCTTGGGATTGGACCCCCGTCCATGAAGAAGTCTTGAAGTTGTTAATTTTTGAGGCTGGGGTATACCAGGCTTTAGGGCCCATAAACCCAACAGACCCGCTCCATGTCGAATGGGGTTTTGCAACTCACGGGCTATCAATACATATGTGGCAGCGGGGACCTGAAGGCCCAACTCGTACTATCGGGTTTTATTCACGAAGCTTTAAAGATGCAGAAAAACGCTATTCAATTTGGGAGAAAGGCCTCTTTGTAGTTAACCTGGCTTTACAGGAAGCTGAAAATATCATACGACAACAATCGATCATTTTAAGAGGACCCTTTAAGGTCCTGAAACTGATACTAGCTGGAACACCACCCCCTGTAGGAGTTGCGCAGCGAGAAACAGTAAGGAAATGGTATGCGCAACTAAATTACTATTGCCACACACGTCAGATAGAAGAGGGAGCATCCAAAATAYTTCAAATACAAGAATTGCCCGATAATCAATCAGTCCAAGAACCTCCTCCTTCCTATATAAAACCTGCCCCTCCATTTGAACCTCATTTGAGAAATGTATGGTTCACTGATGCATCCTCCATAAGGGAGGGAAAAATATGGAAATACCRAGCGGTAGCCCTGCATGTTGATTCAGGGGACCGAATCGTAACAGAAGGCGAGGGAAGTGCTCAAGTAGGAGAGTTGATAGCAGTTTGGAGTGTACTAAGAGAAGCTGAGAACAGAGARCCAGTATTCATTTATACAGATTCGTATGCTGTGTTTAAAGGATGTACTGAGTGGCTCTCTTTCTGGGAACAAAATCAGTGGGAARTTAACYGGGTACCCGTATGGCAAAGAGAAAAATGGGAGGAAATCTTAAATATTGCTAAACAAGGGACTTTCTTGGTGGGATGGGTAGCTGCACACCAAAAGGAGAATCACCCAACTCACATTTGGAATAATCAAGTAGATTCGCTAACCCGTTTAGCTACAATAGCAGCGGAAGCTGAAGAAGAAAAGTGGGAACACCTGTTGGAGTGGTTACATGTGAAATGTGGCCATTCAGGAGTTAAAGATCTTTTCAAAGAAGCTGGTGGCAGGCRTTGGCCTGTTACTCGGGAACTATGTAACACGGTCATTTCTGCTTGTAGTCAGTGCCGTACCCGATTAGAAAGGCATCCCTTGCAAGAACCCCCACTCCACTTACGGAGCRGGAAGGGACTCTGGGAGACTTGGCAAATTGATTACATAGGACCTTTTAAGAAGTCAGACGGGAAGCAATATGTTCTTGTCGGGGTGGAAGTGGTATCGGGACTTACCCAAGCTGAGGYTGTCACAAGAGCAACGGGGGGCAACACAGTGAAAGGGTTAAAGCTATGGTTTAGTTACCTGCCTAAACCCCAGTCGATCCAATCAGATAACGGTACTCACTTTACTGCCGGGGTGGTTCAGGAATGGGCAAAAGGTGAGGGAATACAATGGATATTTCACGCCCCCTACTATCCTCAAGCTAATGGGACAGTGGAAAGAACAAACGGATTGCTGAAATGTTTCCTTASACCCCATGATTCCAGGTGGTCTGCACAACTCCCCGATGCTGTATCAAAAGTAAATAGCCACTGGGGGGTAAATGGATGTCCCAGGCTCACTGCATTTTTTCCTGAACCTCCCTCCCTACTCCCGGGGAAAAAGGAAACAAAAAATTCAGTGAAACCACTCCACTATCCAGGGCAACATGTTTTGGTAGATTTACCAACAGCAGGGGAGGTACCCTTAACCGTAAAAACTCCACTTAACCTCTATGCCTGGATAGCAACCGACGCCCACGGAAGAGACCATCGAATCAATACTAGATGGATTGTACCGTCCTTTTAAACTTGTTTTGTTCCTATTCTGTGTATTTTGAAGGTCATYGCAGACAGACCATATGTTTATATTACTACCCCTAGTGATTGTTTATATTATCTGTGTAATTCTCTTTATTGCTTTTGTATTCTATAATAGAGCACGATGCTTTGGAAAACCCTYTTCCTCACCTTTGCCATCCTCAGTGAGGGGAGAGGAAATGAGCCTCCAAACCTTGCCTGGGAATTAATTCAAGGATTTGTGCGCGTCTGGAATCATACTAACCAAGGAGTTTGTGTCCCAATTCCCAAATCTTCAGAAGAAGGTATTGGCTTCTCTATGGTTAACCTTAACCTCTCCAGGTTGCTGGAAGGTGAATTGAATACAGTCATTAATAATTGCACCAGCAAGTGCACATAAGGCAGAGTAAAAGCTCTGTTCGAGAGTCAACATAACAATGCTTTTAATTTTAAGGGGGATTGGAGAATGAATCAGGATGCATTTTATCAAATTCCTCCAGTAAAATGGACCAATCTTTGGAACAAAACATGCTATAGATGGAACATAAGCGATCCATACACTCCTCCCGTTTGGGCTCCGCTTAAATGCCAATATCTCCTTGTCCTGAAGATTTGATGAATATACATGATGCGTCAGGTAAACGGTGGAACCAAACTCACTGTAGGGATCCCGATAAAATATCATGTACCCAAATTCCCTACTGGCCTCCACCTCCTGAAATAGAACCTTTCGAGCACCCCTATAYGATTAAATGGTCTCCCACATGGTGTATATCGATTCCAGATCGCCTAGGCTGAAAATATGATAAAATTAATAGAGCCAAATATGAGTGGGCCTGGTCTATCAAACATGCGATGTATGGAGACTATGATCCCGATCGTCCTGTCGATGAGGAATATGTTGAAACCCACTCCCCAAAACACTCCCACTTAATGAACTGTACCATGATCTTAAATTGTAGCASAGGTGCAGGAGACCCTATTGAAACATGGTATATCCCTGAACTCCGAACCCTTATACAAGATATGTGTACTTGCTGGAGATACCCTTCCCAGGGTTTCCRAAATTCAGATAAAAGGTGTAAAGGAACCTGGAAAATGGGAAGAATCGCCCTTAGTTGCGGTATTCCCATAAGCCATGGTCCAGAACACCGAAAATTGTGGGATGAGGACCTACAGGGTGCCTGGGTACCCAGAGACGATAAGTATCAATGTCTCATGGCATGGTATCCTGCCCCACAAGAAACATTATGGGGATGTTCAGATGGAAAATTATATTCCCATCTTAATGTGAGAAAACACGCTGGATTACAGTGTGGAATAGGAATGCCTACGATGTGTCCTTCTAGGGTGTTCCATTTCTCGATGCCTCGTCAAAACAGAAGGCGCCGAGAAAGCAATGGGCCTCAAGCATGACCTGACTGGGCGGTACATGGCATTGAAATACCTGATTATTATACCTGGGGTATGAAAACATCTTTAATGTTAGAAAATATATTTACCCCATATGTAACTCTTAGAAGACACCAGTTTGTCTTAGAAAATCTAACCTGGCAAATGCACATCTTAAGCAATTGGACCCATTATGCTTTTGGAGAMGTGAATGTACAGATTCAACAAGTGTCTAAAATGACTTTACAAAACAGACTAGCTTTGGATATGTTATTGTTAAAAGAGCAGGGGGTATGTGGAGTATTAAATCTCAYTGATGGAGAATGMTGCCTCACCATRCACAATGCAACAACCACCAYAGAAGAAGCGYGAAAGAAGATGAAAGWGGTGTYASAGCAAACTGGAGAGCTTTTCCGAGCAATGCAGCTGAAGGATTGGTTCAATAGCTGGACCCCTGGATCCTGGTTCACCTCCCTCCTGAATGCACTGGGACTTACTGGTTGGGGAAATTGGCTTTTAAGTATTGCTATGATGTTAATCTGTGGGTTCTTGTTTTTGATGATTGGCCTTGCTATTATGAAATGTATGATCTCGCAACTTTCATCTTCTCTATTCTCTTCTCTATCCTCTGTCCGCTATGTAAAAGTCACCACCCTGGATGAAGATTATACAGACAATATTTGAGTCACGGAGTGATGTGAGAGACTGAAAGAGTTAATGTGAAGTTGATGCCTCAAACATTGCTGTAAATGGGTCCTACACAGCAGTGATAAGGTGCAAATGAGGAGCCCGATAACAGGACAGGCAGGGCGGATAACAGGACAGGTGGGGCGTGCCGGAGGGTGCGCAGCTCCCTGTTCTGCCCAAGCCGGACATCTCACCATATATGGCAAAAGCTCATACAGAGTTTATCTGGGGAAGGGGCTCACCACCACCTGAAGACCACCGAGAGACCCCTTGCGACCACCCCTCACTACAACAGCGCCTACACGATAAAATTCTAGAATCTGCGTGGCTGATGCAACCGAGGTGTAGGGGACGACTATAAAAGGACACCAGCACAAGGAGCCGGCGCGCGCCCGCCACCGGAGGATTGCTGCACCCGTCATCATCGTCATCGCGGGATCCAAGGGTGGTGATATCTCTCTCTCTCTCTCTCTTTTTCTCTCTTTTCCTTTCTTTCCTTTTCTTCTTCCAAATGCTTTTATGGAACCCACATTGCCTATCACTACGCTTTTTATGTTTGGGTTTTTATTGTAACGCTTTCCCAGTTCAGCTTGCTTCTGCCTTAGATAAAAATACTTAAACCGATTGTTCGGTGTTGTTTCACCTTAATTTAGCCCGAGGGAATTTCGAAACCTTTATGACCCCCTGGTCCGATCAGGCCGGGTCGTGAYAATTTCTTTACCTCAGAACTCTCTAGTCATGTGCTATGCTACAGATAATTGGCATATACTGTTGCATTTCTTGCAAAATAAAATCCTAAACAAATATAATTTAGAAGTTTATTTAAGATGTTGAACTCTAATTGAATATATATTCAGAGAAATTTATAATATTATTTCATGCGTGATTATTAAGGAGGAAACTAACATTCTTTAGATATATTGCAGATAAACTATATCACAAATCATATGAATATCCCTTTCTGCTGCAAACAGCACTTGTAATGAATGTCCCTGACATTTTTGTTTTTCTCGAGCTAAACATTTATGTTAATTGAGGCTAGTATGCCTCCCATGATGTGTTCTTTACATAAATTACTAGGTGTTTCCATTCCTGCTCCTGGGGTGTCTTTCTAGCTGAGTTTGTTGTAAACTCTGCTCATATAGGAAGTGTTAAACAAGGGGATTATTTTTCCCCTTGGAAAGTATATGTTATCGGCACAGATAGAATATAAAAAAGCCTAGTACCTGGCTTGGGCATAAACTTTATTTTGTGTGCTTAAAATTATGAGTTTCCTTATAAAGACAGTTACTATTTAAACCTGTATWCTCTTTCCTTATCTTCTACAATTAAACTAACTAAATTTTAGCAAGTATTCTGGCTTTCTGCAAGAATATCAATGTCATTATTTGATTTTTTTTTAACTGTGTTTTAGAAACCTACTCAAAGGAGCACACAGGATTCCACACAGGGCAGGTCTTAGAAGTAGGGTTTGTCCAATAAATGAAATGAACCTATGAAATCCAAATAGTAAATCAACTACAGTGAGGCAATAAAAGAAAATAAAAATAGAATCACTTATGGTAACATATTGTGGTTAAAGTAAATTATATTCCCTAATGAAATACTGTTCCAATCAGTTATCTTGACAACATGCTTTAAACACTAGGAAGTGGAAGCTATGGCATTATGAAAGACAAAGAAGTAGAGCAGCCAAGAGGACAAAGAAGAATGCTCAGTGCTTCTCTCTTGCCATTGCTACTTATTTTTCTGTGGAGTACAACCCCACAGCAGTTGTCATGGCGCACCCCAGGAGAAATCAGAGTCATCAGTACAAGACTAAAGTTACATCTCCAGGAGTGTCTAGCAAAAGGTCCTGCCTCATTACAGTTTCCCATGCTGCAGCTGTCTGCAATCTAAGCCAACTATTTTAAATAATGTAGATAGAAACTTTGGAAACTGCTTAGAACTCCATTGTCAAGACTAAATTAAGCTACTTCAAACACAGCAGATGAATTACATGTAAAAGAAAATGTATTCACCACAGTAATTTACTGAATAATAAAAATATAAAGCCATATTTTGAAAAGTAGAAATAAAGAGTAYAACAAAAATGTGTTTAAAATGTAGCTTTCATCTGCATTAACCAGTTCCAGTATTAGGAATGGCTGTAAAAAYAGAATTGTGTTTAACCAAGAATTTCAAGATTTTGAAAATCAGAGTCACTCTTCTTCAGAATAAAATGAAATATTTCTGAAGAATAAGGGAAATAAGTGAGAAAATGTGAAAGAGAAAACCACTGTCTAAATAGTTTACAATATASGTTTTCTGATTCCAATTCAAGCTAATTTTGGCTGGAGACTTAAACTTAAGTCATCCATAAAACTAGTGACTATTCTAAATCACTGTTATCCAGTTACTATCTCCTTTAAAGCTGCTGTGTCTGGTATAAGTAAGAAACAGCTACTGCATACATCATTAGGACAAAGGAGCTATTAGATGCCAGTGGGAGGGGCGTGGTCTGAGAGCATTTCACSGGGCCAGAAACAACTTTCAGACACATCTCAACTTCATCCCCAACTGCTCAGTTTCTGCAGGAAAGCAAACAAAGCATAGCCGATGCATGATCTGGAGGTGAGGCCCGCGTTCCCCTTGGTTCAGATTTTAGACAAGAGGGGCCAAGGCACTGTGAAGAGTGCCTCTGTCTCATTGTTTATATGTAGCCAGAGACAATGATGTCTTATACAGCTTAGTATTTACATCAGTCTCTCAGGATAGACTTAGATTCCCAAACATGAATCCCATTCGTTCAGTCAAACATGAGTCACGGTTATTCTAGGCACACAGTTGTGTTAACATCAAGAAAACAAATGGAATCATAAATSAAAAAGTGAGAATATTAATTCCTCACTGTAAAACTTTATAAAACTTATGTAAGGTTCAGGAGTCTGAATACAATGATTTCAACCTATGACTGAAAATATTATTACAAGATTTGAAAACATGTATTAAAGATACAGTAAAGAAAGGACAATCATATAATATTGTAATGTAAAATATTAGTAMATGATATATTTTTCACACTATTTTTTTCATTTCTTTTTGTTTTGTCATGTTTTTTCGTGCGCATGTGAAGAGACTAGGGAGTGTTAATTGTCTGGTTGGCTTTTTTTCCTTTTAAGGAAGGGAAGGTAATAATTAAAACCTTTTGATTATTTTAGATATAATATTCTTATAATTGAAAAAAAAAAGTGAAAAATTTGAGGAGATGTGGCAGAACTACTGCTGCTTATGCATAAATGTGAGATCCAGAACAAGATTTTATACTCCTCAGTCCTGAACTTCAAGCATCTTGATTTGAAACCATCTAACCCTAGATATTCTTAAGCTTATTAGATGATTCCACTTTTTAACTAAAAAAAAAAAATAATCTAAGACAGTTAAATTTTACATAGTACACATGTCCAGAATCATCCTAATTCAAGACCTGAGGTAGGAAATTCCCTAAATTGCAGCAGCCATTTCTCAGCTGTAAAAGGGGGAAGCACAAGGAGCTCTGGAGCACAGGTGTATAGCTGTGTTGTGTTCTGCCTCCAGGACATCACCTAARGCTCTTTCCTCACTTCTTTTCTTCTTCTTCTCTTCCTTCTGCCAGCGAAAGAAAATCTTGGCACATAGGCAGAAATGAGGCTATGCTGTACTTCTACAAGTCTGGATCCTGAGAACTAGGTCTGTGTCAAGCACCATAAACTCTACTTCTCATCAGAGTTCGCTACTATCCAGAGGCTTGGAACTCGAAATGTGGAATTTCTTGGAAAGGAACAGTGCAGTAGTGTGTTTTTTTTCACACATTAACACTAAAGACATCAAAACCAGCAGTTATGGCTCCTTTCTTTTTAAAATGCTCCTGCCAAAAAAAGTCATCCATCTTTAACAAAAGAGCTTTGTTTTGAGTTTCTTGCCTTACTGAGAACACTTAAAACCATTTCCTGAAAGCTTTGACTTATGTAATTTTGCTATCTTTATTCTTTGTTGAAGATGAGCTGTTGAGATGATCAGACTGTAAGTTTCCAGACTGCTGCAGGAAACAAATAGGGGGAGAAAAATATGATTCTCCAAGCTAAACATGAGACCACTCAACTTSTAAGGGAAGTTTTACATTCCAGCCTTTTTTGTCATGACTGTATATAACCAATATATAATGCTAAATACAGTATTCTGCTTTCTATTTTGCTGATGGGAATAATGACATAGAGCAAGATGAATTATCCTTGATCAGAGAATCAGAAGTGCATTGTAAGCTGCCCTAGAAAAYGAAATGCTGAATTCTCGTTCTATGATATATATTATTAATTAACTCCATACTTACTAAGGTTTTTGCTCACCTATATTTATGTGGAAATGAAAACAATATTTTTATTGCTTTTAGTGCATATTTACAAGCTTTAGGAATAATGCATTATCAAGATTAAGACTGTTAGTGTAACCCATCTCTCCCATTGGAAGTGGTTTCAGTAACTTACACAATTTGAGTTAAGGTCAAAAAACCAATAAGTATGTTTACTATGCTAGTATTTGCCCGAGTTCTGCATATAATTCTGCTTTGTTGACTGAAAGATAAAATTCATTTCTGAATTTCTGAAACAATCCAACCTAAAATACAGAAATTGAATAGTCTGAAATGTATATTTTTTTCTCAAAGAACAAACTGTGTGTTCAGTTGAAACTACCTTGATTCTGGAAAACAATAAACTAGGGAGACCAATAGTGAAATCTCTGAGATAACATATCATCTGTATGATGCCTAAATAACAAAGCTCTTTGTACTGACTGTTAAATGGCTGTCTGAAATATAATCAGACACAGACACTTTTGAAGAAGAAATATCAAGGTTACTTTYAGATGCTTTTAATAAATATTGATGGCCTTTTCTCTCCTTACTGGAGATTATGCAAAGTGGTAATTATTTCATAGGGATTATAAAATGTTAGTATCTTCCTTTTATGTATTCATGACCTGATTTTTGGTGTTGACACCCATTTTCCACGTTTCATTTTCCAGAAATTGCCAGCAGTCTGTGGCTGAGAGAGGCTAAGTTTCCCCCAGTGCTGTTCATGGCTCARAAACATTCTTCTGGGGCAGTTCCAATGTCAACCGCCTGCACAAAAGCAAACTCATTCCTGTAGAGCCAAAAACGTGACACCTGTAGGGAATACGAAGAGTAGAACTAATAGTCAGGAATCTCCAGGTTTGTCATAAAGCTATCCACAAACCCCAGATTCTGGAAATTAGCATATCACTAAGGAAAACCAGTTTCAGGGGATCTTGCCGTGTGCTTTCATTCAAGTCAAAGTGYTTAAGAAAATTAGTTTTGATCTGTGTAAAACAGGATTAGTTACATATTTATAACTCACTAGGATATTAATTTATTTTGTCTGAAATGCTTCAGCATTGATAYAATGCTGCAAAAGATCTTAAGCCCTTGGAGCTACTGTAGTCTAACAGCTTTTATTTATTTGTTAATTGCTCTTGCTGTTTTTATTTTTCCAGGGGACGGATGATGACCCTAAATATCTATATTTAGTATCTCTATTATCTGTTCTTTGTATCAAGTGAAACGGTTAGACTGTGGAGTCTGTTATATTTGCTATCAGCTAAAAAAGTTGTTGCAGATCCATTAAAACCTTCTGTGTTGTTTTTCTATCTAGATTGGATTTCTGAAACTTCCCATGATGGAGAAGGAAATGAACAAGGAAACAATGACAAAGTTGTCTTATTACAAAGAAATGGTCATCACTCCTGAAAGAGCTCCTCCTTAAGGCTGAGAGAAAATCATCAGTGATGGAGAATGACTGATTTAAATATATATGTATAATGGCTAATGTTTGCCTGTCTCTCACCCCTGAACTAATAACTTATTCTTCTGCCTGCTGGTTAAAGTCAGTATACATGGTTTTATTTTGCATATTTCTTGCTTATTTGATATTTTATGACATTGATGGATTATTTTTCTTAAGACTAGAGAGGAATTTTCCCCTGAGTTTTAGACTGAATTTTGAGTGGTATGAGGAGGTTCTCTTGTCTTCTCATGGAAAATTCTGGATTTACTATATGCTAAATCCAGCCCAACAATTTAGCAAGCATCAGATACTAATTCCAAAATGGAGCAATCCCCTAATAACAGTGAGAAAAGGATTGAGACAATAGTGTCTCACAGAAATAGMAAGGAGTGATCTAACAACTCATGCATGCAGCTTCCTTTTCCTTGTATGAGGAGAAGGTTAATGTGTCTGACACACAGGCTGAGGTAGTCTTTCTCCAAAAGGAAGAAGTAAGGAAAGRAGTGAAAGCCTGCATTGCTAAATAATTCCTACATTAATTGGTAAGGTCACAGTTTAATGGAACATCATCCCTYACATCTTTTCTTTTGACTTGCAAATCAGAGACAATACTGGCAAGAAAACCAAAGCAGTTCTTGAGCGTTTGGAAAATAGAAATGTTTGGGCAGGTTTTAAAACATATTCTAAGAAAATGAAAAGACTTTCTAAAGGGTATCATTTTCTTATTTGAAAATGATACATATTCTCAAACCAGCAAATCGAAAGGCTGATATCCCAGCAGCCCATGTTCGATAACTTGCCCTGAGTGAAACAAAAAGATAGGCCTGGAATTCTTTTATTTTCACAGACTAAAGAGACATAGTCAGAGAGGAGCTGAGTGCTTCAGTTAATGTATTTCAAAATGTCTTGGGAGGAAATCCTATCCTTTAAAATTTTGGCTCTGAGGGTAAATTGGAGGACAACAGTATTAATAAGAATGTAAGAGGTTTCATGTCATACCCATTTCTGTGGGATTTCACATCTCATTGTTAGTGCAAATGAAAARTAGCTGGGTTTTGATCCAGTTTGGTGCATGCTTATCAAATGACAGTTAAAAAGATGTGTTTATATTAAGATACCTTCTTTGTCTCTTTTGAACAGTGAAATCTAATCTTACCTGCTTATTTACAGAGTGAGACAGAAGTATTCCTCAGTGAATTACACAGAGGAGGCTGGGCATTTAGCCAAAGAGTACTGGTAGATCTTCCGAGTGGAAATATATATATTCTTTATAATGTACATCTACTTTTGAGGAGACCTTGCTTGCTCTTGCAAGGTTGTTAAAGTTATTCAAGGAATTTGCCCCCATGTCTGTCCCATATGCAAACATCACAAATACAAGTGGCTGAGCACCTTGTACTTTGGACCAACACTATAGATAYTTCTGCTTAAAAGAACAGTCATGCAAAGGGTAATATGAACAAAACTTAATAACTAAGTCACTAAATGTATATTGAAACATTTCAAGATACTTTACACCATTAAACCTGTATTATAGTGCTGCCTAAAGAGACAATGATAAATGAGTTATGAGGCACAAAATGGGTGCTTCAAACAACAGAACAAACAAAAAGAAAATAAAAAAAATAAAGTGGGTTTGAGTAGTATGAGACATTTTTACGTAAAATATTGTTTCCTTTTATTTTTYTACAGTTTTTCTCTAGTTTTGGAGATAAATTTAGGGTTTTTTTGTTACAGTTTTCTATATTCAACAGTTTTAGATGRAAGTGTTTTGTTAAATGAAACAGAAAGAAAAAATAGTTTTCTCTAGGTGAGTATACTCATGTACATTTGAGAATTGTAGCCTTACATCTATGATAAGTTTGGCTAACCTATAAAGATAGAATGTCAGATTATTGCTTATTATCCAGTATTTATATCTACAGTAAGCTTCAATTCTATATAGGACTTAGAACATTCAGAAAAATTTGGGGTTTGTATAACTGTATACATACATATATATATATATATATACAGAAAGATGATCAGGGGGCTGGAGTACCCCCACTTATGACGACAGGCTAAGAGAGTTGGGGTTGTTTAGCCTAGAGAAGAGAAGGCATGTACAGGACAACCAGGTGATCAGGCCCAGTCTGCATGGGTTTATGGAAGGCAAATCCTGCTTCACCAACCTGATCTCCTTCTATGACAAGGTGACCCGCCTAGTGGATGAGGGAAAGGTTGTGAATGTGGTCTAACTGGACTTTAGTAAAGCCTTTGACACCATTTCCAACAGCATTCCCCTCGAGAAACTGGCTGCTCATGGCTTAGGTGGGTATAAACTTTGCTGGGTAAAAAAAATGGCTGGACGGCCGGGCCCAAAGAGTTGTGATGAATGGAGTCTCCAGTTGGTGGCCGGTCACGAGCGGTGTTCCCCAGGGCTCAGCAATGGGGCCCGTTCTGTTTAATATCTTTATCAAYGATCTGGATGAGGGGATYGAGTGCACCCTCAGTAAGTTTGTAGATGACACCAAGCTGGGCGGGAGTGTTGATCTGCCTGAGGGTAGGAAGGCTCTGCAGAGGGATCTGGACAGGCTGTATCGATGGGCCGAGGCCAACTGTATGAGGTTCAACATGACTAAGTGCCTGATCCTGCACTTAGGACCCCATGCAACACGACAGGCTTGGGGAAGAGTGGCTGGAAAGCTGCCTGGTGGAAAAGGACCTGGGGGTGCTGGCTGACAGGCGGCTGAACATGAGCCAGCAGTGTGCCCAGGTGGCCAAGAAGGCCAACAACATCCTGGCCTGTATCAGAAATAGTGTGGTCATCAGAAGCAGGGAAGTGATTGTCCCTTGTACTCAATGCTGGTGAGGTCGCACCACAAATCCTGTGTTCAGTTTTGGGCCCCTCACTACAAGAAGGACATTGAGGTGCTGGAGCGTATCCAAAGAAGGGCAATGAAGCTGGTGAAGGGTCTAGAGCACAGTCTTATGAGGAGTGGCTGAGGGAACAGGGATTGTTTAGCATGGAGAAAAAAAGGGCTGAGGGGAGACCTCGCTCTCTACAACTACCTGAAAGGAGGTCATAGTGAGGTGGGTGTCGGTCTCTTCTCCCCAGTAACAAGTGATAGGACAAGAGAAAATGGCCTCAAGTTGCGCCAGGGGAGGTTTAGATTGGATATTAGGAAAAATTTCTTCACTGAAAGGATTGTCAAGCATTGGAACAGACTGCCCAGGGAAGCRGTGGAGTCACCATCCCTGGAGTTATTTAAAAGACACATAGATGGTTTAGTGTTGGACTTGGCAGTGTTAGGTTAATGGTTGAACTTGATGATCTTAAAGGTCTTTTCCAGCTTAAATAATTCTATGATTCTAAGGCTCCGGGGAGACTTTATAGCAGCCATCCAGAACTTAAAGGGGCCTACAGGAAATATAGGGAGGCACTCTTTATCAGGGGGTGTAGTGATAGGACAAGGGGTATGGTTTTCAACTGAAAGAGGGTAGATTTAGATTAGATGTTAGGAAGAAATTCTTTACTGTGAGGGTGGTGAGACACTGGAACAGCTTGCCCAGAGAAGTTGTAGATGGCCCTCCCTGGAAGTGTTCAAGGCCATATTGGATGAGGCTTTGAGCAACAGGTCTAGTGAAGGATGTCCCTGCCCATGACAGGGGGGTTGGAACCAGATGGTCTTTAAGGTTCCTTCCAACCCAAACCATTCTATGATTCTATGATTCYATGGTATGTACTTGCTTATAAAGTTATTTGACTGCTCTCTGCTACACTTCATCTAGCTTTYATTGCAAGGTACTATGTATGCATGGTAAAAATTATGGCTGTTAACATCAACATAACTATTCACATTTCTTGGTATAGGATATTCATGGTATTCTCACATATATTATTTACATTATTGAGTTGCACARGCTAAACTGGAGGGAAAGATGGATTTCCATTTTTTATATCTAAAAGATTTTTAGGATTATGGCTGACTCACCCATTCATTCTTTCTCATTCATGATCATTGTTTGATCTGAAAATGGTACAAGGAATCTACATTAGCATGAAAAATAATGTCTTTTGATTTCAGTAGCATTCACATTCATACTAATCTAATCACACTAAATTTTCTGGCAGTAAGGGAGGATAGATAACTTTCTAAAGGGATGTTTATAACTTTTATTCTAAAGGGATGTTTATAACTTCTTATCTTAACACTATCTCAATACTAACACACAACTCAATGCATATGAGTTCATGCAATTTTTGCAGCTTCAGATGGATAGATAAATGCTGAAAAAATGAAACTCCTCCAGTGAAAATAATCAAATTAAACTGTAGTAACACTACTGGAGTACAGCAGCACTGCAGTTAACTTGAAACTGCTAAAGTAAAACTAAGGATGGTGGACCATATATTTCAATAAAAGATCTTCTTTAAAGAGTAAGATTCTGAGTCGAATACCTTTCACATTTATTAACTCACTAGTTGCCACATTATTCATTTGAGACCTGACCAGTAGAAATTGTTATATATTTTTTAGCATAGTTATTTGAGAAACCACTTGTCCACGCCTGTGTTGGGTTGGACATTGARAAGACTGCCACGGCTCCAAACCACTTACCTTAATATGCAAAACACATCTAAAAGTCTCCCTTCATCTCTGCACTAAAATTTGAGGCAGCAAATATTCATTAAACACTTATCTCTTTACATATCAAGGACAATTATCTGACTGATAGGAAGGCAGCCATAAGAATGATAATGTAGATGTTTAGACTCTGCAGTGAGTTAAAAACACTTTCTGCACCCTTCCTCACTCTGAGAAATCACCCACAAGTGCCGTCATAAGGGGAAGAGTGTTCTGTTGCACACACAGGTGTCCCATCATTCCTTCCCATGAGAGTTAGAATAACTGGGTATCTACTTCTGTCATAAAATAACAGTACTTTTTAAAAAATATAACATTAGGTGGTCTGGCTTTGTTTATTTTTTTAGAATATTTCATCATAGTTATATGTATTTTTTACTCTGTTTTATAGAACATTATGATGCTAAATAAACTGGTTGAAGAAGAAGACACTTATAGTTTCTTTATTTTTTACAAGCTTTTCTAATCAGCTTGTGTCAACAATAATCTCACAAGATATTTGAAATCCAACACAAAATATTCCCAATGCATATGTAAACACTCATTGCATAGCGTCATGTTATGATCATTTGAGTTTGATTAATTTATTTATTAGATGCTGAAATACTTTTCATAGCAAGTCTGACTAAATATCGTATAGTAGTCCCACCATCACACAGGAAAAATCTTTCATTATTCATCACTCAAAACTGTAGCAATAAGTAAGTAAATATTTCATTTAATATTATTTAAGATTTTGTCAGAAAGAATATATAATCAGATTAACATTTAATTTTTAAAATCCTGTTTTGCTGTGGATTTAAAGAGAAACATGTTTACATTTCTTTTTAATATTCAATCTTGGGTTTAAATAATCATAACAATAATGACCAAAATATTAAGAGGAAAAAATACTTAATTTTTCTTTGTACTGATACAATAAATCATTTTGGAATCTTTCCTTCAAACTTGCTCCGAAGTTTTTTCTGCTATTAAATACATTCAACTATTTAATATATATGCAGTCTTTCTTAGTCCATTGTCTTAGAACATTTCACTAATAAAACAAGGGAGAGCTTTCAAACGGCTGAATTTTTTTTTTTCTGTAACAYTAAATATTTTTGTTTTGTTCACACCTACAGATTGTTTTGCAAACATGCTTACTGTAATAGGTATCATAAACCACCACAGTGATGCCCAAGCAGGAACTCAGCATAGCATTTGAATTTTATTAAGAGTCTGGAAACATGAGGCTAATTGTCATAATTTATAGATTCTTTAATCAGTGTAATGATCCCAGTGTAGCTTCTATTACCTGAACTAAACAAAAACATAACAAAGGCCTATAAACAAAAACTTTAATGCTGTCTTTACCATTTTATGCAAACTTCCCAGAGGAAGATCATTACCTCAATTGTCTGTGCATTACTTTTGCCCACATCACTAAAATACATGCCATAATGCGTGGAAGCGATCTGGGAGAACTTCCATATAGGCTATTGCTGCAGCCTTTTTTGGGATATCCATGTAGTGAAAATTGTATTATTAACCTATGGGTATAAACATTTGTGCACTGGCTTGGGTTTCCAGAATGACTGAGTTTGTGGTATTCTGGTCTCTAGAACTGCATGATCAACAGACCATTAAAAATCCCCCAAACCTTACATCAATTTTTTACAAAATGCAGATGGAGGACAAGAAATCCTTGGGGGAGGGTGTGGGGGGGAAAYAAAAAACAAAAAACCAACCAAACAACAACCCCACCCCCAAAAAAACACTCCAAGCCAGTAATTATATTGTATCATATCCCTCTTCTCCACTTCAGCTGGAATGAAGGACTAGAATTTACATGGTGTCCTGGTTCCGGCTGGGACAGAGTTAACTCACTTCCCAGTAGCTGGAGGGGGCGCTGTGTTTCGGGTTTGGTAATGAAAGGAACGTTGATGGCCCATTGATGCTTTGCTTGTTGCTGGGTGGTGCTAGCACCAGGACTTTTCAGSCTCCCATGCTCTGCCAGGTGCAGGGGGAGCTGAGGGGGAGCATAGCCAGAGCGGTTGACCCAGCTGGCCAATGGGGTATTCTATACCATGTGACATCATGCTCAGTATAAAACTGGGGGGGGGAGGCTGGGGGGTTCATCACACGCAGTTCTTTCGTGACGGGTGGTGGGTGAGCAGTTGCATTGTGCATCACCTGTATTGATGACATCATCATGTGGGGCAACACAGCAGAAGAGGTTTTTGAGAAAGGGGAGAGAATAATCCAAATCTTTCTGAAGGCCGGTTTTGCCATAAAACAAAGTGAGGTCAAAGGGCCTGCACAGGAGATCCAGTTTYTAGGAAAAAAATGGCAAGACAGACATCATCAGATACCAATGGACATGATCAATAAAATAACAGCCATGTCTCGACCAACTAGCAAAAAGGAAACACAAGCCTTCTTAGGCATTGTGGGTTTTTGGAGAATGCATATTCCAGATTACAGCTTGATTGTAAGCCCTCTCTATCAAGTGATTAGGAAGAAGAATGATTTCAAATGGGGCCCTGAGCAACAACAAGCCTTTGAACAAATTAAACGGGAGATAGTTCAGGCAGTAGCCCTTGGGCCAGTCSGGGCAGGACAAGATGTAAAGAATGTGCTCTACACCSCAGSYGGSGAGAATGGCCCTACCTGGAGCCTCTGGCAGAAAGCACCAGGGGAGACTCGAGGTYGACCCCTGGAATTTTGGAGTCGGGGATACAGAGGATCCGAGGCCGGCTGTACTCCAACTGAGAAAGAGATATTGGCAGCTTATGAAGGGGTTCGAGCTGCTTCGGAAGTGGTTGGTACTGAAGCACAGCTCTTCCTGGTACCCCGACTGCYGGTGCTGGGCTGGATGTTCAAAGGGAGGGTCCCCTCTACACATCATGCAACCRRTGCTACMTGGAGYAAGTGGGTCGCACTGATCACACAGCGGGCCCGAATAGGAAACCCCAGTCGCCCAGGAATCTTGGAAGTGATCACGAACTGGCCAGAAGGCAAAGACTTTGGAATGTCCCCAGAGGAGGAGGTGACGCCTGCTGAAGAGGCCCCACTGTATAATAAACTAC
>JASVER010000002.1:15789372-15808107 GCA_030449065.1 Oceanodroma leucorhoa | reverse complement strand
AAAATGAGAAGCAATATGCCCTGTTCACTGATGGGTCCTGTCATCTTGTGGGAAAGCATCGGAGGTGGAAGGCTGCTGTATGGAGTCCTATAAGAAAAGTCGCAGAAACTGCTGAAGGAGAAGGTGAATCGAGTCAGTTTGCAGAGGTGAAAGCCATCCAGCTGGCTTTGGATATYGCTGAGCGAGAAAAATGGCCAGTAYTTTATCTTTATACTGACTCATGGATGGTGGCAARTGCCCTRTGGGGATGGCTGCAGCAMTGGAAGCAGAACAACTGGCAGCRCAGAGGTAAACCCATCTGGGCTGTTGCATTGTGGCAAGATATTGCTGCCCAGCTAGAAAACCTGGTTGTAAAAGTACGYCACGTAGATGCTCACGTACCCAAGAGTCGGGCCACTGAAGAACACCGGAACAACCAGCAGGTGGACCAGGCTGCTAAGATCAAAGTGGCTCAGGTGGATCTGGACTGGCAACACAAGGGTGWATTATTTCTAGCTCGGTGGGCCCATGACGCCTCAGGCCATCAAGGAAGAGACKCAACATATAGATGGGCTCGTGATCGAGGGGTGGACTTGACCATGGACACTATTGCACAGGTCATCCATGAATATGAAATATGCGCTGCCATCAAGCAAGCCAAGCGAGTAAAGCCTCTTTGGTATGGAGGACGACGGTTGAAGTACAAATATGGGGAGGCCTGGCAGACTCATTATATCACACTCCCATAAACCCACCCAGGCAAGCGCTATGTGCTCACCATGGTGGAAGCAACCACCGGGTAGCTGGAAACATATCCTGTGCCCATGCCACTGCCCGGAACATGATCCTGGGCCTTGAAAAACAAGTCTTATGGTGACATGGCACCCCAGAAAGAATTGAGTCAGACAACGGGACTCATTTCTGAAAGAACCTCACAGACTCCTGGGCCAAAGAGCATGGCATCGAGTGGGTATATCACATCCCCTATCATGCACCAGCCTCCGGGAAAATCAAACGATACACTGGAGTGCTAAAGACCACGCTGAGAAGCACTGGGTAGTTCGACGTTCAAGCATTGGGACACACATTTACCAAAGGCCACCTGGTTAGTCATCACTAGGGGATTTGTCACTCGAGCTGGCCCTGCCCAGTCAAAACCTTAAGAACTGTAGAGGGGGATAAAGTCCCTGTAGTGCACATAAAAAATATGCTGGGGAAGACAGTCTGAGTTAGTCCTGCCTCGGGCAAGGGAAAACCCATTCATGGGGTTGCTTTTGCTCAAGGACCTGGGTSCACTTGGTGGGTGATGAGAAAAGATGGGGAAGTCCGATGTGTACCTCAAGGGGATTTGATTTTGGGTGAGAACAGCCAATGAACTGAGGCATATAATGTTAATTGCTATATAATGCTGTATGTCATATTAACGGTGTTGCAGTAAGAATCATCCACATTAAAGAAGGAGGAACTCTGATGAAACCAAGCAAAGTGCAGCGATAATGGAACCAGAACTGGCTTCAGCATGCAACAATCCAACACCACACACCATCTCCCCTGCCCTGAGAGACTGTTATGACAGATAGATCCCAAAGTCATGGACTAAATGAMYTCAATGGACATTTTAGAGGGATGGCCCATAGACTAAGGGAATGATATCTCTGCGTATATCTCAAAAGACAATAAATGTGGTGATGATTAATTGGGATGTATTGGAACATGTGAGACCTGGGCATGACGTAGATGGTATAGAATAAGGGGTGGATACTGTCCTGGTTCCGGCTGGGACAGAGTTAACTTTCTTCCCAGTAGCTTGAGGGGGTTTGGTAATGAAAGGAACGTTGATGGCCCATTGATGCTTTGTTTGTTGCTGGGTGGTGCTCGCACCAGGACYTTTCAGCCTCCCATGCTCTGCTAGGTGCAGGGGGAGCTGGTGCAAAGCATAGCCAGGGCGGTTGACCCAGCTGGCCAATGGGGTATCCTATACCATGTGACATCACACTCAGTATAAATCTAGGGTGTGTGGGCGGGGGCTGGAGGGTTCATCACGTGTGGTTCTTTCGTGACGGGTGGTGGGTGAGCAGTTGCATTGTGCATCACCTGCTTTGTCTATTCTGTTACTGTTGTTGTTATCATTGTTGTTATTACTGTTCTACTTTGTTTTATTTTCATTATTAAACTGTTTCTACCTCAACCCACGAGTTTTCCTACTTGTGCCCTCCCGATTCTCTCCCCCATCTCMCTGGAGCTGGGGGGTGAGCGAGTGGCTGTATAGTGTTTAGTTGCTGGCTGGGGTGACACATGGTTACTTGTTCACTTATACTTCATGGAAGTGTAAGTATAGCTGTCACTTCATTACTGCATGAAAGCAAAACTGAAGTGGCAAGAAGAAAAACTTGTCCCTTATGTATTCTATTAGCTCTCAGATAAAACTGACTGTCAATTTGTGTTGATTTTTTGTGTGGGTTTTTTTGTGTGTTTGKTTTTTGTTTTTTTTTTTGAGAAAGAGAGAGAGACTAAAATCAAGCAAATATACTCTTTGRTGGCTAAAAAATAAGACAATAACATGTTGAGACAAACACCTTTTTTGTACTGGGAAATGTTTACAAGAATCTAAACATTAGAAGAGCTGACAGTACTGTCTAGCCCTTGTTTTTTTCATTCTTTTTTGTAAAACCAATTTGAAATAAGATCTCATATAAAACAATAGAGAAGGCTGAATAGAATTCAGGAGATCCTAAGAGTATTTTCTTCTCTATCTAGGATTATTGCTTATGTTTCAAAATGCAGGCAACTGTTGATTGTTTATTTTTCCTCTCAGAGCATAATCTTGTCAAAGYAAAATAAGACAGACTGCTAAATAATTAGAAAACCAAAACACTAAAACTGATTTGTCTAAAATACAGAGGAGACAGAGAATTTAAGATCAAAGTCTGTATAAAGAATAAGCTACTATACATCCTATTGGATCAATGTTTCTTTCTAGCATAGATTTCAAATTCTAATGCCTTAATTTGTTGGCATTCTTTAAATGGCATTCTTTAAATGGCATACTTTAAAATATTTTGTCTTTATGATAAATATCACCAGCATGTTTAAAAGAAAGGCAAGAAATAACATTCAGAATTATATAAGGATGTGAAAACTGCTCTATATGTACTAAATTCCCACTAAATCCAAGTTACCCAAGCTCCATCTTTTACCATGTTTGTTATGAAAGAACTTTTTTTTTCTTTTTTTTCCTTTTTTTAAAAGAAACTTATTTTTTGCCATAATACTGAATGATATAATACTGAACAATATGGAGTGGGTGAGGGGGATTAATCACAGAGAGACTAAAGGCTAGGCTGTACTTTGATATTACTTCAAACATTTACATATATAAGCTTTGAATGGCTTCTAGGGTACTTTATAGCAATGCCCAACTCTATGGGGTGTAAGTTCACTATGAACCTATCTATTTACCTTGAAACTCCTCTAAGCTCTATAGCTCTGTAAATGTGAAAAAGACATCCTGTTTCTCCTTGTACCTAGCATGTTACTGTGATCCAGGTTTAAGTGGGTAGCCATTTATACTCCATTTGAGTTTTCCCCAAAACTTCTGTCCTGGTTTTGGCTGGGATAGACTTAATTTTTCTTCTTGGTGTAGCGCTGTGTTTTGGATTTAGTATGAGAATAATATTGATAACACACTGATGTTTTAGATGTTGCTGAGCAGTGCTTACACTAAGTCAAGGATTTTTCAGCTTCCCATGCTCTGCCAGGTGCACAAGAAGCTGGGAGGGACCATAGCCAGGACAGCCGACCCAAACTGTCCAAAGGGATATTCCATAGCATATGATGTCAYGCTCAGTATATAAGCTGGGGGAAGTTGGCTGGGGGACAGTGACCGCTGCTCAGGGACTGGCTGGGCATCGGTCAGCAAGTGGTGAGCGGTTGCATCACTTTTTTTTCCTGGGTTTTGTTCCTCTCTCTCTCTCATTTTTTTCCTTTTCATTACAATTTTTTAATTATTATTATTATTATTATTATTATTGTTGTTGTTATTGTTCTTGTTGTTTTGTTGTTGTTGTTATTATTATTATTTCATTTCATTTCATTCCAATTATTTCAATTATTAAACTGTTCTTATCTCAACCCATGAGTTTTCTTACTTTTGCTCTTCAGATTCTTTCCCCCAACCCACTGGGGTGGGGAGGGTGGGCGAGCGGCTGTGTGGTGCTTGATTGCTGACTGGGGTTAGACAACAACAACTTCTAAAAGGCGTAAGTCATCATAACTAGTAATAACTTCACTGGTGGTAGCATGAGTGCCAAACCTTCTTTTCAGGTTCTCATCTATGATATTCTGATCCATGATGAGTCAATTCCCTGAATACTAAACAAGTTGGTTTCTTTTTTGCCTTTGTTTTCTTTTTTTTTTTTTTTTGTTTCCTATGCACCTGCCTGGTACTAGCCCTGTCTCTTATTCTCATCTATATTTTTATAAGAGACTGGACATTTTTCTGTCTGATATGTTGGTATCTATTTGTTTTTTTTTTTTTTTTTTTTTGTTTCCTATGCACCTGCCTGGTACTAGCCTACCTCCGAAAGGAAGAGAGATGACTACTGCCTGGTATTCAGGACAACCTGTCAACCCTGAAATGTAGATCCCACTTAGACTTTAACAGACCTTGAAACACCTCCATCTCCCACATCCCCATAAATGCTTTCRTCAAGAGAACAAAACAATTAAAACTACATAAAGCTATTATCACCATTTTTCCAGCTTTAGAGGTAAGGTAAACAGGTAAACAGAGAGAACCCCCGGGGTTGGACTTGTCTAACATTTCAAATTGGTTTTCTATAGAGTAAACAGAAGTAAAATGGGACACCTATAAGCCTTCTGTGGGTATTCAGGGGCTCCCATATGTCTCCGTTACCTGTATAAAAAACTAAGGCAGTCATTTTATGACATCAGAGTCTTGGCAATTCAATGTGGCAATGCCTAAGCTACGCACCTATATTAGGCCATTATATTTTACCTTTCACTTCTTTGATTACAAGATTCAGCAATATGAGGACACTGAGGTCAACTGAGCGTGGAAAAGAAAATGAAACACTGACAAATACAAGGTAAGTTATTTCAATTTTTCTCTGTCATGTCCCTTTTGTGTTCAACTATTCCTTTTTTCCCGCTTTGTGAGTAGGAAGCCATTTTCATCTCCATCTATAAAATGCCATAACTGTCTTCTATATCTGCTTAAGAGTAATAGTTGTCATCCACCTTATGACTACTTCCAACTCAAAGTTCTTCATTTGACTTCCTTATGTTTGTCTTCCCTTTTGCTATCTCACAAGCTAGTAGTCGGGGTGTAAAGTTAGATGTTTGGAGAAAGTCATGTACCTATTCCGACTGAAGACTAGCCTGAGGAAGGTGCTGAGTTCCTGTCAGAAAGTAAAATACCTTCCTTGATAGCTACTCAAAAGTTAGTCTCAAGGGTAGCTTCTGAGAAACAAACGTCGTTTGGTTTTGGGTTTATTTTGTTTTGCTGTTTGTTTTTTTTTTTTTTTTTTTTTTTTTTTTTAAATCTCTCAGTTTTTTTTTTTTATATGGCTCAATTTACAATTATAAATTTCCCTTTCTACTTGTCCATTAGGTATCTCCCTAGTGGATTTTGAAAATCTAGCTGACATCTTTACTTCTTTAATAACTTATAGGCTCATAAATCTCATTAAAAGTTTTAATTAGAGCCTTCATTAGACTGTAGTCGTATCTGTATGCTAAAGTACTCACAAGAAAAAGATTCCAGAGTCAAAATATTGAAGTTTATGGAACATTACATTTGCCTTTTGTCCACCAAATGCATTCTGTATTAATATTTCTATATTTCCTTTGTGTGCTATGCTAGGAACCAGTTTAATCCTCTAGTCATAATGCTACTTGTTACATTCTGAAAATATTGCTGAAATGATAAAACCTCATTGGTATTGAAGKAGTATTTTAGTGAACTTTACTCAGCACATTTGCATTTCATTCTAAGACCAARACAAAAAGTTGTAGCAGGGTTTCGCCCTGGCAGCTGAAAATGTATTATCCGTAGAAAGCAATGCCACCAGCATGTCATTATTACAAATAAAAAGTGAAACTACTAACAATGCTCTACTTAGGTTTAATAATGCTGATGAATAAAATAAGTCATTAAGGGATATTAAGTTTAATTGTTAGAATTTTCTGCTTTGTTTTTTTATACATAATTCAAGTGTCAAGAAGACAGAAAAGTTTGGCAGTTAAGAAAACCTGTACCGGGACCATTTTTGTCTGTGTTTCAGAATGCTAAGACTGGGCAAGTTGCTTAAAGCAGAATTTTCACAACTGAATTCCTTTCTTTGTTTGTTCRGTTTCTTTGCCTTGTTTTCCATTCTTTGGGCCTTTTGTTCTTTTCACTCAGGTTAAGTTCTTTTTCAGAATTAGTCATTGGGCTTTCTGAACATTCATCAGGAAATCAAGTCTCCTGAGAAAGTGCTGGTTCCTGTCYTGGACAACCGGAAAGGAAATAATAACAAGAATAAGAACCCATCTGATTTTAAAGGCTATGCCAACACATGGAGAAGATAAGGTAAGTTCTTTCAGAACCCAGAAATTTCTCAACATTGACAACAAAAGCAGTGAGGAAGGATGATACAAAATATTGAAAAACTATTAAACATTGTGCAATAGGAAAGTTGAATCTAGACTGAAAGAAAGGAAGATTAAAAATGCTTATACTTTGGGAATATTTTGTAGCAGGATGACTGTAGTGCTACTTAAATTATCCTTTCTGTTCTGTTTGTCATTAGTAAAATATGGTCTCTTAGGAAAATGAAGTATCTGTTACAATATTAGACCAAATGGTAATGGAAACAATGCAATTTAATGGAAAAACTCAAACAACCACTTATCATAAATTCAGGCTTTTAAAACTTCTTGTAGTCATATCTGGGACTCAGAACAGTTCCTTAGCTTTTTAATTGCCATTGACAATTCTTGTTTGCAAAAATATCTTAAAAATTCAGGACACTTATACATTTTAGAATAGTATACTATAGAATACATAGACATGTCTAATGTCTCAGATTGGGTATACATGTTAGTTGGACATGCCTGCTTGGGTCTCTTTATGCATTCCATGAGTAAGAACATTTAAGTGAATTATGCACATGTATTTAAATGAACACACATGTATGCACAGCTTTTATTTATTTATGTCCTACTTCTGGTTGAAATTCAATAACAATAAAAAATACAGTTTACTAAAGGATAAATGTCCATGTATATAAAAATGATGAGTTGGTTGGCCTGATAAAGACTATTTAACAAATTATGCTTATTTTCTGTTACCCATGGACTTGTTGAAGATTTAAATTATTTTAACCAATGTTCATAAAACACTTTGTTTGTTTTCTACACTTCAACTGTATTTCTCCTCAATTCCTACCTCAGCTGGTCTTGTGAACTATGAAAGATTTTTTGTTCATCTTGCTTTTTTAATCTTGTACCTTGAAACCCCCGAGATACATACCTTGTGGAACTGAAAGATTCTATTTACTAAGTTTACTTCAGCAAATTTTTATTCTCTTCCCTTTGTTCTGTGTTTTATTGCTTCCTAAATTTGGGACAAAACCTTATTTTTGTGCATATTTCTATTTTTTTTACATATTCTTKTAATGCTTGGAGTTGTGAATCACATTATACTAAGCACTGTATGGACAGTGAGAGACAGTTTTTCCTGAAGAAGTTTCTGGACTGGGCAATAACAGAAAAATAGCTCTCCCTCTGTTAAATTGACTATCCCTTTAGACTCCATTGGTTTTGATTCAGCTGATTTAATGCACAATATTAATGAAATCTGAGAAGCCCTAAGGCAGAATTCAGTTCTCTGAAGATAGCTGTCCAGCATACCTTAACATACTCTGCCTCAGCTGCAAGTTTAAAAGATTTTRTATCTCCCATGACACTGTGTTGCATGCCAGCACCATCTAAATGGTCAAAAAATGAAGCATATGGAATCGTATTACATGCCTCTGTGTGGGCAACTGAATYCAAACCTAGCTCTCTGGTGACTGTAATCATCATCTGGACCTGACAGTTACAAAATAAGACCTGACCCTCAGGAGACTTGTGCCCTTCTGTACCGGGAACTGGAAGCCATGAAGTGCCCCTAGGTGTATCCCACTTAGATAGCACTAGAGACCAGTGTTATACACAACTGCATCGAGACCTATTTTTCCATTAACTGTGATACATGCTTGTACATGAGTAGAAACCCAGTTTGCAGACTTCACACACTAAAAAATTATTCCATTTTAAAGTCCGGTAAGGAGAATTTTGCCCAAAAGCAGGTCAATTCTCTTGCCACAGATCATTGGCTCTTCAGCTGAAGAGTTAGTAGATCCCTTTCACATTTAAAAATAGAATTCTACTCTTTTCACTCATTCATCAGGTTCTGTGAAATGTTTAYCCCTTCCTCAATATTTCAGAGACAGAGAGATATCTGATCTATAGTTTTGTGTATTTCTCTTAGCAAAGTTATTTAAAAAAAAAAAACCTTTCAGGTAGTTTTATAAAGTGATTTCTGATTTTAGCAAAATATTGTAAGCAAGTATTTCTAAAATTGCTGSCAGAAGTACCTGTTTTTACCCTGATTTTATTTTATCACACCTGTGACCATTTTCCTAGTTGTATATTACAATAGCAGGGCAGGGCAGGATATAGATACAAGTAGCCATAATCTAAAGACTGGTGCATATATTATCACCCAGAATGCTGAACATCTTTATTTTTTATGCATAACTGTTTGGACAAAGTATATAGGAACCACATGCAGGGCTGTTTTTCTCCAATACGTGTACATTTTTATCCTTTATATATAACTAAGGTGCATCCTTTGGGATGGAATTTACTTTTTGGGCCAAACTTTTCACTTCAGATCAGAACACTAATATTAAGTCTTTTACTGCATTTTTAAATCACACTGTGGTACCTGTTATTTTTATTTCATGGTTCTTAGTTAGGAATTTTAATTTCCTGGGATAAGTATTTGTATTATATCCTTCTGTCTTTCATCTGTTTACAGCCTTTTTCCCTTCTTTAATTGCATTCAGTAAAGTTACTTTTTTAGTCTCTTTTCAGATAACGTGCCCCTCAGTGATAACAGTTCAAGCTTGACTTAYTCTGTGTAATTACTCAATGAAGTTTAACTGGTTTTCTTAACCCTCTAATAGAGAACATGAAGGGTGATATTGATTTTCATGTTTGACTGGGTAGAAACAAATTAAAATAATATTATTTAACTTGGAAAGCGGCAATATAAATATTTATTTAGAAATCATAGCTATGTGTTTTGCAGTGCCTAAAATTCTTTTATCAATGCAGTATTTTCTTGTAAGATCACTTTTACATGAATGAGCAGAGCTGCTACATGCAAGATTAAAAAAAATGGAAGAACACAAATTTTCTTGTTAACTAAAGACAGTGCTTGATTGACTATGTACTCTACTAYACAAACAGTAAAATTTAATACATAATTTAAAAAGTATACTTGTTAAAATTTCTTACTAGAATAAGTTTTTTTCCTTCAGTCTTAAAAATTTAATTCTAATGAGAATTTTTTTTCTTTTTTTTTTGCATTTGCATTTGCATTTACTTTGTGCTTTAAAATTAAATTCAGGGAGGTTCTAGCAACTGTTCATATATGCCAGATTTAATGTATTGATTATCAGTATGAGAAAATAGATAAGAAGCTGGAAACAAAAATATATTTTTTTTATATTCACCAGAGCTACTGAATTGCAAAACTAATATGGATTCTAAAGAGTTTTTAATATGCCTATCATCTCACTTACATCCAGTAAACCATTTTGTGACTACTGCTTCTTTTCCTTTCCTTTCCAAGGCAAGATCCTATTAACAAGGAAAATACATTGCAGCCAGGTAAGTCAAACGAATACAAGGCATAGRGTATTGTAAGAAACACTGTGTTTTTTCTAGTAGAAAAACTCATTAAGTAACATTTATTAATTGTTTTTTTTTTAAATTGCTTTTTAAGTATCATCTTTTCTTAYAAATTGTAATTGTGCTGATTATTTTTGACTGCCCATGACTTTGCCAAAATACACAATTGGCTGTCATGGGGAGAGGGAGGGAAAGGATCTCAAATCTCCTCTCTTTTTTGTCCAGGAAGAAAGTAAACATATGTGATCTGAACAGCAATGGGAGTCTGACAACACTTTATAAATCTAACTTTATTGAGGCAGTACGAAAGATGAGCAACAATGTGCCTCTGTGGCGACTCACCCAATCACCGACAACAAACACAGGGTCGTAAGCGATGCCGTGACTCTGTCAGACTGCCCTCTCAGACAGATTTTACAGTCCTGTTTGCATGCGCTGTTTACATTCACATTTGTATCTCACCAGCTGCAATTTGACCAAGTTAGCTTCCATGTCACCCACTCAACTAAAGTTTGCCCTGAGAAAGAGAGAAAAAGGTGAGACAGAAATTGCTATCATGAAATAAATGAACTATAGTGTGAAAGAGTAGTACCAAAACCATAAAAGAAATATTTGGAAAAGAATATCTGGAGGAAAAAAAAGTTTTCTTAAGAGAGATACTGTAATTAGAGAGCAGTAGGTATTCTATCTTTTGCTGCCTAAAAAAATAATCTAAAATGTGGAGAAACATTACATTCCTAATGTAATTTGCATTCTTCATTTTGGCTTTAAGTTTGACTTTAAGCATGTACAATATTTGCAAAGAGAGAAGAACTGTTAAAGAAAACTGGTAGTACAACTAAGTGCTGAATAGCAGTTTCTTCACTATTGTTTGGACTATTTCATGCTCTGAAGATGACAGAGGAGTTGCCCCTTTCAAACAGTTGAAAGTAGCAGAGTTCCCCAGTGAGTCAGCTTTCTTTCATTAGACAAGAGCTGTATAGATCTGAGACCAGAACAGTAGTTTGGATGTTCCTTAGAATATTCTTTTGCATAAAAGGAAAGTGCAGATTCTCAAATGATGTATGCTGCATTTTCATTTCTCTAAACAATCCATTTCAGATGATGGAAAGCTTCTCTGTCTTGTGTGCATACAGTTTTCAGAAGGGGATCACAGAGGTCAGAAGAATCAACCCATGTAGATAAACAGTTTTACTGAGCAGAATAATTGTATGATTTTACCTCAGTACTGGCTGTGTGTATCTTAGCATCCTTATATTGTATTTAAAATYTTACATAACTTTTTATCTTATGCAACTTAATGGAAAAGAATTATTTTAATGTTCTATAGATAGTATGGCCAAATTGATASAATGCCATGAGGGTAGTCTTTCTTTGAAATTTTACTGTCTACCTTTGACACCACATCTGAAAACAGTTACACAACACTGAACACTGAGGCTAATTTATAAGTTGAATGTTCTGGCAATATAGTAAAAATAATTCCTAGAAGAACCTGCCTTAATTTGTTTTTCTTCCAGGAAACCTTTTCTGGGTTTGTTTTTTGGGATTTTTTTTGATGATTTTTTTTCTTTTCTTTTCTGTACACAAGACACTCTTTCAAAGGAAACTTTTTGCATTTAAACCTACACGAAATCAATAAGGATTATTCTTGAATGTCAGCAAAGCTGTCCTATTTTTTTTCTATTATTTGCTGACTGTCAGAGACACCAAAGAATTTTGACTGAACAGGACAGGTAATGGAATCTTTCAACAGAATAAAAATCTGTGGTTTTCTGAAATCTGACTAGGTACTACTACTTGCAACTACTACACAGGGATGTTATATGTTTGTCCATAGATTTTAGTGAAGGAATAGTATACGGTTCAATAYATGTGCAGTATACTGCACATAGTATTTTGGTGCAAATGGCATAATTTACCTTTATACCTCAAAGAATTTAACACTACCTCTTACAGCTGTGCAAAGTTTATGTGGAAACATACCCTTCTGATTTCTCAGCAGTKTCCTCCATTCCTAGATCTCTGATGCTTTGAACAGAATATGTTATAGCATGTCAGGAACCTGTATATACTATTATACATAAATTGTATTTAAATATGATTACAAAAAAAGATCAAAGGAAAAAAATGGAGAAAAAAAAAAGTGAATACATCGCTATGCATCTGTACAATGGGGAACGTTTTCAGAAAGTAATATAGGTTGTCTAAAAAACACTTGCCATTACCATATTTTAACAACATTTCAATATGTGGCTTTGTTTATAACAACAACTCCATAAAAATTGCATTGGGGAAGTTGAATGGTTATTGCTTCACTGCCTTTGAACCAAGTATGTTGATGTACATTTTCTAACYGCCAGCTCTGAGCTTTGAGAATCAGACCGGTCCTTTCCACATCACAAACCATCACCAAATTATGCTCTGAATTAAGAATTTTTATTCCCAATTTCTTTCTTCAATGACATTCCACAAAGACTTTTCAGACAAAAGGGGTGTAATTTGGGTTCCAGGATGCTGACTATTTGTGAAATCAAGCTAAATACAAAGGAACTAAAAAGTTGGTTGAATTCATCGGTTATGGCTAATATGACTGCAAAATTGTAGGTTAAGTCCAATGAGCAAAGGAAGATCTGGTGCTGGAGAAGCCATTGAAGAAAAGGGAGGCTTTATTTCCCACTGTTTCACACTGTCAGCAAGTGAAAGCATCAGGCTCAGAAAGCTTTGCATTTATTAGCACAGCAGAAAAGTAGTCAGTCATTTATTATATATACTGCTTCACAGTGTAATTTCTTATTGTTTAGGAGTAGTAGAACTGTCAGATTAAAAATAAATATTTCATGACTTGTAACAGTAATGAGTTCTTGCTTTGATGTATAATCCATTATTAAACTCACCAAATGTTTTTTAGACTAGCTTATGTGGGTCAGCATTAAGGCTTTGTAAAATACAGCTTTATAGCCAGATGGTTAGACGTTGTCATTAAATTAGCTTGAATCAGTTGGTATCCCATCAGTTAATCTCATGTACTATAAATGGCAGAGAAGTTTTCTTTGTACTGATTATGCATCTTACAGCATCTGCCCATTTTCTGCTTGACTGTGTCCTGTCTGAAATGGTCATTTCCCCAAACCTGCCAGAGCCGATAAAAAACCTGCTCAGTTTGCAAGAAGACTGCAGGCACATGGCTATTCAGCTTATATTTTCACCATAGGGTACCTAGCTATTATGTATGAGTATGGGAAACTATGTAGGATAAAGTCATTAAAGTGCTGAAGAGTAAGAAYTATGGCCATGTTACACATTATGACAGTACTGCAGAAAATGCTCATCTGTGTATATTTTCCAGCTGAATGGTTATTTTATGAATGGTGTTTAGTTTCTTATGACATGGGAGAAAGCTATCATTATTGAATTATTTTATTTATATAAATGTAATTAAATTTCCTTGCAATTGTAACTTTCTTGTTATATTCATCATTTTGGGGGTCATAGGTTCATAGGTTTGATCATAGGTTCCTAAAAGAAATTCTTAGATTTTGAGAGCAGGATTAACTGAAAAATAGGTAAGAAGCTGGATGCAATCATCCTTTGATGGTTACTGTCCGAATGACACACCATCAATTATTTTCCCATTTGACTTCTGCAGAACTGTACAACAGATGCAGAATTGCTATATAGATACTAAGGATATAATCTTAACATGAGAAGTTGCTGTGTTATTCAACAGAGTGACAATCACAAGCACTCTCCATAATAATTTTGYTTAATAATAACTCTTAAGTAGACCTTAACTACTAAAAAAGGAATTTCTGAAGTACATCTTCTCTTATCTTATCAAATATCTTACCAAATATCTTATTTGATGGTATGGTACAGCAGCTACAGKAATTGCAGTATGGCGACAATCAATAGCAGTAGTATACTAAGGATTCATTTGTAAGACAAAACTATAGCACTCATAATAATAATTAAACAAGGTAGGCACTCCCTACTCACATTTGTATCTGTGACATTAAAAAGAAAACAATGACTTTTAATAATTACAGAAACAATGGTAGTTCAAAATTCTTTAGTTTCATATAGAATCACAGAATCATAGAATCATATAATAGTTTGGGTTGGAAGGTACCTTTAAAGGTCATCTAGTCCAACCCCCTGCCATGGGCAAGGACGTCTTCAACTAGATCAGCTTGCTCAGAGCCCCATCCAGCCTGACCTTGAATGTTTCCAGGAATGGGGCATCTACCACCTCTCTRGGAAACCAGTTCCAGTGTTTCACCACACTCATTGTAAAAAATTTCTTCCTTATAGCTAGTCTAAATCTACCATTTAAAAAAATGGTWTAAAACCATTATCTTGTCCTGTCGCTACAGGCCCTGCTAAAAAGTCTGTCCCCATCTTTCTTATAAGCCCCTGCCCTGTTTTCAGCCGGGATAGAGTTAAATTTCTTCCTAGTGCTATGTTTTGGATTTAGGATAAGAAGAATGTTGRTAAYACACTGATGTTTTGAGTTGTTGCTAGGTAATCTGCTACTCAAGGTCTTTTCAGCTTCCCATGCTCYGTCAGGCGCACAAGARGCTGGGAGGSGACATAGTCRGGACAGCCAGCCCAGCTGGACAACTGGGTATTCCATACCATGTGACGTCATGCTTAGTATATGAACGGGGGGAATCCAGGAAGTGGCTATCGTTTTTTGGCCATTTTCTCGGCGGCTGGTGAGCAATTGCATTGTGCATCACTCATTTTGTATATTGTATCATTATTATATTATTATCATTGTTATTATTATTATTCTTTCCTTTTCTGTTCTATTAATCCGCAAATTTTTTTTTTTGATTCTCTCCCCGCCCCACTGGGGGGGAGTGAGCGAGCAGCTGTGTGGCGTCTTGCTACCTGCCAGGTTAAACCACTACAGCCCCCTTTAAGGACTGAAAGGCCGCAATAAGGTCTCCCCAAAGTCTTCTCTTCTCCAGGCTGAACAACCCCAACTCTCTCAGCCTTTCTTCATAGGAGAGGTGTTCCATCCCCCTGATCATTTTTGTGGCCCTCCTCTGGACCCGCTCCATCAGGTCCATGTCTTTCCTGTGCTGAGGGYTCCAGAGCTGGACGCAATACTCCAGGTGGGGTCTCACCAGAGCAGAGGAGAGGGGCACAATCACCTCCCTCAACCTGCTGGCCACGCTTCTTTTGATGCAGCCCAGCATATGGTTGGCCTTCTGGGCTGTGAGTGCACATTGTCGGCTCATGTCCAGCTTTTTGTCCACCAGTACCTCCAAGTCCTTCTCGGCAGGGCTGCTCTCAATCCCTTCATCCCCCACCCTGTACTGATTCCGGGGGTTGCCCCAACYCAGCTGCAGGACCCTGCACTTGGCCTTGTTGAACCTCATGAGGTTCACACGGGCCCACTTCTCAAGCTTGTCSAGGTCCCTCTATATGGCACCCCGTCCCTCAGGCGTGTCAACTGCAYCACTCAGCTTGGTGTCATCTGCAAACTTCCTGAGGGTGCACTCGATCCCACTGTCTATGTCACTGATGAAGATATTAAACAATAGCGGTTCCAATACGGACCCCTGYGGGACACCACTYGTCACCAATCCCCATCTGGACATTGAGCCGTTGACCACTACCCTCTGGATGCATCCATCCAACCAATTCCTAACCCACCGGACAGTCCACCCATCACATCCATACCTCTCCAGTTTTGAGAGAAGGATGTTGTGGGGGACTGTGTCAAAGGCCTTACAGAGGTCCAGATAGACGACATCTGTAGCTCTTCCCTTGTCCACAGAAGTAGTCACTCCATCCTAGAAGGCCACTAGGTTGGTCAGGCAGGACTTGCCCTTGGTGAAGCCATGCTGGCTGTCTCAAATCATCTCACTGTCTTCCCTGTGCCTTAGTGTAGCTTCCAGGAGGATCTGTTCCAGGATCTTGCCAGGCACTGGGAAGGTGAGACTGACGGACCTGTAGTTCCCTGGGTCCTCCTTTTTTCCCTTTTTAAAAATGGGGGTTATGTTTTCCCTTTTCCAATCAGTGGGAAATTCACCAGACTGCCATGACTTCTCAAATACGATGGATAGTGGCTTAGCAACTTCACCCGCCAGCTACCTCAGGACCCGCGGATGGATCTCATCAGATCCCATGGGCTTGTGCACCTTCAGGTTCCTTAGATGGTCTCAAACCTGATCTTCTCCTACAGTGGGTGGCACCTTATTCTCCCAGTCCTCTGCTTTGCCTTCTGCGGTGTGGGCTGTGAGGCTCGAGTACTTGCCGGTAAAGACCGAGACAAAGAAGTCATTGAATACCTCAGTCTTCTCTGTGTCCCAGGTAAACAGGTCTCCCGTTTCCTTCCAAAGAGGCCCCACATTTTCCCTAGTCTTCCTTTTATCCCCGATGTAACTGYAGAAGCTTTTCTTGTTGAMCTTGAWGTCCCTGGCCAGATKTAATTCTATCAGGACTTTAGCTTTCCTAACCTGGTCCCTAGCTGCTCGGACAATTTCTGTGTGTTCCTCACAGGTTACCTGTCCTTGCYTCCAYCCTCTGTAGGCTTCCTTTTTGTGTTTGAGAGTGTCCAGGAGCTCCTTGTTCATCCATGCAGGCCTCCTGGYGTTTTTGCCTGACTTCCTCTTKGTTGGGATGCATCRCTCCYGAGCTTGGAGGAGGTGATTCTTGAATATTAACCAGCTTTCTTGGGTCCCTCTTCTCTCCAGGGCTTTATCGCATGGCACTCTACCAAGCAGRTCCCTGARGAGGCCAAAGTYTGATCTCCTGAAGTCAAGGGTAGTGAGCTTGCTGCACACCCTCCTTGGTGCCCTAAGGATGTTGAACTCCACCATTTCGTGGTCACTGCAGCCAAGGCTGCCCTTAAGTTTTACATTCCCCACCAGCCCCTCCTTGTTGKTKAGAACAAAGTCCAGCATAGCACCTCTCCTCATTGGCTCSTCTMCCACTTGGAGAAGGAAGTTATCATTGAYGCATTCCAGGAACYTCCCAGATTGCTTATGCCCTGCCGTGTTGTCCCTCCAACAGATATTGGGGTGGTTGAAGTCCCCCATGARGACCAGGGCTTGTGAACGTGAGACTGCACCTATCTGTCTATAGAGGGCCTCATCTACTCGGTCTTACTGGTCTGGTGGCCTGTAGCAGACCCCCACCGTAATGTCACSTGTCCCTGCCCTCCCTTTAATCCTGACCCACAAACTCTCAGTCAGYTCCTCATCCATTCCCAGGTGGAGCTCTATGCACTCCAGTTAGTCATTGACAWAGARGGCGACACCCCCTTCTTGTTTCCCCTKCCTGTCCTTCCTAAAAAGTCTGTATCCCCCCATTCCAACAGTCCAGTCATACRAGCCAYCCCACCAYRTCTCCTTGATGCCAATAAGATCGTAGCCATGCAGGCGTGCAYGTCTCTCACTCCTCTTGTTTATTSCCCATGCTACGTCCGTTTGCAAGGGCGTTTAAGTTGGTCCCCCAATGAAGCTGTCCTACTGGYTGGGGTTMCTTTGTTCCTCTCTTCAGGYGCTCTCCTGCTGACCTGTGATCCTTCTCCAGGGCAYCTATTGCTGGCCCTGGCATCAAACTGGTAGGARTGGGATGGATTGAGGTTCCCCTCCCCTGGCAACTTTAGTTTAAAGCCCTCGTCACCAGCTTGGCAAGCCTAYGACCGAAGATGCTCTTTCCYTTCTCTGACAAATGAACCCCATCAGCCCCCAGTAGACCAGGTTCCTCAAAGCGAGTCCCATGGTCTAAGTAGAGGCACCCCTRGCTGTGGCACCAGTCCTGTAACCATTTGTTGGCTCGCCAGATTCAACTGGCCCTTTCAAACCTTTTGTCTYTGACTGGGAGGATTGATGAAAAAACCACCTRTGCTCTAGAGTCCCTTACTSCTGCACCCAGGGCTCTGTAATTCTTCTTGATAGTCCTCAGACTGCTCCTGGCAGTATCACTGGTGCCCATGTGAAACAGCAGCAGCAGATAATAGTCAGTGGACCATACAAGKCTTGGTAGGCTCTTGGTGACATCCCTGATACGAGCCCCCGGGAAGCAGCACACCTCTCTAGAGAGTGCGTCCGGTCAGCAAATGGGTGCCTCCGTACCTCTCAGAAAGTGAGTCGCCTACCACTATCACCTGTCTCCTTTTCTTAGTTGCGCTGGTTGTTAKACGGAGGGCAGATCAGGCTGCCTTACTCAGCTCCAGCGTCCCTCCTGGTGTGACGGGACTTTCCTGTACAGCCTGCAGAGCGGTGAMGTGGTTCTGCAAGGGCACCTCAGGCTTTGGGGGAAGTCTCTTCCTCGTACTGGTCCTTGCCGTTGCAAGCTTCCATTCTTCTGCATTATTGGTCTCCCTTCCTTCTGCATGTGCCAGTGGGGGAGTTTTTGGCTGTTTGGCTGTGGGCTGTGGGTCCACTGCAGACTGTGATTGGAACCAGCTACCTGACTCCTCCTCCGCCTCCCCGATGTTACTGCAGCCTTCTCACCGCCTCTCGCAGTTCAGCCACCTGCCGCAGGAGGTCCTCCCCCTCGGGTACATCTTGTGCAGGCAGCTCTGCCGCCTGTCCCTGCCCCAGGGGAGAGGTCTAGGCACCTCCTGCAGTCYGAGGTCTGCGCTGCAGCCTCTCCCTTCAGCAGCTGCGTCTGGGTGGATGCAGCGGCCACGGCTGGGGTAGGTGGTGCAGGCCCCCCACCGGAGCTGCAGCCTTTGCTCTCAGACGAGTGCCACCATTCTGCCCTGAGGGTCAGGAAGGATGAGTGCCCTTGCCCTGCGCAGGCGATCACASAACGGTGCCCGGT
>JASVER010000002.1:15739479-15789293 GCA_030449065.1 Oceanodroma leucorhoa | reverse complement strand
CCRCCGCSCACGCTGCGGMGCCACGCCCTGCTGCCGCGCCAGGCCCTGTCTGTSTGCCCGCCCTGTGGSCAGCGCTCCTGGGCGCCTGCGCTCCCCGGGGCTGCCTTCCGTGGGAGCGGGGGCGGCCGCCGTTACTCCCGGCACCGCCCACGCCCCGTCATCGCCYTCGTGAGAGCTKCCGGCTMKCGGCRGGTCTYTGCGCTCCCGTGTGGGTCCCCCGGCTCAGGAATTCCCCCATTGTACGCTGCATCTCAGCTGTAGAGCAGAAAAATGTCATAACTAAGATTTTCATGCTCTATGCATATTTTTGGCACAATATGTGTCTATTTTCTTAAGAAGCAGAAACAGTCAAGTCCTACAGAATAATTCCTTAAATTCCTATCTCCAGAAGTAATTAACAGGGTTAATTAGAAAATTCTTAGCACAAGAGTAGACTTAGACTATATATACATTGCAAATGTAACTATATTTATACCACTGCTTACTGTTCTGTGGAAGATCAATTGTTTGTACAAGATGTTTCACAGAGAAATGCTTTTATCCAAAGCAGACATTTATAGAATAGTCTTTCTAAAGAAGAAATTCGCGAGTCTCAAGTTATGCACTTTAAACAGAAGGTTAGTAACACCTCCAGTTTATTTTGTATATTTATTTCAAGGTAAACTAAACTTCATTTCAGGACAGTTTGCAGCTACATAAACATCCAAAAGTGGCAAAATGAGACATTGAGGAAAAAGTATTCCTGAATTCCTTTGCACGTACTTATTGACAGCACTATAGACAATATCACACTCCAGCACTCTGTACAGCCTTTACTTCCACCTCAGAGATATCACAAAGTAACCGATCTCCCAACTACAGATTCATACCTTCCAAACAAATTCAGTAGTATCTTAATCTGTTGATACATGAATTTCCATGCCTGTTCTGGGCTGGGCTGAAGGTGGAAGTGGTGTGAGGAGGCATCAGAAGATCTGTATATGAAGGAATGATATTTTTGATRAGCTCTGCTGCCTGTTGCACCAATAAGGGAAATTCTGAGGGAAACATCCACTAATCTCTGGCATTGATATCGAGATCACTTTCACCTCTTCCCTTCTTCTATTCTTTGTATCACACTTCTACTAAAATTCTAGGGTGGTTTTCAGAGGTACCMACCCAATACACAGAAGTGACACATCTGGACAGCTTTCCCAGGGRAGAAATGGATAATGAGTACAGCTGCTTTGAGATTTTCTGTTAAGACATTTTTAAAGAAAATGTGATTTTCTAAGGGAAACCATACATGTCACTGGATACAAATATGGTTGTAAACAAACAAGCAAACAGATCCCTCACTATTTCCCTTTTCTTTCACCATGTTTCAAAAGCATAAGTGGTTTTAGGAAACATTGAGGTTTGTTGATCTGAAACGAAGTGCAAGGATTTGTATTGCTCCTTTTTTTTAGTTGAAGTTAGAATTGCAGCTACCTGAAGTGCAGTATAGCCTCAGAGGCTATATATTGCTTACTCATGTAAATAAGCTCTCTGGGTTGCATAACAGTCTTGTTTTGATTGAGTCATGTACTTCATTGGGTTTGCAATCCAGTGATGAAGACAGCCTGTGAAGACAACACAAGAGGCACTGGAATGGCAAGTCTCATCAGGCACTGTGTCAGGGTGCAGCACAGGCTGGTGGCTCCCTGGGGTGGGGAACTGGGACTGTGAGGGGCTCYCCAGGGGCTCGAGCAGGGCACAGGGTCTGCCAGCATGGGCCCATCCCACCCCTCAGCCAAGAGCACTTCCATGGGGACAGGAACAGGCCAAGGCTGGGCCGGGTTGTGGGCCCGCAGGTGGATGTGGCTCAGCAGGGCCCATGGCCGGGCAGGACAGGGCTGTGGAGAGCTGCAGACCGGCCCTGCTGTGGAATGGCTGGGGCAGGGTCTGACAGCCCTGGGGAACTGAAGCGGGGTCCTGGGGCATGGTCAGGACAGTGGGAGCCCCAGGTGGACTGAGCAGGGACAGCTACGCCTGGTGGTGCCTGCAGGGCAATGGCACTCTGAAATATTATGGGAATAGTAAGGGAAAATAAAAAAGCTGAATATTTTAAAATCAATAAAAAAAAATTCAGTGTATAAAAATCACAAGATACTTTAACTCTTTTTCCCAATTCATAACTGACTGAATCTATCTGTCTGAAGAAAATCCTTTTCCCATAAAATCCATAGTAGAAATGATTGCTAGCTAAGGTCTAACCTGAAGTTGCTTCAGAATCGGAAGTGGTGCAAAGCACAGACAGAAAAGACTTCCAGTGTGTTGTCAACAGAATATGAAAAAGGATAGTCATCTGCAAAGCAATGGCACCCTAATAGCACAATAGCATACAAACTTCAGGTCTGCTTCACCTACCAACATATCAACTACTCCTGAAAATTGATACCAAAGAGTAGAAAATAGGGGCCATTCACTAGAATTAAATAATGCCCTCTTTGTGCCTTCCCCAACTCATTTATATTAGGAGTGCAATTACACAAGGTATTTCTTGAGTAACTCTGTTTTCAATACTGACATGTTTGATTCTTTTTTTTGGCTAACTTTGTGTTGAGTTTCTCTTCATAACATAATTAATACCTGTTCTTCCATGATATGAAATGTAGTGGTTGTTATCAAGAGACTTACAGCTTTGATGGTTTTAAAAAGTTTCCTCCTCCATTCAGACACTAAATGAAATAATGAAATGAACCTACACAAAGCTTGGTTGCTATTAAGCAGCTACATAATTTATTAGTGCTTTGTTGTTTTTACAGTGAAATTCACAAAGAACCCAGGACTTAGAAAAACTCTCATCATAGATTTGTAGAATCATAGAACAGTTTAGGTTGGAAAAGACCTTTAAGATCATCAATTCCAACCATTAACCTAGCACTGCTAAGTCCACCACTAAACCATGTCACTAAGCAACACATCTATACGTGTTTTAAATACTTCCAGGAGTGGTGACTCAACCACTTCCCTCGGTAGTCTGTTCCAATGCCTGACAAGGCTTTCGGTGAAGAAATTTTTCCTAATATCCAATCTAAACTTCCCCTGGCGCAACTTGAGGCCATTTCTTCTTGTCCTATCACTTGTTACTTGGGAGAAGAGACCAACACCCACCTCTCTAAAGTCTCCTTTCAGGTAGTTGTAGAGAGCAATAAGGTCTCCCCTGAGCCGCTTTTTTGCCAGGCTAAACAATCCTAGTTCCCTCAGCCACTCCTCATAAGACTTGTGCTCCAGACCCTTCACCAGCTTCGTGCCCTTCTTTGGACAAGCTGCAGCACCTCAATGTCTTTCTTGTAGTGAGAGGCCCAAAACTGAACACAGTATTCAGGGTGAGGCCTCACCAGTGCCGAGTACAAGYGGGCAATTGCTTCCCTACTCCTGCTGGCCACACTGTTTCTGATGCAGGCCAGGATGCTGCTGGCCTTCTTGGCCACCTGGGCACACTGCCGGCTCATGTTCAGCCAGCTGTTGACCAGCACCTCCAGGTCCTTTTCCACCGGGCACCTTTCCAGCCACTCTTTCCCAAGTCTATAGCGTTGCCTGGGGTTGTTGTGACCCAAGTGCAGGACCCGGCACTTGGCCTTATTGAACCTCATACAGTGGGCCTTGGCCCATTGATACAGCCTGTCCAGATCCCCCTGCAGACCCTTCCTACCCTCAGGCAGATCAACACTCCCGCTCAGCTTGGTGTCTTCTGCAAACTTCCTGAGGGTACACTCGATCCCCTCATCCAGATCGTTGATAAAGATATTAAACAGAACGGGCCCCAAAACTGAGCCCTGGGGAACACCGCTTGTGACCAGATGCCAATTGGAGTTAACTCCGTTCACCACAACTCTCTGGGCTCGGCCGTCCAGCCAGTTTTTTACCCAGCAAAGTTTGTACCCGTCTAAGCCATGAGTAGCCAGTTTCTCCAGAAGAATGCTGTGGGAAACGGTCTCAAAGGCTTTACTAAAATCTAGGTAGACCACATCCACAGCCTTTCCCTCATCCACTAGGCGGGTCACCTTGTCATAGAAGGAGATCAGGTTAGTGAAGCAGGACCTGCCTTTCATAAACCCATGCTGACTGGGCCTGATCACCTGGTTGTCCTGAACATGCCGCATGATGGCACTAAAAATGATCGGCTCCATAACCTTCCCCAGGACTGAGGTCAGACTGACAGGTCTGTAGTTCCCTGGATCCTCCCTCTGGCCATTCCTGTAGATGAGCATCGCATTTGCTAACCTCCAGTAAACGGGGATCTCCGCAGTTAGCCAGGACTGCTGATAAAGGATTGAAAGTGGATTGATGAGCACTTCCACCAGTGTCTCAGTACCCTTGAGTGGATCCTATAGATCCCATAGACTGTGTGTGTGTCTAAGCGGTGTAGCAGTTCGCTAAGCATTTCCCCTTGGATTATGGGGRCTTCTGCTCCCTGTCCGCATCTTCCAGCTCAATGGGGCTGGGTACCTGGAGAACAACTGGTTTTACCATTAAAGACTGAGGCAAAGGAGGCATCAAGTACCTCAGTCTTTTCCTCATCCTTTGTCACTATGTTTCCCCCCACATCCAATAAAGAATGGAGATTCTCCTTAGCCCTCCTTTTGTTGCAAATGTATTTATAGAAACATTTTCAATTGTCTTTTACAGCAGTAGCCAGATTACGTTCTAGCTGGGCTTTGGCCATTCTAATTTTCTCCTTGCATAACCTCACAACATCTTTGTAATCCTCCTGAGTTTCCTGTCCCTTCTTCCAAAGGTCATAAACTCTCCTTTTTTGCCTGAGTTCCAGCCAAAGCTCTCTGTTCAGCCAGGCTCGTCTTTCTACACATGGGGACGGCCTGCTCCTGCACCTTTAAGATTTCCTTCTTGAAGAATGTCCAGTCTTCCTGGACTCCTTTGCCCTTCAGGACTGCCTCCCAAAGAACCCTGTTGACCAGTCTCCTAAACAGGCCAAAGTCTGCTCTTCAGAAATCCAAGGTAGCAGTTCTGCTGACCGCCCTCCCTAATTCACCAAGAATCAAAACCTCCATCATTTTGTGATTGCTATGCCCAAGAGGGACTCCAACCATCACATCACCCACAAGTCCTTCTCTGTTCCCAAAGAACAGGTCCAGTGGGGTGCCTTCCCTAGTTGGCTCACTCACCAACTGTGTCAGGAAGTTATCTTCCACACACTCCAGGAACCTCCTAAATCAATAATAGGTAGCAACAAAAAAAGTGAAGTGTCAGCCTAATAGATTAAAGAGTGCAAGAGAAAACAATTATCATTGCTTGCTTTTGGCCTACTGAAATGAGGAAAACAACCTAGATGATTAAACTTTTCATTAAATATTAGAGTATTAATTTTGCTCATTTTTGAGGAGGTATATTTAAATTCTGTCACTTGATAGGAACACATCTATTTACAGCCATCTTGGCTGACTCCTATGTGGATCTTATGCTATTTTTAAACTTTGTCTGGCAGTTAAAATACCACAAAAATAAATGACCTAAAAGAACGAGTAGACAATGTTGATTGATAGATTAAAAAAGACAAGGCCTTCTCTCCTACTGTCACTCCCTCACTCCCTTCCTTCCTGTTTTCTTCCCACTTTACACTGTAAAGTTTAAATATTGATTAGGATTATTGAAAACTCTCCTATCAAACTGTTTTTCATCTAGGTCTCTGAGGCCTGAATTAGTCCACTTAATTTTAAGCTATTAATAATGCATAAATTAGAATATTTAGGCTCAAGAAAGAGATTAAGGTGACTAATAACAGGAAGTAGCTTTATACTATCAAACAACAGTTCAGCCCATCTAAGATCACAGTCTCCCTCTAGATGTGACTTATTTTCCTTCATTAACAGAAGGACAAGGACAGCTTTGTTTTTTAATTTAAGTGCCTCAGTCAAGCACTTAACTTCAAGGTAGATGATTCACTGAAGTGTGTTCACCATTAGGGAGTGATTATATTAGTGTGATTACATTAGAGATGTCAAGACCAGTGCAAAAATAGAATTTTTTTCCAATGAAAAAAGAGCAAACACAACGTATTTCTTCCCCTTCTTCAAGATGATGTTAGAAAAAGCTCAAACCACTAGAAGTAATTTACAGGTTGTGATCATGCTCAGCCCTGTGAAGATTATAATTTGGGGAACACACCTGGATAGCTGAAGTTGGAAGAGAAGGACTTTGGGAGTGGGCTGGGTCATTCATTCTTGTTGCACATGCTGTCTGTCTCTGGAATTTAATCTGCAAGAARTCGGAGCAACAGCCATCTGTATGTCTACAAATAAAAGCCCTCATCAATTAAGTTTTATGCTTACAACCTGGCATTATTATTTTAATAATATTCAGTTAATTTCATTTTGGAAAATTACATCTCTATTACTTGAAATTTTAGATTTGCAAAGGGAAAWATTTCTGCTGTAATGTTAGTATGCTAGGAAATCCTTCAAAAGTTCTAAGTCAATTGCTTTAAGGTGGTAAAATCCCTAAGTGATTCTTACAGTCAGCTTTGCTGTTAACTCAAAGTAATAGCTCCTGTGAGAAGTTTCATTAAAACCAAGGGTCACTGGTGACTGTAAATTCCCAGTGCCAAGGACAATATGTTGATTATCCAAATATGCAAAGTCAAGCATATTACAAGACTCCACAAGATACTGAGAATCTCTAAAATTATCATCTTTACAAATGTTAGAGAAGGCAATATATGAATATATGAATTTATTAGATGGACAACATAGACAATCTTTAATGGAATGGTTTCATTTAATAAAAAAACTTATTCCTGTATGAAATACCTCATTATTCAGAACTGATACTGTAACGTTGATAAGCATTGGAATTTTTTTCTAGCACTCATAARTAAAAAAGTGTTAATATATGATCAAAGAAATTATCTTAGGTCACAAGCAAGAATACCATAATCTTGAACAGAGGAATGCCAGAAATTTGCATGTTGATGAGAGATGGTATTAGTTATTATCAAAAATACAAATAACATCCAGGACCTGTATCCAAATTAAAAGGAAAGCACGTAATAGGGCAGGGCTGAATAAATACCTTAGGCAAGTATAAACTGTATGAAAAGTAGTACAAAAATAATGGAAAATATTTAAATTGTCAAATTTCTTGAAGCTTTGAAAGTAGAAAATAATGTAAAAATGGCCAATTACTTTGTCGAGGTGGATGCTGCAAAGCAAATAAGAAAAATCCTGTGTAGGTTTTCAGATGTATAAGTAAGAAGAGAAGATGTAACTGGTGAGACCAGTCACAGTACATAGTATGGGATGGAGGTTAAGCCAAATACACAAGAACTACAAAATTATTATTTTAACTCATAGATATATAAGGTAATATGTATCCACGAGTTAAATTACATGAGTATAAAGAAAACCTGTCTGAAGGGACTGGAATAATTGCAGTTACAAAAGACAGGTGGAAATAAAATTTATATTGCTTATTGTTACAAAATAATGGTCCACAGATTTACAAACAATAGCAAGGACTTTTCATGAAATTATCAATTTATGCTGCCTTACTAGAAAATCACAAATATTCTCTCTCTCTCTCTCTTTGTATATATGTATGTATATACCCCCTGAAATATTACARTTCCATGAATTTGACCTCAAATCTAGCTCAGCCTTAGAACATATTTTGAATCAGGAAGCAATTAATCAGTGGGGCATGAATGAGAAAGGTAAATTATCTCAAGAATTTTATCAAAAGTAGATGTCATCATACTAACCTGATATTATTATTTAATAAATTAATTTCTTAGAAACAGCAATCTGTCTAAACTTAAGTGAAGAGAATGAGGGTTCAGCCATGCTTTCAGACTGGAGGTAACTGACCACACGTCAGGTGTATCCCTCATCACAGTTGGATGCATCCTGTGTGAATTTACGTTATGTCCAGTTTGCTTAAGTATTCCCTAACTTTGCTTCTTCCACATTCCCAAAGAGCCTCTTAGTAGGTTCAGAGGCCTAGGAGTCCAGAAGGAAGACCTTACAACTGAAAATTTTTTACAGCCAGGGTACTTGGAGAAACCTTTTTTTGTTTCTTTTCACATTTCTAAGCTTTGGCTTTTGTAACTCCACCCCTGTGTGTTCAATCAGTGTCTCTCTACACCTCTTGGATAGCTCATTGCTGCTTCCACCTTCTGGGAAAGCTCATTTTTTGATTAAACTTATTCTGGAATTCCTTGTCAATCCATGCTGTCCTTCTGCCATGGATGCTCAACGCTCTGCACTTCAGAATGTACTTTGTAATTTGAGAAGATAGTCCTTGAAGATCAGCCTTGACCTACAGTCAGTGCAGTCAAGGCTACCTTAAGTTTATAGGTCTTCAACCAGTTCTTCCTTTTTTCATTTTGTGAGTAATGGCCCACGTTAGTAATCTTAGCTACTAAGTAGTAAGGAATGTGCCTTTTCGTCAGAAATAATCTCTTTCCCTTTCCCTATTTTTTAGTCCCATTCTTACCTTAATATGCCTAAAGAGAAAAGATAAAAGCTCTTTACAGACATCTCCATAATATTTTCTATCGGTGTCCTTGTATGTCTAGAACTTACTCAGAAAATTCTTCTCTGACTCTGACTTATTGTTGAAATCTGTGATCACTGTGCATAGAACAAGGAATAAAATAATAAATAAAACTATAAAACTGCTACTGTGCAAACAGTTCTGTTGCCATTATGTGGAAGATCTTTTTATAAAGAGTTCACCTTTCTTTGGATTTTCTTATTTTAGCAGTTTCTCCCTCATTATTTGTCTGCCTAGAGCCATCAAAGTGCTAGATTTTTACTCATTATAACTGATTGTTCTTATTGGACTCAGATTCACAAAACCAAAGAAAAATAGAAGAAAAAAGTTTAAAGGTCTTTCTCATATCTGTAGAACTTTATCAGAAAGCATCAACACTCATTTATARAAAAACCTTGGTCCTGTTGCTAAACTAATTTTCATCATTGCAAATGAACAGGAGTTCCAACAAAATTAATGGTATAATATAAACCTTATGTAAGCGTATTTGTTTATTCATCTTGTTTGATTATATCTACAACCATTTGAGTTTTAGAAGCAGATGTTGTCTAGATTTGTCCTTGCTAAGCATCTAGGATGAACAAGATTCAAAAAAAGTCCTTTTATCAGAAGGACCTATACTGCTTCAAGATGGTTTCAACTAAGTGGGGAAACTATATGAACAGCATAAGCTGAAGCATTATGTCCTAAGGCACTAGAAAGCATTTGGTTATGGTATCTCTTCTCTCTAGCCTTTATTGGAAGGATTTGTCCAAGGCTATTGCACTGTTTTTCATAATCATTTCCAAATCAATGAAATTCTACTACAAATATTCTCTTCTTTGGTCWCAGATAAAAAGCAAGACATTGCAGGTGTGCAGTGGTTGCTGCTGGTGAAGGGATATATAATTTTACTTTGTACAATCACAGGAATGGAGAGAATCTAATTTTACAGGTAGAATCATAGAACCACAGAATGACAGAATGGTTGATCTTGGAAGGGACCTCTGGAGGTCATCTGGTCCAATCTCCCTGCTCAAGCAGGGCCACTTAGACCCAGCAGCCCAGGACCACATCCRCACAGCTTTTGAAATAATGGCTATAATAATAATAGGTAATGGAACCAAACCAGAAAATTATTTTTTACTTGCAAGAGATCAAATGATCAGACAGTGGCTGAATCTACCAAAATAGAGCAGAGAGAGGACAAGAAAAATGATAATGAAACTGCTCATAAAGTATAAATCTTTCTCTAGAAACATGGTCTTTAAAATTTATCAGTTGTTTTACTCCTTTGTTAACAATGTCACCAACATTATAAATTTGTGTATGGCATTAGCTCATCTTGTAGGGTCCACTTCTGTTAACAGAAAGTACATGAATAGCTCACATTTAGGTTCAACTCAGAAGCCATAGAGAAAGCTAATAATTTTTGTTTGATTATTAGTACAATAAACAAATTTCACGAAGATTAGACTTTCCTGCAAATTACACTTCATTAGCATATCATTACAGATAATCCATTTTACATTAAGAAATCTAGTTTTTTAATCTTTGCTCCGGAAGAAATATTTAAATTATATTCTCCTGTTTACAGTTCTGTCAGTGGAATTGCAGGCTTTTCCACAAACAAAAAGGTGGCCTCTAAACCGTGACCTGTCCCCTCTCTAAAATAAAGGCTCTTTAGTCCAAATCTAACATCTAAAAGTTTTAAAGAAAATTGGAATTGGTTAATATTGGAAAGCATCTTCTGTATTCTGATAATTTCAGTGCATGAAATGTTGAACTATTTTTGCTAAAAACAGGCAAAAGTATGTTCTACAGGAGAAGCTATGACGATTTCAGACATCAACAGTTATACTTGACAAGAAAATAGGAAAGAACTATAGATTAAAGTATTAAGCAGTCAACATTGGTAATTCAAATGTGGATGAATGTGCATGAATAGATGAAAGTAATTTTTATGTGGATCTGTGTGTGCATGTATATTTATTCTTCTGCTTGTGTCATTGTTTGTCTGCATAATACAATACCACAATACTATTTAATGTTGCTCACAACACATCTATGATTAAATTATTTATACTTTCAATTTTGCATCCATGAAATTGAGTTTATGTTATGCTGCAAACAAAACTATTACTCTTTACATTAAAAGCTAGCTGACCATGACCTTAATTCAACAAAACATTTAGGGTTTTTATTTCAGTCTCACTTAAATTTGTAGAGATCATGTGCATATTTACATGCTTTGCTGAACTGAGATTTATTTATAAATCCTAAATGCCAACACTTCAATGTCTGCTTATATCTATACTCTAAGCAGATTTCATATCTGGAAGTAAATATTGATAGGTAGCTATCAAGTGGCAATAGATAAGGTAGAATCAGTTTTTTTGTTAGTTTCCCTTTTCTAGCGATAGTGCACTATCATACTGCTATTACTGGATTAGTAATACTAAAAAGAAGAAGTATTGAATTATTCTGTTGTAATTACTTGTATTCAGTACATTAAAGAAAAGAAAAAAAAAAGAATTATATTAAAAACAGAAAAATTTTGGAGGCTATGTCTTTTAGTAATGTTTGAGCATGTATGCTCAATAGCTTGATTAACCTTGTTCTGTTCAGTTTAATAAATTTTATTTATTACCTAATTCTAGTATCATAAGATATACAACAAAAATATTTGACAGAAATAAATCATGAATTAAAAATTTATTCTCTAGAAAAAATCTTCATGATGACTAACACTGTAAGTTAAAATTTACAGAGAATAAGGCAATCCAAAACATATAAAAAATAAAGCTTTTTCTTTGATGCCATATTAAAATTATAGGACAGAAATTCAGATCAACACATCCAGATCTGCCAGAGTCCCTGAGGGGATCTACTGTCTTAACCAATCATTTATTTGTTTTTCTTCTATGATATGGGAATGGCTTGATGCATAATACTTTAAAAATGAAGACACACGGGAGAACTACCAGGAAGCCCAAAATGTAAAGTTTTTAGCTTTGACTTAATACCCCGAAGACTTTGGTCTAATATCCAGTTCATTTATTTTCAATGCCAAGTGAAGGGAAAAATAGAATGAGTTTGAACAAAGATGCCTGAGGGATAAATTGCAGATGTCTGCAGTAGGAAGGTGCCTAGGGCACAGGCATTTCCAGTCTTAAGGTACCTGCTAGGATAAACTTTTTCCATGTAGCTGTGTTCACAGGTAGAAAGAAAAAAGGAAGAATGAGAGGAGTGGTTTTAACTATACAATTAACCATTCCCTCTGCAAAAGAGAAAGAACTAAATAAAAAACGTCAAATTAAACAGCTAATGTAGTAATTGATCAAAAACTCAACCTTTATATTTGATCCAAAAACCCCCACAAAACCATCAGGCTTGAAGAGCTCTCAATTCTAAACTGCTGGAAGGCAAAATGTTATGGTTTAGATGCAGTGCARCAAAAATCTTGTAGCTAAAGCTGGTATTTGGCAAAATAACAATACACGATAGTTGTAACTGCAGCTCCACAGGGGAGAACTGTGCTTAGAAAACTGTTATACTAGCTGCCTTTTTCAATGCCAGGTATTGATGCTACTTCATGATAAGATGCGTACTGGATCAGTTAACAGCAGAATTGGTTTTAAATGCTGACTATCATATTTTATTAACATGTATTAATATGGTACATATCAATTTTATCTTTTAACTTACATGAAAAATAAAAGAAAATAAAAGCCATTAAATATGAAAATTGGCACATTATTAGGTAGTAGCACTTTCATTTTAATATTTARTAGCAAAACTTCTTACCCAGGACAAAGGAAATGAACACAAGCATAGGAAGAAAAAAAAATCTAGGGAAAAAATTGCTGTATTCCTGAAGCATGTTACATGAATATTTAAGCACTTTTTTTTCTGTAAAGAATATGAAAACACAGTCAAACCAAATGCATTTACATATTATTCTCAATAGAATCATAACAATCAGACATTAGCTGTATGTAGCCAAACCATATCCATTACTATATTCCATTTTCTCAGTAAGCACAGTATTTCTACACTTTTAAAAACTCTTCCATTGCCTGTATACAATGTAATATCTCAAAAATACTTATCAATGTATTTTTGAAGCATTCATTTATGCTAGAGGAATGGTTCTTAATGGAAAACTGGATGTCTGTTGTATGTCTACCAACATCTGACTGTAGCTGGATTCAACAACACAGATGTTACATTCCAGTCCAAATTCCTGTATTGTAGCTGAGGGAAAAAGACATGAACATTATTGTGTAAGTACTCATATAAGAACTCAGACATCCTCGGTCACTATTTAACCATGAGGCAGAGTTTATATGAATCAGTACGAGTTACTTCTTTGTAGCATGAAATTAAAATGCCCAATAATTTTGCATAATTGGGTGCCAGACATTTAGTTGATATGTAAGTTTTGATACTTGTAGCCAATACTATGTCTCTCAGAATGCATGAGCTGATGCTTAAAATGGGTATTGCACTTAAATGGGTATTAGACCTCCAGTCTAAAAAGAAGTAACTGTTCTAAGAACAAGGTTTCTCTAGTTGCTCATTTATAGCATATTTGAAGGCAGAAAGGAAGGAAGACTGTAAATATAGTGTAAAAGAAACAACACTCTCCAACATTTGTGTTGGAACTGGCATATTTGCAAAAGGAGTCAAAAGGACAGCAAGACAACTATTTTGTCTGCAACACAGCAGTTATATTGGCAAGATGCAAACTTTTGATATTGACTTCCTGTTACCTGGCATATTTATAAATTTTTAAAACAATGAGTGGAGAAAAAGTGAACAATCCTAAAATAACACAGACAAAATACCCTACTCCCACTCAAAAAAATCCACACAAGAACCTCTGCCAACTAATCACTATGTTTTACATATGTGTAGAGTTCCCAGATTAATGAAATCATGTCCTTCAACCATAATTGCATGCTGGTAGCCCTCCGCAAGTATCTTGTGTCTCAACTCTTCTTCTAATTGTCCCAACATCTTTTCAAAAATTAGAATATCATCTTTTCAGTCATGTGTATCTGTCCATAGGATGAAAAAAGACATTCAGATACAAATGTGCTAAATACTGAAATGATAATTCCTTGATTTCTAACCCTCTTTGATATGAGACAAGAAGTATGTGTACTTTCTCAGGATATATCAAAGCTCAAGGAAAGAAAAAGGCTGTGAGATTGGTGCCAGGCTGCTATTGTAGAAAATTCTGTGGTTTGTAGGTCATGTTTCTGGAAGCAGTATCAAAATGAACTGTTTTCAGTTTACTTGCTATGCCTTCAGCTCAGAATGAGATGATTGTGAAAGAGTTATTCAGTCTGTACAAAAAATGGTGTCTCTGCAGAAGCACATTTAATTAGAGAAGAGTAAAATGACCATAGAGAGAAGAAAAAAATGTTTTATATTCTCTTGAGAGCCTTAAGAAAAGTAGATCACTGAAGTTAGGAGTGATGCAACCTTTTTGTTAAAGAAATTTAAATAAGTTGGATATTTCAATTGCTTAAATCACAGGTTCCTATCTAAGAGTCAGGTAAAGTGTTTACATGCAAAAATATAATCTTAGCTTAATGTGGAATTTGCTTCATAGGGGAAACAGAAAACTSTTTTCTTTAAGGGACATAAAAGTTCTAAAACAATTTCAAGATAAAAACCTGAATAGCAAAATAAATTTATTTGAATTTTCTCAAAATTTGAACATGTTTAATTTACTTTCCCTTAAATCAGTAATTTAAATTTAATTTAAACACAGTATGTCTTTCAGGAATGTGGTTGCTATTGTGTTAAAGAACACAAACACAATAAAATTATGGTACTAAGCTATGTTTTGTCAAAGCTTTATGAAGCATATAAAATATCTTCAAGTGAAGTATTTGTTTTATTTTCCAGTACATGAATAGATATGATTGCCCCCTACAGCAGTTTGCATTATAATTCTATTATTTTGTTAGTAGCATAGCTTTTCAGTTCAATGTAGTACAAACCTCCATGTAGTAAACCACTGTCTAAAGAGCATAGGAGCAGTAGTGTAACAGCCTCTCTAAAAAATGGAATACAAAAATCTAATTACATTAAGCATAATACTAGTTTTCTGATTTAATCTTATAAGATATGGACATTGTAAATTATCTTTCCTTAAAAAAATAATCTAACAAGATTTATTTTACAAGAGAACCTCAGCATCAAAATATATTTATTCCATTACATATCTTCATGAAATTTGAAATATTTTCTAAAGTGAGATTTTTTTTTACTTTTGCAGGTGTGTTTAAATAATAAATTATTTCAAGGTGTATCTTAGTAGATCAATATACAGATCACCTTATTTGCTGATCTATCCTGCCAATAGCAGGTCATAAAGAGTACATAAAAGTTATGAAAAAAAAATTATAGCACTTGAATCCAAAGATGGTTTCATTTGCATCTGCAAGACAATTTTAATATTCTTGTACTCTGAAGAATTTTCCTTACTTGGGCTTTTTTTTATTTTTGTTTCCTTTTATGTACTTCATTTACACTGTTTTGAAGGGCAAAGATTTTTTGAATAATATTGTCAAACTCTTTATCATGTTATAGTAGTTTAACATGTCTTAGATGCTATGGTTGAGATTTAAACTAGAGTTTTTATTTATTTATTGTGCTTTGCTTCCTTTTACCAGTATTTTCAGTGCTGGCTTCAATTGAACAGAAGTTTTGCCCTCCCCTCTTTCGCTTCCACTCTCCTCCCCTCTCTTTTACCCCTTTTTTTCTGTTGACAAAGGCAATTCTTGCTAACTCTTACATGTGGACAAATTCTTTTATCATCAGACTGAAGCATTGTGTTATATCTTATACAACAGAATAGGCTTTTGAATCCCAAATAACTGCACTTCATTTTGGTAGAGCTGCATCAGCAATATTCCAAAGCAATGTCTGTAGGCTTCTTAAAATTTTTAAAACTGCTATGATGTGGTGTTTAAGAACATTGTGTGTTTTGATATATCTGAGAAGCAGGTGGTCCTTTACTGCAACATTAATTACTACCTGAAAAAAATTATCCAACTGAGAGTAGTGAATGAAAGACTAGCTTCTGGAATTTGCTACTATGAGGAAGAAGGAGAAAGAAAGAAAATAAAACCATTTATGCAATAAAATTAAAACAAGATGGAGGCAAAATCTTTAAAAGCTTTTGCTTAATTTTGGAAGTCTTTAAATTAGGTAGTGGCACGTTTTGACAGTCACCATTTAAAGTCCTGCTTCTGTGATATTCAGGCTATTGTGATTTCAGAAGAATCAAACTTATATCTAAATTGAAGTAGGGATGGGATTATCCTGTCTTAATTGTACTGTAGATATTACAACTAAGCTAACTATCTTAGGGAGTGGTTTTRTCTGCGTGACCACAGAGAGGACATGAGGAAGTGGGATGGAAAATCTACTTCCACCTTAGAGGCAGGGGTATGTGAGTTGCAAGGAAAAACAATCACAAAAGGGGGTTCTTCCATAAAATCTGCTGCTCCAGTTTCCAGTGAGCAGTTCCCCAGGCGGAGCAGAAGGACTGACTTTACTTCTGATCTTAATAAAGGGTCTTTTGATTCACATCTACAAGAAGTGAGTAACAAGTACTATGACCAGGACTAGAGGGGCCCTACCTCCAGCCAAGTGGAGGAAAGGGACAACCGGGTTTACTGGACCATGTGGATTCTATGGCCTGGCACATCAGACCCACAGGAGTATAAGGCTCTCGTAGACACCGGTGCACAGTGTACCCTAATGCCATCAAACTTTAAAGGGGCAGAACCCATTTGTATTTTTGGAGTGACAGGGGGATCCCAAGAGCTAACTGTATTGGAGGCCRAAGTGAGCCTAAGTGGGAATGAGTGGCAAAAGCACCCCATTGTGACTGGCCCAAAGGCTCCGTGCACCAACCAAGACCCTCTGATTCCCATCCATAGGCTGATTCTGGACTGCAGAGTCAAGGAGTGATTGGCAAGACTTGCTCACCCTTTAACAGTCCCATATGACCGGTGCGAAAGTCTAATGGAGAGTGGAGACTAACAGTGGACTATTGTGGCACTCTGCTGCTGAGTGCTGCCGTGAYGGACATGCTAGAACTTCAATATGAACTGGAGTCGAAGGCAGCCAAGTGGTACGCCACAATTGATATCGCCAATGCGTTCTTCTCAATCCCTTTGGCGGCAGAGTGCAGGCCACAGTTTGCTTTCACTTGGAGGGGCGTCCAGTACACCTGGAATCGACTGCCCCAGGGGTGGAAACATAGCCCCACCATTTGCCATGGACTGATCCACACTGCACTGGAACAGGGAGAGGCTCCGGAACACCTGCAATACACTGATGACATCATCGTGTGGGGCAACACAGCAGAAGAAGTTTTCGAGAAAGGGGAGAGAATAGTCCAAATCCTTCTGAAAKCCGGTTTTGCCATAAAACAAAGTAAGGTCAAGGGACCTGCACAGGAGATCCAGTTTCTAGGAATAAAATGGCAAGATTGGCATTGTCAGATCCCAATGGATGTGACCAATAAAATAACAGCCATGTCTCCACCAACTAGCAAAAAAAACCCCACAAGCCTTCTTAGGCGTTGTGGGTTTTTGGAGAATGCATATTCCAAATTACAGTCAGATCATAAGCCCTCTCTATCAAGTGACTAGGAAGAAGAATGATTTCAAATGAGGCCCTGAGCAACAACAAGCCTTTGAACAAATTAAACGGGAGATAGTTCAGGCAGTAGCCCTTGGGCCAGTCGGGGCAGGACAAGATGTAAAGAAYGTGCTCTATACCGCAGGTGGGGAGAACGGCCCTTCCTGGAGCCTCTGGCAGAAAGCACCAGGGGAGACTCGAGGTCGACCCCTGGSGTTTTGGAGTCGGGGATACAGAGGATCCGAGGCCCGCTGTACTCCAACTGAGAAAGAGATATTGGCAGCTTATGAAGGGGTTCGAGCTGCTTCAGAAGTGGTTGGTACTGAAGCACAGCTCTTCCTGGTACCCCGACTGCCGGTGCTGGGCTGGATGTTCAAAGGGAGGGTCCCCTCTACACATCATGCAACCGATGCTACATGGAGTAAGTGGGTCGCACTGATCACACAGCGGGCCCGAATAGGAAACCCCAGTCACCCAGGAATCTTGGAAGTGATCACGAACTGGCCAGAAGGCAAAGACTTTGGAATGTCCCCAGAGGAGGAGGTGACGCCTGCTGAAGAGGCCCCACTGTATAATAAACTACGAGAAAATGAGAAGCAATATGCCCTGTTCACTGATGGGTCCTGTCATCTTGTGGGAAAGCATCGGAGGTGGAAGGCTGCTGTATGGAGTCCTATAAGAAAAGTCGCAGAAACTGCTGAAAGAGAAGGTGAATCGAGTCAGTTTGCAGAGGTGAAAGCCATCCAGCTGGCTTTGGATATCGCTGAGCGAGAAAAATGGCCAGTATTTTATCTTTATACTGACTCATGGATGGTGGCAAATGCCCTATGGGGATGGCTGCAGCAATGGAAGCAGAACAACTGGCAGCGCAGAGGTAAACCCATCTGGGCTGTTGCATTGTGGCAAGATATTGCTGCCCGGCTAGAAAACCTGGTTGTAAAAGTACGYCACGTAGATGCTCACGTACCCAAGAGTCGGGCCACTGAAGAACACCGGAACAACCAGCAGGTGGACCAGGCTGCTAAGATCAAAGTGGCTCAGGTGGATCTGGACTGGCAACACAAGGGTGAATTATTTCTAGCTCGGTGGGCCCATGACGCCTCAGGCCATCAAGGAAGAGACGCAACATATAGATGGGCTCGTGATCGAGGGGTGGACTTGACCATGGACACTATTGCACAGGTCATCCATGAATATGAAACATGCGCTGCCATCAAGCAAGCCAAGCGAGTAAAGCCTCTTTGGTATGGAGGACGATGGTTGAAGTACAAATATGGGGAGGCCTGGCAGACTCATTGTATCACACTCCCATAAACCCACCCAGGCAAGCGCTATGTGCTCACCATGGTGGAAGCAACCACCGGGTAGCTGGAAACATATCCTGTGCCCATGCCACTGCCCGGAACACGATCCTGGGCCTTGAAAAACAAGTCTTATGGTGACATGGCACCCCAGAAAGAATTGAGTCAGACAACGGGACTCGTTTCTGAAAGAACCTCACAGACTCCTGGGCCAAAGAGCATGGCATCGAGTGGGTATATCACATCCCCTATCATGCACCAGTCTCGGGGAAAATCGAATGATACAATGGAGTGCTAAAGACCACGCTGAAAGCACTGGGTGGTTCGACGTTCAAGCATTGGGGTACAAATTTAGCAAAAGCCACCTGGTTAGTCAACAACAGGGGATCTGCCAATTTGAGCTGACCCTGCACAGTCAAAACTTTTATGTACTGTGGAGGGGGATAAAGTCCCTGTAGTGCACATAAAAACTATGCTGGGGAAGACAGTCTGAGTTAGTCCTGCCTCGGGCAAGGGAAAACCCATTCGTGGGATTGTTTTTGCTTAAGGACCTAGGTACACTTGGTGGGTAATGYGAAAGGATGGTGAAGCCCAATGTGTACCTCCAGGGGATTTGATTTTGGGTGAAAATAGCCAATGCACTGAATTGTATGATGTTGCTTGCTATATAATACTGTTTGTCATCACTTCTATGGTTGCTATAAGTCATATCAATGGAATTGCAATAAGAATCACCCAGATTAATGAAGAAYGAACTTTAATAAAACCAAACGAAGTGCAGCAATGATAGGCCCAGACAAGTACAGTGATAATGGAATCAGAACTGGTTTCAGCATGCAACAATCCAACACTACACACCACCTCCCCTGCCCTGAAAGACTGTTATGACAGATGGATCCCAAAGTCATGGACTAAATGAATTCAATGGACATTTTAGAGGGATGGCCCATAGACTAAGAGAATGATATCTGTGTGTATATATSAAAAGACAGGAAAAGTGGTGGTGATTAATTGGAATGTATTGGGAAATGTGAGACCTGGGCATGACRTAGATTGTATAGGATAAGRGGTGGTTACTGCCCTGGTTTCAGCCGGGATAGAGTTAATTTTCTTCCTAGTAGCTGGTATAGTGCTGTGGTTTGGATTTAGTATGAGAATAATGTTGATAACACACTAATGTTTTCATTGTTTCTAAGTAGTGCTTACGTTAGTCAAGGACTTTTCAGCTTCCCATGCTCTGCAAGGTGTACAAGAAGCTGGGAGGGAGCAGCATCTCCTAGCTGACCCAAACTGGCCAACGGGGTATTCCATATCATATGATGTCATGCTCAGTACATAAACTGGGGGGAGTTGGCCAACTGCTCAGGGACTATCTGGGCATTGTTCGGCGGGTGGTGAGCAATTGCATTGTGCATCACTCATTTTGTATATTCCATTATTATTATTATTATTATTATTATTATTATTATTATCCTTTCCCTTTCTGTTCTATCAAACTGTCTTTATCTCAATCTACAAAATTTACTTTTCTTTTTCCGATTCTTTCCCCCATCCCACCAGAGGTGGGGAGTGAGCAAGCRGCTGTGTGGTGTTTGGCTGCCTGCCCTGTTAAACCACAACAGGGTGCCTTTTAAGTCCATTGGAGAGGGCATGATGACAGAATCATGGAATGGCTGAGGTTGGAAGGGACCCCTGGAGGTCATCTGGTCCAACCATGCTGCCCAAGGACGGCCACCTAGAGTTAGTTGCCCAGGACCATGTCCAGATGGCTCCAAAACCTCTCTGAGCAACCTATGCTAGGGCTCAGTCACACTCACAGTGAAAAAGTGTTTCCTGATGTTCAGAGGAAATCTCCTGTGTTTCAGTTTGTGCCCATTGCCTCTGGTCCTGGTACTAGGCACCACTGTAAAGAACCTGGATCTGTCTTCTTTACACCCTCCCTTCAGGTATTTATATAGATTAATAAGATCCACCTGAGCCTTCTCTTCTCTAGACTAAGCAGTCCCAGATCTCAGCCTTTCCTCACAGGAGAGATGTTCTAGTCCCCTATTCATCTTCATGGCCTTTCATTGGACTCTCTCCAATATGTTCATGTCTCCCTTGTACTGAGGAGCCCAGAACTGGACACAGGACTCCTGGTGTGTCCTCATCAGTGCTGAGTACAGGGCAAGGATCACCTCCCTCAACCTGCTGGCATGACTCCTAATGCAGCCCAGGATATCGTTAGCCTCTTTGTGACAAGGGCACATTGCTGGCTCATGACTTGTCTCATGCTAGATCTCAGCTAAATTAAGTATGACAAATTGCATCCTAAACCCCTTTGTTTCTCTCTTTTGTTAATGAAGAAAATCTACGGTAAGTAAATTAGCAGATATGACAGTGTATATAGACCAATTTATTACTCTAATGACAGTTGGAAGTTTGTCTGAATTCCAGAGCCTCTCAGGTGGGATTAAACTTCTATTTTTAAGCACTGAATGTAGGCAGTTGCCTGTACACAGAAATCTCATGCCTACACTGTAGGCACCTGAGACACATGCAGGAGGGCTGGCATACAAGTGCGTTCTCCTCTGGAGAGGAGTGTGGTGATCACATAAAATATTCTAGATATCTAAAATGGTACTAGGTCTGTGTTTAAGAAACAGTGTCTTCATAATGGGTATGCAATTCCAGCARGTTACAATGAATATTTTCAACACGTATCAAAATTTAAGCAACATTCAATTTCATGTATAATGGTGTTGGAGAAACTGTATTRTGCCTAAGACATCCATTGAACCTGGCAGATATGAATCAGGATTTGTGGAAAACACTTGACACGCAACAAGGAGACCTGGAATGATATTCTAGGATCTATTAAATGGCACTAGACACCATTTATATAGGTAACTCAATCAAGTCCTAGGTGTTCATATTTCAGCTCAAGATGAGGATCAGTCACAGAAACATGGCCGGCCTCCAACAGCTGCTGCTTTAACAGCTACTTCAGAAGAACACAGGTTTCTCATAAATCTTCTGCACAGTCTATCTTGGATAATCCAGACATCTCAAGTAGCACTAGTGGTTTGATTCAAATGCCCATACATAATCAACTTTTTTGCCATTTGCGTTTCCCTAGGATATCTGATAAAGGTCAAGAAAAGACATGTTATCTATGAGAATACTTGGGGAAGGATTTATCTTGAGTGAAAACTGGCTTCCAGGCAGAATGCCCGAAAGCATCTTAAATTGCCAGAGACAAGTATGTGTGGTCAAGTTAATCAAGCCCATGGTAAATGCAAACAGTAAAGTAAAAGGCTTTCTTAAAGTGTTTCATCACAGAAATTACTTATAGGTCATTTCAGCAGCTTTCTAGATTCTGTTGGCAGAAATTAATGATAGATTAAAGCACTGCTGCTAGTTGAGGTGTGATGTATGTTCAAGGCCATACAGCATTACTAAACAGAAAACAGGATTTGCAGGAATCTTACATTCTTCTGCGCAGCAGCTAGAGGTTTGATAGGATATCCCACCTCACCTAAAATGGCTGGGCAGATGAAGCTCATCTTTTCTTGCCTCAAGCTCATTTCATTGCCACTAGACGCCTATCTATTTACAACTGAATTGAGCTCCAAATACTGACAATAGCACRAAGTCAGATAAATAGCTTGTAGACACCACTAGACATAAACTTCTAACTTTAGGTGTCTTTGTGTGGACCTGAATCCTACCCAAGATCCTACCTCTCTGTGTTTCTTTAAGAGCTGACAAGGAATTTTTGGCTTATATATAAAAACCTTTACAAAACCTTTTATGTGTACCTACATTCTGTACCCTGCTGGAAAAAAAAAAAAAATCTGAAAGAAATGTCTTCTATTCTATCGTCAAGGGGGTTTATTTGTTTGTATGCAATAAGTGTTATTAGTAATAGTGTCAATACTACGAAGGTAATTACAATTTTAGTTGTGAAGCAATGGATTTATGATTTGTATGATGGAAGCCATAACAACATTTTTTTTAATATCAAGTTGCTTTTTTTTTTTCTTTTTTGTAAAGCAAAAAAGTACCAAATTATAATTACAGCTACTTATACATGGGCAAGGGAAGATGCTAAGTTTTCGTTTGACAGGGACAAATTATTGGATGTTTCTGTGACAACAGATCCCTTTAGTAACTGGTAATATCCTACTTAATTTCCAGGAAAAGACAAGTACTCTCGATAAAACAATAAAAACATTTTAAAATGGCAGCATTCCTTTAAATGTGGCAACTACAAATCATACTTTTTACTAAAAGAAAATACACGCTTGTTAGCAGGTGTTTGAGTCAATTGATTTGAACTATGCAAGCCTTCTAGTAAAGTAATTATATCCCTGTAGTTCTTTTGCTATGATAAAGCTAATTAAAACAATAGTTCATTTTTTCATATTACATCACAATCACAATGCAATAAGATGTATAAATAAGTGTTTTAAGTAACACTACTTATTGGCTCTAATTGTGCACATAWTTTAAAAGACAGGTATAAGAAGTAAAAGGCAGAATTTGCTATGTGAAACTTTTCATGGTATGTCAGTGTCTTTATCCTGAAAAGCTGGTTTTGGAAAGAAATCACACAAAATAGCATTATATCTTAAGTCTTTCAAACCCTTTTAGTGCCCAACTAAGAAAGCATGAACTGAATAGGCACATGAGAATGTCTCTGAAATTACAGTCTATTTTCCTGAGCAGATATCTTGGTGGGGACAGACTATAAATACAAGTCTTGAAAGGCTGAAAACTCATTTTATTTTTAAGTGAGTAGAAATCTGAGGGATATTCTTAGATGTTCATTTTGCTACTGTAAGGTTGTGAATGCAAAGTAGAACAGACTTGGGAAAAAATAATTCACGTATTATTGAAAAAAGATAAGTAAAAAGAAAGAAATTGCAATAAATATGGGATGCTAAGAAATGGTGATATATAAGAACACAAAAACTCTAAATGAGAACAGGTGTGAGTTGGCAGAGTAAAAGAAAGAATAAGAGGRTGAACAAATAATAAGGAAAAAGAGAAAACTGAGTTCAATTGGAAATGTTTAGTAGTAGTTTGGGATTCAGTATGAGAGATCCCATCAGAAACCCAATAAATTTATTAGAGTCACTGGTTCCTTTAGAAGGTTATATAATTCAGATTATTTAAAATCAGTCAGATCTAGGAATTTCTAAGTGATATCATAGTGGTGTATCATGAATTTTTAATAAAAGCCAAAGAAAATACCCATAGCCTCAAAAAAGATAGGTTGCTAACAAGCAGCGACTGTAGACAAGATTCCCTGCTCCATTACGCCCACTTCTTTGCTGTTAAAATACGGCTACTGTGTTATTAGGATGTATGTGACTAATTAAATTGGATTTATTTARCTTTCCTCATGTACTCTGTTTTTGTAGTATGTTGTAGTATGTTGCAACTGGGAACAGTATTCAGTACTGAATTGTATCAAAGCACACATCACCAGTCTGTTACACAATAGTCAAGGCTGGACCCAAACTGTTTAAAACAAGGTAACAGTATGCTAAAGCTAATTACTGTATCCCCAAATTTGTGGTCATAACAGCCTGAACACCCCCCGACACACACTAGGTGACTAACACTGGACTTGTGCCCTCCTGTCTGATCCAAAAGTTGCTTGGGCACCTGGTTCTGATTCTTTGCCTTCTCCCTGAGACTTAGCAGTCAACCATCTTCATAATTCTCAAAGGTCACTTTAAAAGACAGCCTCAGAACTAAGAAATGTTTATACAGTGTGGATAGTCAGGTATGAACCGAGAAGCAAAGATATTTGACTGTACAGATACATACTTTAATGTACTGGTTCCAGAGTCCTTCAAGCTGTACCATATAGGAGAATATTGTTTGGTATACTACCATACTACTAACAAACTGAAAAAGGCAGGACAACATCTTGAACACTGGCACTGGTGTGATTTTGATTGGGGCCAAATTCAAGGGCAGAAGGTGCAAGCAAAGGTGTACCAGCTGACGAGACAACAGCCCCTAGCACGTTGTACRTGCTAGACTAGGTGTAGTCTTACAGTGTGCTTATATGCACAGATCTCTCACAAAATTGCACTTGTGGCAGCTTAATTATTTTAAGTATGGCCAGTACAGCAATGGATGTGATGGGAAGTCGGTGGTTGTCTGTTCACAAGATGTATTTATCATTTTAATCTTCGACATTTTGATGTATTGTTCCATTTATTTAAAAACAAAAATGTTATACTGCTTCATCATGCAATACTACTTAGTGGTACCTGCAGACCTAAGCCTTGTATAAGTGTTTGAAACTGTTATAGTAGCACAGTTGGAAGACCTTGATTTCTCTGAACAATTTTTATAGTTTTATCCCTTTCCTTCCTTTTGGCAAGTCAGCAACATTTTTACATTAGGAAGACTCTAAGGCTGCTCATTAGAAGTACTTAGTTATGCAAAAGATTGACTGATAAGCATCTTAAATACAATATCAAGATTGTATATCATGCTCTGACAGGTCCCAAAACACATATTGTCAACAAACCATACAGAACATTTGAGCGAAGTATTTTAGCATAGTTCTAATACCAGAAGCTTTTAAAGTGAGTTTGTGTTAGGTCAAATGATTAGAAGCTCATCTRCACACACAGAAGAAGGCACAGAGAAACAATGGCAGGAGCAGCAGCTTGATTAATAACCTGTCCTTGCTGCTTCCAGGCCCGCCACAGGAGAACCACTATTCCATCAAAGGCCACTCTCCACAAGCTCAGAAGAGCACAGGGACACAATGGCGGGCAGGAATCTAAATTGCAGACTCCCAAGGAATGAATGCCTTGTCCGACTCCCTCCCAGGGCTGTCCCAGCAGAGTCATCAGCCCTGTTGGCAACACATGAAGCCCATCAGGATGAGTCATCAGAAGCAGCTCTCCAGAGCACCTATCAGGATAAGGGGGGTCACTATCTAGGGGTGTGGGACATACTATGGGATGCAGGGAAAAAGCATTTTGGGATTGCACAGAATTTATTATGGGGTGCTTAAAGGAGGCACCAAAGGTGGGAAAAGGGAGAGATTTAGGTAATTTGGGGACGAGCAAGTATGGGAAATAGAGGGGTAAGGGAATAAAAGGGTCCATTTGCATGTAAGCAGAGGCTGGTCAGCATGCTCGTCTGGCCATGCCCTGTGCCTGATCACTGCAGTCAGTCATGCCTCCTCATTAAACTCCACCTTTGACTATTTTCAGGTAAGGGACTCTCTATTCTCTGTGCATGTGCATGCTTGGGTGTCTGTACTGCCAGCAACTGGAGTGAGTGCAGGTCTGTGAGTGAGTCTGTGATCACTAGTGGAAGRAGATCAAGCCAGGCTAGCCAGTGAAAAAGCCTAGGAGCTGGGTAGGGGTGTGAATATCCAAGGGCCAGCTCTGAGAGTGAGAACACCTGTGAGCCTCTAAAGGAAGGGCTGGTTATTGCGACCAGGGGAGTCCTGGCCAGCTGTGTGTCTGTGTCTGTGTGTGTGTGTGTCTGTGTGTGTGTGTGTCTGTGTGTGTGTGTGTCTGTGTGTGTGTGTGTCTGTGTGTGTGTGTGTGTGTGTGTGAAGACAGCCTGCACCAGCAAGGGGCTGCAGCCTTGGAAATCATATGGCCAGGTACCAACAAGTGGGGAGGCTGAGATCCAGGGCCAGCTGCTGGGCAGATTGAGCGTCTGAGCCCAGCTGCTGGAGTAATCCACCCTGTACATATGTGTAGCTATATATTTTCAGTAGTGGACCTCTATCCTGCTCAGCCAGAGAGGGAAGCAAGATAAGGCCATTGGTACTGTCTGTGTTCATGTGAGTRTGTGTCTGTCTGTCATCCGTGGGGCTGGCCATGTATATATGCGTATATGTAGTACATGTACCATGAACTGCCAATCAATACACACTCAGCCTCACTGATGAACAGACTCGGGAACCAAGCAGGACTGGGAGATCCCTGGGCCCTAGAGGAGGTGACATGGCAGGAAGAATCTTCCAGGTTCCCAAGCTCATATGATCGGGTAAGCCCAACAGTCTGAAAAGGGAAATGTCAGGCGTTTAGGAATATGATGGGCTATTTTTGTTTATTAAGCTATAATGTTATTTCTTCAGGACTGAATGATTGCAGAGCAAGCCCCTCAGAAGCAGCAGGCCTTATGTGATACTTGGAACATGCCATAAGAGTAGCATGTGGGGGATTATAAATTAAGTGAATTAAAGGAAAAATGATAAAAGAAACTTTGCAGATAATTTAAAAGCTAGTTTTCTATTAACAAGAGCATCTTTTGAGGTCATGCACTTGTCACTATAAAAATATTAGGATTTTGTAACACAGATATTTTCATKGTTGGTGCATTTCAATTTTAGCTTTGTTCTTTGCATATCCTACAGGGYCTATCCATATTTTAGAATATTTTATGAACAGCCGAGGAACTAACTGTATCTCTTCAGTTGCAATGATTGACCATGTTACATGTCATGCTGTATGTAACTGTTCATAAATCTGTGTGCAGATGGAGATATCTTCCTGCTGACGGAGTATTGCCGTCCCTTCGTCTAGTAAAAAACAGTTTAAAACACATCCTTAACATTTCCATTTCTAACTGACTACATGAAAGGGTGCAATAGCCTCCTCTGCAAATGCCTTGGAGCACATGCCTCGTCTAACAGTGTACATGTAAAATATTCGAACTGTGTGCCCTCTCAGTAATTTCATTCTTAAACTACATCAGACAGCTCCCTCAGTTTATTACTATTTATGGATCTTATTCTGAGGCATGTAATCCCCAACTGAATTACAATGACTGCCTACTGACTATGGAGGACCTTTTTGCAACTTGTCTAGGTCTGTTTATCATAGGAAAATACTCCTTTTTGCATGAGTTAAGAGTGAAGGCATTTCATTCTTTAAGGTAGTTCAAATGGTTACTTCGAAACAAAATGATTTAAAATTAGGTTCTAAAAAGAAATGTTGAACCATTTACTAATTAAAATCTCCTGCAGCATGCACACTCACCTAAATGAATCTCCTTCTTCAGTATATATTTCATACAAACAAATCATATATTTCAAGTTTATATTTTGATTTATGGCTATGTTTATGATATAGTTAAAAAGACGACAACTTGTTCTGAGCTGTGAATAAATCAGTTAACTAATCTAAAGTAAAAATCAAAATCTGAACTCTAGTATTTGAAAGTATGTCTTTATTGAAATCCTTTCAATTTTTATTTTTGTTTTGCCATTTGTTTTATGTAGTTTCTCACCACTCTTGTTTCAACAGGATCTTTAATAAATACTAGGTACCAAATTTCAACATACAGGACACATTTTCTAATTTGAAGAATACATCGTTAGCATGTGTGTTATCCCATTGGTAAAGATATAGAAGTATTAAATATATTAAAATTTCTCTCTGGCACTATAATTTTTGATATTATTAACTTAAAATTTAATAAATATTACTTAATGTAGAAAATTAATTTTAATACCAGAAGTACTTGTTAAAATCCTTTAAACTAAAGATAATAAACATCACYATCTTACAGAAAAAAGCCTCTGCATTCCCACAGATTCAAAATTATATTCCCTATGACTGCATTTCAGATCTATATCTATATTTCTGAAATGTTTCTGGCAGACAAAAAAGAAGAAATTGAAAACTTTTTAGAAGAGTTTTCAAGTCCAAAACATACCTCATTTTTAATATATATGACATCATGGTCTGAAAAATATGGAGTTTAGTTGTCAAAGGTCAGATCATTTGATTGTAATGTTCTTAAGTATTAAGTATGCCTAATAAGGTTTTATTGATATTGGTACATAGTCTGGTAGCTCAGTCTGCTTTATTTTTAGTGATGAAAAGAAACTCTTGTCAGCATTTTGATATTTGCATGACTTAAGGCCAAAGTTTTAATTATGAGCTCATGTTTATTGATCACTTAACAACAACAACAAAAATTTTGTAGTTTTGATCCAGGCGGGAAGTGCCATTTTATTTATGCATGAATCTTGAAAAAAATGTTACTTTACTTTGCTGTCACCAAGAAGTGGTTTATTTGAATGACTGTGCTTTTGAATGACTCTGAAGCATCTTTTTATTTTCTTAGAACAAAAGTAATTTTTTGTCTTAGAAACATTGCTTGGATTTCCTTGTATCATCAGCTCTAGTTTCATGTAATCATAAGTTTAATATCCCATCAGTAGTAACTAGGATTTTTTTTTTCCTTTTCAAATTACAGTTAGCTTTTCTTCCTTATAGGCACTATACGTTTGCTTTTTGAAAAAATACTATAATGGCAGTCACTGTCATGTTGATTAAATCGATTATAAGTATACAAATAATATATAGATGTGACCTTGAATCATGATGACTTTACCTGCTCTGTTACAGTTTGTATTAGACCAACAGACAAACATAGTATATCTTATATAAATATTTGTGATAAACATATGGGAACAAACTATGCTTTAATACCAAAACTTGTAGGTGTACAAGGTGATCATAGTTGCAGTCCTTTCATGTGGCACTAGAGCTTTCCTAAAAGTAAATTTTAAATATACCATTTTACATGTTTGTGATGATTGAAATAATTTGCACAAAAGTCATAAAGAAACTTAAAATCTGTTGATTCTGAAAATGATAGCTAAAGGTAATGAATGGTTGTTTAAGGTCAAATATACAGATCTTGACCTCATGCAGAATTTGTTTTGGGGTAAAGAATCTTTCTTATAAAAAAGATTCTCATTAATCCCCATTTCTAATTTGCTGTCTATGCAAATTCAGCTGTTGCTTTGCAATCTATCAAAACCCTCCAGATTGAGAAAATGTTGGGGTTTTGGTTTTTTTTTTTTAAACTCCCTCTTTGGCCTTGGTCTAACAGATCAGGGAAAGAAAACCAAAAAAAGTCTCTTTCTATTTCTGCTGTAAATTTCTGAAATACTGCTTCTGCAAATGCCTCACAGGAAGTTAAATCCTCCCTATGTGCTGAAGTCTTTCTCAGTTTATTCTGCCATATAGAGTGCCTGGTCTGTAAATAGTCTCTACTTCGAAATTTTCAGATTCTTTTATGAGGCTCTGGCTTGTTGCTATGTTGCTTTAACCTCACTTGCAAACAGTACTCAACCTTTGCGAGAAAGTTCCTAGATGTGGCAGATATTTGCTGTCAATATATCCATTAGTGAACCTTTTTAGAATTTCTTCTTTTATGCCATTTTCTTGTCTAAAACAAGTGGAAAAACAGAGTATAGAAATATGTTTTCACAGGAGAAAAAAAAAAACCAAACAAGAAGCCATAAGAATGTTTTGTATTTCAGATGTGCAATTCTGAGTACTTTTTGAGAATATAATGACGTATTTTGATTTGTGAACTTACCGTTTGCTTCTATTAGAATACTTTAGTTTAAGTTCTACATTGAAGATGAAAGCTATTAATAACCGTTGCTTATTATGATATCTGTAATATCCCAGGGGAACCTGGGAGCACCTTGGATACATGCTGACTCCAAATCTGGATGGAGTCCAGATGTACACAAGCATCCCCCTAACTGTAGGGGAAGGAGAGAGAAGATGAAAGCAAGATACCAGCCACAGTGATTACCATTGAAGTTTTCTGGCTTTTTCAGCTCCCAATATTTCAGTATTTAGTATTCCAGTGTGCTGAAAACAGAAAAATTACTAGCTTTAACATTGCAAAGTTGAATTTCAAGTGAAGAATCGTCCTTGACCACCTCTCAGACTTCAAGCCACTCCTGAATTGGAATGCCTGATATGTGCTTTCTCTGAAACTCTTATTGCTGTTTCCCTAATGCACCAATGTTTTTACAAAAAGGTATGACAGAACATGTTAGCATCTTTTTCACAGAAAAAAGAACACTGTCAATGTTTCCAGTGTGTCCTTTGCAGAAACTGATGAAATGGCTTTCCATACTCCATGTAACTTCTGCATTTGTGTTAACATGTAGCAATACAAAGTTGGAGTAAGGAAAAAATGTATTTAATACTGCAAATATTCAAATTCAGTGCATATTAAGTTGGGGAAAGACCATCATTTTATGTAACTGTGGATATAGCCAGGAAGACTAGCAGAAGATTAATACAGAAATATAGAAAAACCCTACACATTCCTACTCTTCATATTAACCTGCCTATTTTTCCCTTTGTGCTGACAGACCGAATTCTTAACTTGATCCCTTTTCCAGCACTAGCACTGTAATCTGATGTCTATCATTGGAAATATTTGTAATTGTATTAAGAAATTATCCAAAGTTCTGCTCCTCTAGATCCAGCTGAAAGATCAGGACCTTAAAACAGAAGCCCTTACTGATAGAGCATTGCCTTTTGTTATCAAGTTYAGAATAAATGTCTGTACTTCGAGCTTCTGGATTTTCTTACTATAATATAGACAACATAATAATAAAATTAACAATTGCTATGAGGTTTCAAGGAAATGGAGACTTTCTGGGGCATTAAATTGTTCAGTATAAAGTSTAAGGACATGATAATGTTTAAAGGGTTATTTCGTCATTGCTAAAAATGAGTTAAAATCATTTACASTCTTATATCACGCTTCTTCCTGGACATCTCCTTGATTTCCTAGTGTTTAGGGTTTAATTTTAGCCCTCTAAAAGTGACAGCAAAAGCACAGGGATATTTTCATGTGTGTTTTTTCACTTCTTTTTTACTGGGGGAATGGATTAAAGCAATGGATTTAAATCAACTCTATGTCCTTAAGAATCTTTTACATTTCTTAGTTTGTTGTTGTGGTTTTTTTTTTCCTTTTCTTTCCCTCCTCTTCCAGCTCAAAAGTTCTTATTTTGATTATTTCAGCATAAAAAAGGACAATATGCTTTTGCTGTGATTTATTAATTACATTCAGTAACACTTACGCTTTTATCCCTTTTGTTTTTCATTAGGAATGCATAATGAAAGCGTGGGGTAAAATACATTCAAGTTAATTTGTTCTTCTCTGTCATCCACCATCTTTTTGCCTGTTGCTTCTTTTACCATTTTCTTTTCCTCTAAAAATTATCTAAATTTCAAACTGTTCTCCTGAGTTATTTGGACAACTATTTGCTTTTGTCTGCAGAAACACTTTCCTGTCACTTATCTTGGTCTGGTTAATTTTATCTCCTTATTTCTGCTTTTTAACCTGTTTGTTTGTTTGTTTTCCTCCAGTAGTTTCCAGCTTAAAACCAACAACTGGTTTTATTACATGGAGAACTATTTGTATTTCAAAAGCCTCAGAGAAAAAGAAAATATTTTAAACTTCATCTGAAAAAAATGAAACAAAAAACCCCAACCCTAATTTACAGGGGTCTATCTAAAAATAGGTCTTACAGCTTTACTTCTAATACAATGGCATTTGGGTCAAGTTGTCTGCCACAAGGACATCTGCAGATTCTAGGTTAGCAATAAAAAGTGTCCTGGTTTCAGCTGGGATAGAGTTAATTTTCTTCCTAGTAGCTAATATAGTGCTGTGTTTTGGATTTAGTATGASAAGAATGTTGATAACACATTGATGTTTTCRTTTTTCCTAAGTAGTGCTTACATTAGTCAAGGACTTTTCAGCTTCTCATGCCCTGCCAGCGAGAAGCTGGGAGGGGGCAGAGCCAGGACAGCTGACCCAAACTGGCCGAAGGGGTATTCCATACCGTATGATGTCATGCTGGGTATATAAACTGGGGGGAGTTGGCCGGCAGGGGGATGCAGGTGAGGGAGGAAACCACTGCTCAGGAACTGGCTGGGCATCGGTCAGCGGGTGGTGAGCAATTGCATAGTGCATCACTTATTTTGTATATTCTTTTATCATTATTATTATTACTCATTTCCCTTCCTGTTCTGTCCTATTAAACTGTCTTAACCCACAAATTTTACTTTTTTTTTTTTTCCAATTTTCTCCCCCATCCCACTGAGGGGTGGGGGAGTGAGCAAATGGCTGTGTGGTGTTTGACTGCCTGTCAGGTTAAACCACAACATAAAGCTATAAATGTTCCTGGAGAAGTAAGTGACACTTGTAACTTACAAACACAGTTCAATAGATCACCAGTTTGGGGCAAAGTCCTCATTGCTGTGTTCTACTGAATCTCTTCAGGCCTATGTAACTAGGACAAATATTCCAACATCAATGCTCTTAACATATTCTCTTTGTTTCCAAGCAAAAACTTCCCTAGATATTCCAGCATCCAGAACATAACATATAAATACCACACAGATGACCCCCTGTAAAGAAGGAAGTAAAAGCTCATTGTGACAGGAACAAGCCACTGTGCACATTTCTCCTTTATATCTGTAGTACTTGAAACCCACCAGTTCATGAGCAAATGGATAATCATCATGCCTGCTTGAGCAAAAGTTATCAGCAGCTGTGTTAATAAATAAGATTATGGTGAAATAAGACCTAAGTTCTCATTTACATTAGCAAGTAAACTTGGCCAAGTGATCCCAGCCAGAAAACTATAAATGTTCATTATCATCAGTGCCACCCTATTTCCTCTACAGAATCTGAATATATTTTAAAGCCAGCTTCTACAAATCAAGTAACAGCATGTTTTTGAAAGGTATTTAATGCAATACCCTATCTGATAATACAGTTCTGAAAAGTTCTTCCACAGATTTTAGGAAATTTGTGCACTGTGAATTGTATCTGTTGAATCATAAACATTAATTTGGAACATAATTTATATTTCACCTTTTAACCTTTCCACTCTTGATTTGATCTATGATATACATAATCTCTAAAAATGTGTGTTTCATTTCTAGCTGTCTTAAGTGTCTCCATCTGTCTTACTAATTCAGTTGTAGATTTAAACCAAATAGTTTCTTCCTCCTTCCTYCTCCCCCGGATTTTGTTTGCTTTTTGCTTTTTTTTTTTCTTACTTTCTGCTTAAATTTTTGAGCAGATTGATTTCTAGGTGACACATTTGGTAGCCATTTTTGAGGAAATGTGTACAGTTTAACGATAAATAATGAGTTGTGTGAGGATAGCAAATACTGAGTTGAAAGAGAGCAAAACATTTATAACTACTGATATACAATTTGTGTCTAAAACATGCCAGAAAATGTCTGACAAACAGTCTTAAGGTACAGTATATATTTCTTTGGAGCCATCAGCTCTACTCAGTAACAAAAAAGGAACCTATCCCTGTGTTCAGGTTTCTAATATGCCTGTGAACACTGATGCTTGGAATGTCATTCCTGGAACACATTTTTTTTCCCTTGCCCATAAGTGCAAACTGAAAGAAGAACTTCTTATAATACACCTTGATAGACCCAAAAAAGGCAGATAGGAGTGTTCATATGCAAAGTTGTTTTTTGCTTTTGTATAGAGTAGACAGAAATATTTGTTAAACTATACCTCGAAAAATAGTGTCCAGWAGTTAAAATATTTCAGATTTTTCAAATTATTCTTTCCCACTTTCAGAATTAATCATAGAAGACACTGGGTTTCATGCTGCAGGATCATCCTAGAGACAAGCTCTCATTCTCAGCGAAGGATATGTCAAAATGAAACCTATTAATGCCTCCTTCTGTGATCCTGTTTAAACCTCAGTCTTGCTGTCATTGCGCCTGGGGGAGGAGGAGAAAGTAAGTAACATCTGATCATCTGAAGGAAACCTGAAACTTTCTCAGTGCTAATTATGCATTTTCTTTAGACTTTCATTATTTTTCTTCCTCTCTTTGACACTGTCTTCTACATAATCATTCTTTATCACATATTCAAAAGAGTAGAAAACCACTGACATGTGATGCTCCAAGTTGGAATTAGATTGTAGATWTCTGTCAAACAAATAAGATCAAAAAGGAAATGACAGGCTTAAGACTGAGAAGTTGCTGCTACTAAAATATATATTGAGTTTAGGGAAAAAAAAGCTACATCCTTGTGACAGAAATTATAAAATTTTTACATGCAATTTAGATTAAAGWCTAGGTTAATGTTTTCAGTATTTTTGTTTCCTAAATAAGTCAATGTTTCATGAAAAATACTTGAATTTTAATTTTAATAAAAGTAATGCAGAACTACATAGATTTTTTTATTAAGGAATCATTTCAGTGGTATACACTTATAAATTTAAACCACTAGAACTTAGTGTCACGACCCGGCCTGATCGGACCAGGGGGTCGTAAAGGTTTCGAAATTCCCTTGGGCTAAATTAAGGTGAAACGACACCAAAGGATTGGTTTAAGTGTTTTTATCTAAGGCAGAAGCAAGCTGAASTGGGAAAGTGTTACAATAAAAACCCAAACTTAGAAAGCGTAGTGATAGGCAATGTGAGTTCTATTAAAGCATTTAGAAGAAGAAAAGGAAAGAAGGGAAAAGAGAGAGAGAGAGAGAGAGAGAGAGATATCACCACCCTTGGATCCCGCGATGACGACGATGACGGGTGCAGCAATCCTCCGGTGGCGGGCGCGCGCCGGCTGCTTGGGTTGGTGTCCTTTTATAGTTGTCCCCTACCCCTCGGTTGCATCAGCCACGCAGTTTCTAGAATTTTATCGCGCAGGCGCTGTTGTAGTGAGGGGTGGTCGCAAGGGGTCTCTCGGTGGTCTTCAGGTGGTCRTGAGCCCTTTCCCCAGATAAACTCTGTATGAGCTTTTGCTGTATATGGTGAGATGTCCGGCTTGGGCAGAACAGGGAGCTGCCCACCCTCTGGCAYGCCCTGCCTGTCCTGTTATCCGGCTCCTCATTTGCACCTTATCACTGCTATGCAGAACCCATTTACAGCAACGTTTGAGGCATCAACTTCACATTAACTCTTTCAGTCTCTCACAACAAGCATAATTTTGATGGAATTTGCCTGACTTTTAACTAAGGTGACTGCGGTAATCTAACTGTTTTGAGAAACACCTGGACAAATAACCCTGTATTTTCTGTTGTCAGACAAAATCCATCTGTCAGCTGGCCATACATACATATACATTTACACGTATATGTTATTTCTGTATTTATTAATTAATGACTGACTAGAATCTGAATCTACTCAACACCAAATTACAATGAAATAACCACCATCTCGCAAATCCAAGGCACGTTTAAGAGTTTTATGTAGGATGGGCTATAATGAGAGGGAAATGTTAAGACTCAGGAATGAGTGAGATTCTCCTTCCCAGGTTGCTGCTATCAGGGCCCTGAGGGCACTGCTCAGCTTCACTGTCCCTGACAAGCCTCACCTAGGACCCACCTTCCCAGGGCCCAGGACCCCGTTTCAGCTCAGCCAGGCCCCCGGTGACAACACTCGTCGGGGTGCCTGTGTCCAGCCCTGTGTCTAGTCCTGCCTCCGTGGCTGGCATTCACTTGCTTGAATGACGTGTTTTAACCAGCACCAACTGCCAGACAGCACAGGAGACAATCACTTTCAAGACAGACCTAAGCAATTGACCAACTTTTCAGTAAGACGTGAAGTTAACAGTCCTTTATTTCTCAACATTTAGCAAACTTTGGCGGTATGCAAATAGTCTACTCTTTAGGTGCCTGTTACTTATCAGTTGTGTGAGAATGCCAAACTTCATGTTTGTGAATAGTCCAGATGGTAATGTATGTAAAAATTGGGTGTCCAAATGCTCAGTACTGTAACCCATACTTGTCATGAGGGCCACAGGACATATTTTGTATGTTTGAAAGTGTGACTAGTGGCAGCTATTGTCATGATTTGTCTAAACATGTGTCAAGGGATATGCCACCTGAGTCTAGTTCCATGAAGTGAGACAAGAAATGGGCCCAGAGAGATGTCCCCTGCAGAGCCACCAGAACAAATTCAAGGGTCTGGCTCTGTCTTTGTTTCCTGCTTTTTTTGCTGTAGATTTGATAATAGCTTTGAGCTTTGAGTGGTGGAAACAAGGAAGGGGGGAAAGGTTCAATCTATGAAAATCTTGGAGAAAAGAATGTCTTGATGAACATATTTTTGACATTTTTTATGCCCCTCGGTTTGGCAGGAGAGGAGGTTAGGGAAACAGAAGGATCCTGGTTTTGGCTGGAGGATAGGAAAGAAATTTGAAGGAATACTTTTTAATTTAATTTGCAGAAAACAGTGCACAAAATTAGAAATATTTTTCTGAAAGCATTCGAGTACATAAAATCTCTGCTTTTCAACCAGTGATAATGCTGCTACATTCTAACACAGGACAACTTTCTGCATGGTTCTCTTTTAAGACTATTATATTAAAAAAATATTCAGAAGTAAGGTAATAAGTTGAATTTAAATACAAGTGCTTTTATGAGTATTATAAACAATAAAACCATTGCAGATTGGGGAACATTACTGTCTTGCTCAAAATTCAGTACAAAACTGTTAATTAAGTTAAGGTTATCAAAGTTCTTAATGGTGATGATGCATTAAAAGAAACTATAAATGTTCCTCTTGAAGATTCYAGTCATCAAGAATCTTTTAACTGATGAAGAAAAAAAAAGAAAAGAAAAAAAAGGTAATCTTTTTACTTATTGCACCATCAGGAGACAATAGAACTTGAACTCCATGACTACATTTTTTCAGAGAATAGGCTTACTTTATCATAGTACGCAACTATAGGCTTAATTCAGTATATAATTTATAGGCTACATAATAGACTTGTTGAAATATCATCTGTCCTCTTGCCAACTCCTGAAATCTCAATAGTGTTGGTAACCACATTTTCTGGATATTAGAGATACAGTATAAACACAGTAATCTGTATTGCTTCATTAATGGCATGATTATGACATATCAATCCAGATGTAAAGAAGAATGGAGTTAATTTAAGCATAAGGAGGATAAACTTCGTAACACAAAATGTTTTCCCATAGCTGTATGAGATTAATTCCATTAGTCATTTATATTAATTCTTCAGATATGAAATTGTTCCTGTCACCACTTACCAAAACAGCATGAAGCTTTGCATCTAAAGTTAACCTCTTCTCCTCGTAGTTTAAGTAGACCAGCTTTTACAACGAGGAATATCATCTGAATGTTGACTAGATAAAAATATTGACTCTAACTGTTGTAGCTAATATACCACAATTTTCAGGCACATGATAACTAGCTGAGGTACATGTATTTAAAATATCAGTTAACACCATGAAAGTGAATACTTTCAATAGTAGAAATACTACTTGTTATATATTTCTCTAAACATTTGTTTTTCATTTTTTTAAGGTGTGGTTACTTTTCAATTAATTCAGATATTGAACTTTTGCTAGTTTGACACCCACCTTCTTGTGAAGTACATTGCTGACAAGCATATATTTTTTGAGGAAGTTTTATTTCCTTTTTGTTTCTTTTTTATTTTTTTAACTGAAAAGCTTTTTGTTTTTTCCAGCTCTTTCTTTGTAGGTTGAGTAAATTATTCCCTCATATTTAATAAAAAGCATAAGGACTCCTGTAGTAAGCTTTATTATGGACTCCTATAGTAGGCTTTATTTTGGACTCCTGATCAGAATTGTCTTCTTGATGTGTGTTTTTCTTAAACAAAACAGCTAGCTGCAATAAATGAAAAATTACAATGTGGATGAAAATCATTCTAAATGCATTCCCAGTAAGAAAAGTTATATTTTGTTATCATGCTTCTACTCTGAGTTCATATGAAGCAATGTCTGCTCTAAATACACTCCAGTGTTACAACTCTTATTCTATGCAGTCTGGAATAGCTAATACAATACTTAATAGATATTCATGCTAGCTTCAATATCATTGGTACTACTCATCTAAACTAGTCTTGGTAGAGTTTTCTGTTAACAGAAGGGAATAAAGTTCATTTTCAAAAGCAACTTGCTTTGATTTGATATAAGCAGTCAAAATTGAACTGTGTTGTATTTGCTGGACTTATGCCCATTGTACAAGTGTATCTTCAAGGGGATAGATCAGCTATTTACTGTATCTCCCCTCTATAAAACCTATAAAAATAATAGCTGCTATTATTATTATTATTATTATTACTATATCTAGGCACAGGAAGCCTCTGTAGCAAATAAAGGTATCCCTAAAGGGATTCCTTCCACTCCAAAAGAATACCTAAAAAGAGAAGCTGAAGCTTATGATTTTTGACATTCACATTCTCTATTTATTTCAGAAGGAGCTTGTACATCTTCTTTAGAATACCTACACAATAATTATGGCGCTAACATGATATAATGGGTAAAAACATGATATCAACTTAGAATAAACTGACAAATGAAGGCACACATTCTTACAGAACTTGGATACATTTACTAATTTTGTATGACTATTTGCACATGAAACTGGAATGAGATCAACACAAATTTTGTAATTGAGTCATATCTTCATACCTCACAGATAATACTTGTACATTCCTATGTTGAAGTCTGTGAAAATATGGGAATTTGAAAAGGAAAGTGTGGGAGTTTTCTAGCAAAATATATTTTATTATCTAATCTATATATCTAGATACAGACACATATGTATATATATTTTCTATAGTAAGATTGGCTATGTTCTTTTTAAAAATTAATTCTTATATTTGTCAGGAACTTAAATAACAATAAAGACATGAAGGATACTTCACCCCAGCCTCTGTGAATTTACTAGATTTATATAGGGAAGAGTCAAAGGTTCAGTTGGAAAAAGTATATTGCTTCATTGCATACTGTGCTTTTCCTCACATGTTCTGTGATTTTAGGAAGTTCTTGCTGTGAGGAAAAAAAMCCCAGAACCAAAAAAAACCCCAACAAACACCACCCAAACACACACACAAAGAAAAACACCCCCACGAAAACCCAAAAAACCTACAGTGGTCTTTGGAACTACCTCTAAATATAGGACACACCAACTTTTTCCTTTTATGAAAGGAAATTAAATTTACAATTCTTCTGAGAAAGTTAACAATATCAGAATCTTCAGGGGCCCTGTCAGTTCACCATAAGCCAGGAGGTTAGAACTATCCTTTACTCTGATAGACAGACAGCTGAAAGTTTGAATCCTACCAGTATGATCCTAATGGGACAGATGCTCCTTCCTGGCCATGTGTACACAAAGAAGTGAGAAAATCCTTTCATCCAGGCTCTTGGAGGCATCAAGCTGTTCAGACTTGCAGGTAGGTTGCAACGACTACTGTAGGTCCTTTATGTTAAAAAATAAGATTGCTTAAATCACTAGAGGCAGGAGGAACAGCTGAATTCCTCTTTCCCTAACGATAAGTAGCCATTAGGTAAAAAGGAATCAATGAATTTATGCAAGATACCTTACACTGTACAATGTATCTTCTCTATCTTACAGCTACTCATATGAAAGTCACAGTTGTTTTGTGGAGCTACAGCAGTTAGCAAGTCTCTGAAAGTGGAACAAGCAAATRTCTGAATCTAACACAGCAGTTTAAACTCAATGAATTTGGGACAGGTTGGTTCAGTATCAGTGTAGGTCAGGACTGTGGAATAGCAGAACGGTTGCATACATGGTCCTCCAGAGGACTGGGCAGATAGCTCTGCATAGGGTTTGTTTTTTTTTTCCCCAAGGTGCTATGAATGAGGAAAGACATTCAGTCAATGATGGACCCAGTTCCTAAAAGCTATTAAAAAAAAAAATCTAATACCTGGTTCATATATGTAGTCCTGAAAATAAGAAAATACTTATATTCTGGTGGATGCTTTCATTTCCTTTTCAGACTGAAGTAATTGTCTTGTGAAACATTTGTAGGTTTGAGTTGACACATTTTCTACTATTATCTTTTTTCTTTTATTTTTTAATATGCAAAGATTTGGACTGTCATGGTTAGGAAAACTAAAACAATCAAAATATAATTTTCAGAATGCCAGTGTTTGCTGGGCAAAATTTGTCAACTGTATAGGTTTTATAAATTTCTTGTGTTCAATAGTAACCTTGTGCTGTGACTGTGCACATTCACAATTTCTATATGTGTATGTGTGACATGCATGTGCAATCAAACTCTGAAAATAACATGAATTCTACAGAGCAAAGGAAAAATAAACCTCCATGGCTTTCCAGTAGGAAGAACTGAGGATAATCAGAGTGCATTGAAAAGATAATTAGTAGAAAGTGCTGATATGATTGCCAAGGATGGGTACAGCTGTCTGTGCCTACAAGGAGACACAGCCATCTGTACGCACAACAGCTTCATCGCTGTATGACAGCTTCCTTCTGAAAGAAGCAGCACAGCTGAGTTGGGAGTAAACGGCAGGGAGAGGAAAGTCACTTTTCAATTAAGCTAGTAATTAATTTGGGCTGTAATACTGTAGACAATGTTTTTCCCATCCTTTTTCACATGGTATTTGAAGTTTTGTTCCTTTTTGAAGATGAAGAGGACTAAGCCTGAGGGCTTGCTAGTCTCCTCAAATTACATGACTCCATCTATTTAGAGACTTAATGCTTAAACAGCACTTAAACRTACAGAATTCATGTTAATACATATAATTCCATTTAGAATGTATGGAAATAAGTTCTAACATCATTTCCAGAGCAAATCACTTGGTGGGGCTGGAGGAGAGGGGACTTTTCATATTGGGGTTCAGGCCAAAAGTGATTAAGAAAATGTTCAGAAATAGGGTACTCATAACATTTGTAGGGCTCAAATATTTAATGTAAGTGTGAATAAAAACATTTTACATATGTGGATTTTCATGTGAAATGCTGTTAAAGTCCCAGTCTAAAAAGTCCTGTCAGAGGACTGGATACACTGTGATTATCGATAACTCTAACTAAACTAGCAACATTACCAGTAGAAACAGAATGTTAAACATTGGCAGTCCATCCTCTATAAGGAACAATCTGACTCCTTTTACCATCCATCAACAAAACAGCTGCAATTTATATCCACAATTGGGTGAAACAGCCATTTCAAATGACAAAGTCTTGTTTTGGAAGGTCTATGGAACCTTCTGCATCAGTGTGTCTTTGAGTTAAAACCTTCCATTGCCTTTGGAGGGTGAGGGAAATTCATCCCTACATAAACCATTGGTTCAAGCACACAAGCAAATTTCATACCCTTGGTTTTATTTATTCAAGGTTTGCTTCTTAATGCAACTTTAACAGGTAGAAATAATTTCCCCAAAACCAACCTTCAAGAGCAATCACAGGACTCCAAAAGCTCTATCTATAATGTTGGCACATAGTTCCTATTTGTTAAGCCACCTCAGTTCCTATTCAAAGATTGTAAATCCTTTGATATTGAACTGATTTTGATCCCATCGGTTCATTTTTTAAGAAGTAAGAGATGGAGGTACTTCATCCTGTTCATTTCCTCCTGAGCTCTGCACTTGCTGTTTGTCCAGCTTTAAGTTCAGAGTTGTTTTAGTTCTTACAGTATTCTGAACCACTTTAAGAAATGGTGTACTAATGTACAGCCATCAGAATATGGCTGGTTTATGCATAGTCAGAAAATATTTATTTTTCATGAAAAAGTCCATCTTTTCCAACATTAAAACAAAATAATAAACTTGCTAATATGTCTTCAGAAACAAATCAAAATCTTATAAAAATTAATTAATATTTTTAATGAAAATTTATTTCTGGAATGCCCAACATATATTTAAATTCAAAGATTAAATATAGYACATGCACATGTAATAATAAAAATATTTATATTATTTTTATAATTAAGCAATAACAGAGAAATGTAAACAGAAGAAAATGGAAACAAAGTAATACATCATTATTAAAATATTTTTTTCTTTTCCATAGAACACACTGTCAAAATCCTTTTTTTATTAGAAAATGCTAATATCTGCTTTTCTGCTTCATAGCCACAGAATAACTATAACCATATATTTAGGATTATGTTGTTCAGGTAGTTATAAGGTTAACAACTTGCTCTGAGATAGGATRGAAATTAGAGTTAAAAGGGGATGAAAATGTACATGTTCAACTGAATTGTAAGGAAAACTGAAATGCTCTCCTAACTGGTGTTATACTTCAGAAATTATAACAACTGCTAACTATACATAAATAGCTTGAATTTGTATTAAATTGAAATTGGGATCGGAGTGAGGGGATTATAGCTTATTTGGAATACCTGCCAATTAAGTACAGTCTCCAACTCTTAAGTCTTCTAGTTTGTCCTTCTCTGCTGTTATAGCGGCAGTAATTCCACTCCTGTGTTTTTTTCCTTGAGGATCTTGGTGCCATGCTGGTATAATTTCAGTCACATAATAGATTATTACCTTGGAGAATCCAGTAATAAAACATGCAGAAACAACAGTTTAATGAATCTACTAAAGATTCATTAATCTAATCACTAATCACTAAACAACAGTTTAATGAATCTAAAAGTAAAAAAAGTCTAGAGAAAAGAACACAAAAATAACTCACTTTTCCAAAATTTAAAGAACAAAGACAAGAAAAGGGTTATGTGTTTTTTTTACTATCTCAGGTTCAGCTCCTCCTGCTTATCACCAAACCTCAGTATGCAGCGGTGATTTGCAYGATTAGTCTTGAGCTTTTAGGTCTTATTTTACAGGTACAACAGATAAAACAGAGTAGTCAAAGTATTAACATTCAAAAGATATATATTCTTTTCTTGTGTCCTCTTTCATTCTTTAAACAAGGACATAAAAACCACCTTTAACAAAGACAGATATTCATGCTTTAGAAAAATCAACCTAAAGTTTCTCCTGAAGTCTGCTGAAATCAAGAAGTTCTAGAAAGACTTCATATCTGCCTCTGGGTCTCATAATGTATTTGTCTGTATTCTGGTGCAGTAATTCAATTGAATTTGACATGAAAAGTAAACAGAATATGTCTTTAAACTCATTTAAAATAATTAATTGAAATATAGAAAAACAGGGTATCAGTAGGTATATTGTCATACTGATGATGATTTACATGGATTATTTCTTTTGATTTAGGTCTTATTTTGTTTTAATCGACTACAGCATATGTAAGAAATGGAAACCAACATGACCACAGAAAAGCAACACAAGTAAAGGATTAATAATGCATAACAATAATCAGTCAAGCTACCCATCAGATTGTATCTCAATTCCACTTCTCAAACTAGAAACAATATACATTACTAGACAGGTAAACAGATAACACATATGTATCATGGGAGACTATATATTACTATACAGTTAATTTATTTTTTATTCAAGGAAAAAGTTAGATGTACTGTTTCTGAAAGGAGTAATAAACAAGTAACTGTAATAAAGGGCAGATGACAGTGTCAGAGACAATTTGGAAGCATTCTATGAAAACCAAAATCAAATCCATATTATAGAAAATAAAGTTTGTAACTAAATCATATAAATTAAGGTTCTACATTGTGGTTATAATAATTTGAGTTTGACATCTAATTTGAAAATATTATTTCTACATTAGTTTAGTTCCTATAATTTAATATATGAAAAAATGACTAAAAGTCTTTAACATAAAATTAAGACAGAAACAGTTTCATATATCCATCCTTGGTTAAAAAATAATTWWAAAAAAAAAATCAAGTCAGAAATTTGTGTACCATTTAGCATAAATTTATAATAACAAAATCATCCTTTTTGCACTCATAAATATATTAAGTAAGTCCTCAATTCTGCCAGGAGGTCCTTAAGGGATGGGGAGTCTTTCCACGATGATAATGCTAGCAGAATCAAAGTATAATGTATTACTGCACTTTATAAAACTCTACAAGGATTACCTGTACAAAGAAGACATAGTTCAAAAGAAAGATGAATTTTGGGGAGAAAAAAACCCAGACAAAATAATAAACAGAAGACACCAAACCTCTTYCATCTACCCTTTATTATATTATTAAGTTACCCTTTATTACTATTATTAAAATATGAGTGGTATAAAAATAAGAAAATATAACCACACTTCTTATTTCATTATAAAAAATAAGTGTTTCAATATGCATATTTTTGCTTTTATAAAAAGAATCAGATGCTTCATACTTCAAAAAAGAAAGTTTTAGGATTTATTCAGTTTCCTGGTTTAATGATTCCCTTCTAAACTGCAACTAGCAATGACGTGGCAAAGCGTAGGTCACAAAAGAAAACTAGGGCTCTTTCCAGTCACCCTCCAAAGTCTTCATTTACTCAGTGAAAGGGGCTGATTCAAGCACAGTTTAATTCATTATACACCCATGCTCATATTTTTAAGCAGATGCTAGCAAGACTTTGCACGACATGCAACGTTCCCAGTGCCAAAGAACAGTGGGCAATCTGTTCTTCCTTTTCTGAAGATGAYTAGCTGATTATTCATCCCATTCCTTAATTATTAAGGATGAATAAAGTGGTTTGGGTTACCAAAAAATGAATCAACCTGAAATTTTTACAAAATTGGGAAGAAACTCCAAATACTTTGGAAATCAAAGTAATATTGGAATCATATTACCTATAGAAAGCAAATATATCAGAATAAAATAAATTTTGACAGAATTTCTGGCCTCAAAAATATACTAAATCCTGCCAGTGTTGTCATTATTCTGTTTCAAAACCGGTTTGCAGATCAGCTAAGTTAAGTTATAAGACTTCACCTTTTGAGAGTTATCCATTACTATTGCATCCATGTATGACCTCAGAAGTATCCAGTGACCCCCAACTTTTATTATTGTAACATCATAGATTATCTATTATATCTCAGAATAGTGTATATTATCAAATATTATTAAGTATTATAATACTAGCCGCTTTTAGAATTATTAGACTGGGAAGCTCATAGGATCTTATTAGTAAAGGAGGAGGATGCCAAAAATCTATTCCATTCATGACAACTAGACTGCAATTTGATTTTAAGCAAAGAATCAATAGCATATAATGGTGCTATTTCTCAGTTAATTTTCAAAAATCATAAAAAAATAATAAGAGGTAATGATTTTAAACTAAAAGAGGGTAGATTTAGACTACGTATAAGGAGAACTTTACAGTGAKGGTGGTGAAACACTGGAAGAGATTGCCCAGAGAAGTGGTAGATGCCCCATCCCTGGAAACATTCAAGGTCAGGTTGGACGGGGCTCTGAGCGACCTGATCTAGTTGAAGATGTCCCTGTCCATGGCAGGGGGGTTGGACTAGATGACCTTTAAAGGTCCCTTCCAATCCAAACTATTCTATGATTCTATGATTCTATGCATTTTAATTTCTGTTTCCAGGAAACTAACATTATTCTGTCGGTATTTGTTTTTAAAAATGCAGGAAAGGTGTAATTTTCAAATATTTAGTTTCACGTGAAATAATGCATGTGAATTTACAACTTAAATGTAAATAGTTTTGGAAAGGGTGCATATTACATACCAAAATGTAACAATTATGTATTAATAAATTCATAAATTAAATACCTTCACATAAATGAAATTACAGATACTGACTAAACATGGAACTGTAAACATATTATAACTTWAAAAAAAAAATCTTTCAAAAAAATTGCTTTTGGGAAAGAAAAACATACACTGGTCTTGCAGAGTACTAAATTYCTCATTGCCTGTGTTTCTCAGTTTTACAATGTTTGGACTGCACACTCATCTTCTCTAGGAAGAACATAAAAGGAGATGATCCTAATTTAAGTGGAAGAAGAAAAGTTACCTTGTGAAAAAAATATCGCAATATCCTTTATAGTTATTTTCAAATGTTACATATCCAAGCAGATGGTGAATAGCATACTAAGGTGTAGGTTTATATAAAYTATAACATCTCATAAACAGCTATGGATCTTTGCATTAGTGTCAATGGATTTATTCTTGCATTTTATATAATTGGAAATTAGCCAGTGTGCTGTAAGAAAAAATCCTGACACTTTCCAATCCTGTCTTCATAATGAATTGACAAAAGAAAGGTCTTGTTCAGCATTTTTGTATGTTCTGAGTACTCAATAGCTTTGCTGTAAATAATTATGACTCGATTTCTCTTCATGGGGACTTTTAYGCCTCTTCTCTCTAAAAGCCACTCTAAGGACCCTTTCTGTTGTTTGTTACATCAGCGYTCCTTCCAGACCTCAAGACCTTTCTTTTTTTTTTTTGCCTTTTGTCAATGAAAGACTTAACTGTCRTTTTCAAGATGGGGCTGTGATGCAGGAGTTGCAACAGAATAATTTTTTGTAACTCTGATTAACTAGATKAAAGGTTGTGTACCTGCCTGCTGAGGAGGGACTCGACTGCGTGTTACTRTCAGGCTACCCAGCTCCTGGCTTCTTCACTGCTGCCAGCTCATCCCTTTGGGGGCAGTGACAGGATACTCAATTCTTGCTGTATGTACAGAGGTCAGATAAGGGCCTTTACCAAAAAATCTTTGCTGCTGCAATGATTCCTATCCCACCTGCTTTATGTGGAATTAAAGATCTCCAGTTGGGTTCCTACTTGACAAAGACCAAGCAAAAAGGAAACAAAATTTAATCTGATTATGTAGTCATATTCAGTTTACTTTCTCTACAGGAAGGAAATACTAAACAATAACTTTTGTTCTGTCTTTATGTGCTAATGCCAAAGAACAGGTTCTGCTAAATCTTGTACAAAAAAAATGCTCTTTTTTATGAAAAAATAACCAATATTCTGTAGAAATGCAGACCACTAAAAGGACTGAAATCACATGCAAGTGACTTTCAGTGAACACCTCAGATGCAATGATGCAGCAAGAGACACACACTTGATTTCTGTCACAATTATCATTATGATCTCTCTGTAAAATTTTATGTTAAAGAGAAAACTGGATGTATTTCTGGACCTGGATTCTCAAATAATACACAGTGGTATGATAGCACTGAGTAGGTTATTAGGTTCACTCATGCTGACTGAAGATCTAATTGTTTACTRCTTGTCCATTCATAGTTCATATAGAAGGATTTTGGATTTTTTAATATTATTTTTATATTATTTTAAAGTTTTCCTTAAGTACACTTAATATATTTGTTAACGATTGAAAATGGAGTCTAAGATTAAATACTAGAGAAGCTGAAGTGACTAATAAAACAATTATTAGTTTTCATTGTGCCCTTAAGGATGGGTTCATTTCACCTAATTCAAGGCATTTAGAAATTAGATGGTTCTTCAGAAGCAGTCATTTAAGTCCATCCTTAGTCAATGGAAAGAGGATTGGCACTTCCCCAAAGCAAGACTCTTCCTGTTGTGATGTACGTGTCTAACTAGTCAGACTGAATTGCTTCTGGGAGTGAATCTTCCACTAAGCAAGACAGCTTCAGCGGAGACCCTGATAAATTAGTTCAGACTGGATATCTAACTGTAAATGGGTAAAATTAAAGACGACTCCTACTCCAAACATATAGATGTAAAACGCATATCTTCCAGAATTTCTCAGGAAAATACCCCCATGAAGAGTTTTAAAAAGATTGCCTCACATAGCAAATAATTTTTGGCTCTGGAAAACTAACAAAATCTTGACATTTTTCAGAACATGTTTTAAAAGYGTATATTCATTTTTATACCTTTAAACCTACATCTTAAGGTATAATTTATTCAGAGAAAAAATTCTAGTAAAAAAATGATCTAGTTACTAAAATTCATAGTACAATAGATTGCAACAGTATACATATCACAATATTAGATACTGTAATATTTATTACAGAAAAAAAAATGCCATGTGAAGAATTGCATGATAGAAAGAAGAAAACAGATCTTGGTCTCATTAAAGCAATGAAAGTCTTGCCTGTAATGTCAGTTAGAACAGAACTGTACCCTAGAAATAAATGTCTCATGTTTTCTTTGGAAACCTGGGCTGAGCTATTGATGTAAAAGAGATTTTTGTCGTAGAGGCACTGGAAATGTCAGTATTGGTGTAGTTATTTTATATGTACTTACCTTCAGTAGAGGTCAGATTAGCTGCTCAGTTACTCAACTTGTTCTGTTTACTTTTGCCTTAGTTACTTCCAACATAGATTCAAACCTGCTCACTTTGTAATGTTTAGGAATTGGAAATTTAATCATGTCAGTATAATTATACTTCACAGTGTCACAGAAAGCCTTTCCCAGTAACTTTGTGTGACATGGCTGCTCCAAAATATTCCATTTGCTGGCTGAACATATGCACTCTGAAAACTTGCTTTGAAAAATCTTTTTAATGTATATATAATCGTACACTAAATACTTATTTTTATCTCTAGGATATAAATAACTACTGAAGTGTTCTTGATGGAGATACATGGAATATTGAAATATTCTCTTCTTACTCTCCCATCAAAAAGTATATTTGAAAAGAATATATCTCTAATATCTTAAATCACAGACCTCAATCACACAGTCATAACTGTGGTCAAATATATTTTTTCTCAGTTCTTTTATTGCTTAAATATTACTTTGCATTGTTATTGTTTTTTGCTATTAATATTCTATTGAATTTTTGACTCATCACAGCTTTTTTAAAGTTTCTACCACACCTCTATCGTAGCAAGTATTTTCCTTCCATATGAGTTCAAACATTCTGTAACAACTAGTGGATATAATGCAAATCCTTTTTTCACTTTGTCCTTTCAGTTTTCTCATGTATGTCACCCTTTCTAATCCTGTTTGTATTAATGGCTGATACAGTTTGTAATCCAAATGAAAATCCTTTTTTTTAATTCAAGCTTTTTCCCACTGTTACAGTCTTTCTGCKATTATTACAGAAATATTTTAAAGAAGAATTCAGTCACCCCTATTACTTTTCAGTTTCTTTCTCTTCCAACTTTTCTTTACAGGAATATATAAGGAACTGTTTCTAAGTCTGRACAAGACACAACGCGCCATGCCTTAACTGGTTGGAGTAATTATGAACAGCTTAGCAGCTGAAAGTCACTTCTCTAAGTCTTTCACATACATTCATTTTATCCCAAAGTTACCTCTAATACTGATGGAAATAGAGTTGTTTATGTTGTTTTCAATTCACTGTATCTGTACTATATCTTACTTTTTCTTAAAAGAAAACAAAGGATAGGTGTGAAACAAGCTGCTTATTAATCTTTCTCCTATATTTCTGTTCTGGGGAGGCAGACSAGTACTGATGAAATTCAGTTAGGAGATGCATCACTACTGCAGATGAGGTACGTAGGAGCTAAGGACAGAAAAAATGGAAAGTCTGCAGAAGAACAAAGATAGGTTGAAGACCAGAAGTTTATCTGTAGTATGAAAGGACTCRACAGACTGGAGTCTCTTCAGTCTAAACTATTAACAATTCTGGACTTGAAAGAAACACATTTTATCAATGATCTGGACGAGGGGATTGAGTGCACCCTCAGGAAGTTTGCAGATGACACCAAGCTGGGTGGGAGTGTTGATCTGCCTGAGGGTAGGAAGGCTCTGCAGAGGGATCTGGACAGGCTGGATCAATGGGCCAAGGCCAATCGTGTGAGGTTCAACAAGGCCAAGTGCCAGGTCCTGCACTTGGGTCACAACAACCCCAGGCAACGCTACAGGCTTGGGGAAGAGTGGCTGGAAAGCTGCCCAGAGGAAAAGGACCTGGGGGTGGTGGTTGAC
>JASVER010000002.1:15722930-15739054 GCA_030449065.1 Oceanodroma leucorhoa | reverse complement strand
TGCCCAGGGAAGTGGTGGAGTCACCATCCCTGGAGGCGTTCAAAAAACGTGTGGATGTGGTGCTTCGGGACATGGTTTAGTGGGCATGATGGTGTTGGGTTGAYGGTTGGACTTGATGATCTTAGAGGTCTTTTCCAACCTTAATGATTCTATGATTCTAGAAGGATTTACCTTGCAACATTGTACATCCAAGGATACTTGTTATCAACCCTTTTTTATTTAATACATCTCAGACTAGYAGATCTAAATTTTCTCTGTTTAAAGAGCTACTTCTTAATGTTTTTCATTTTACTACTATTTCTAAAAATTTAAACACTTAAAAAGTTTTCTATTTTTTGGTAGAATCATGAAATTTGAACACTTCCATTCTCAGCGAGCCACCTCAAGCTGGGATTTCACTGAAATTATTGTGGTATTTGAGATTCTGTCACTTTTACTACCATGCAAATGTTTTTACTTAAATAAAAGCAAAAATAATAACGTGTGTCTTTCCCTTGCATCACAAATGTAAACCCTAGGCTTTCTGACAGAGATGAGAAAAGTGTCATTTGAATGATAACCCATATGTTATTTCTTTACTCAATTTTAACAAAATGGCCTCAATTACTTTTTTACTTCAATTAATTGATCAATTAATATAGCAATAAGAATGTCAGTATAGAAAGTTCTGTGCAGCTGAAAAGAGAAAAACATACAAACCATAATATTTGACGTCTAAAATTAAAGCAGATTATTTAACTTTGAGAACTGACTGTTTACTGAGAAAGAAGTATTTTTTAATATGTATACTACACTGGTGCTGGGAGTGGATAGCATAATTTTTTATATGTATACTACACTGGTGCTGGGAGTGGATAGCATAATTTTTTACAAATATCAGGATATCTTAAATAAGCAAAGAAGGTTTAATTGCTTATATTTGTCCAAAGCTACATTAGACAAATAAGACTGAAACAGTGCAAATGAAAATTTTCATTGTCTATTACAAAATAAAATATTAATGATCAAACTTACAAGATTAATATTTCAATGCAAGTTTCTTAAATGGAGTAATTAAAAACTGGACTGAATAAAGCAAGTGGTGGCTGTAATTAATTAGCTTGTTTATCTGTGATTTTATGTGACACCTTGCTTAAAGAGTGCATGCAAGTAATAAGGAGAAGGCTGCGTGTTTGCCTATCTTAGCTGCTGTGATCTACATGATTTGTATCTCTCCGGAGCAGGGAAAAGACTGAAAGCAGCAATGAATCCTTGATGGGGAAGAAACTTCTGAAGCAAAGATGGGGCTGGTGGTGAGAAACACTGCCAGTGGGGAAACAGTGACGTAGGTACACGAAGGAAGAAGGCATAAACTGAGACTCAGGTGTAGGGGGAAAAAATAATATTTTCCAATGAATCAGAGGGAACTGTTTAGATCTCGCTGATRAATAGAAAGCTGCTTGAATCTGTTGGATAGAGAACAAGTAAAGAGGAAATCATCTCTCCTATGAAGTGGCAATGGAAAAGGAAAAATACACTTTAAATAATTTTATTCTAATGTTTTCTTTTTAAGCACATCTATTATGAAGCTGTTTACTTCTAGTTTACATTTTATTGAAGCCTAGCTTACAAAATTCAAATGTGTTTGGATTTTTTTTTAGAAGTACTTACTTTAACAAAATCTACCAGTAAATCTGCTTTAAGGTCCCARGTAAGTCAGATCTTGTTGTGATCATATACAGAAGTGGGAAGCACTGGAATGCCAAAGGCAAAACTTTTTAGAGGATCCCCAGGCCAGGGTCCTATGCAAAACAAAATAGATTTGTGCCTTCAGCCAGATGCCAGAGTAATATGATATTATGTCATCATCAGAATACTGGAAAAACAGGCTTTGGAGGGTGCTGCTACCTAGACAAAGGTGGCATATATGTGGGATAGTGCCTATAGGTTGGTGGGACTATTTCCAGGTGGTTTCTCTCCTGGTGGAGCTGGAGCAGAGCTAGGATCTTCTAAATTCTGCTCAGGGGATTCCCATTATCCCAGTAACAGTGGTGATTCCCATCACCACACTTACAGTGGTGGCCACCCTTGCTCAGTACTAATCCCTCCCACACAGGGTACTAAAGTTCCTTGATGAGAAACCTTGAAAATCAGCATGGTTTCTCCTGGCTGAGCACCTCTGTGTATGAGAGTTCCTCTACTGAATCTGTAACTTACAGATAACCAGCRCTTTTAAAGGTTAATTTGCTCAGAMAAAAGTATATTTTGAAAATAATTGGGTTTCTGAAGTCACTAGAAACCACTGGAAGAGGAACCTCTTTGTGATGAGCATGTGTCTTCTGACACAGCTTGATCAAATACATTCAAGGTTTCTGAATAAGAATCCTTTTTCATGGTTTTAGTCATAGAAGACACAGTCATTTTTAGTCCCTGTTTGACAGAATTAAATGACTCTCTCATAGGACTCTACAAAATCCTCTTCTAAGATCCCAGGAGGTTGCCAAGTCTCTCCAATTGTAACCCTGAGCTGAGAATCCACAAAAGTATGTTAATTATATACAGGTGACCTTGGATTTTCTTCAGAGTTASGGCCTTAGAAATGAAATCTAAATACTAATTAAAAGCTCAGATCGACCCAAGAAATCAAATATTTCCTTAAATCCAATTAACTTAATTTTTTGGCCAAATAAGAATGGCAAAAATTTAGGCAAGACTTTAAAGGTCTTGTTGAACATGGACCTGAGAAAAACTTTTCTTATAGCTTTTTGGTTTTGTTAGTTTGAAATTTTACAGATGTGCAGTCATGGGGGTAATTATAATTTAAAAAACCTGGAGAAGATTAGTTTACTTTTTCTAAATGAGAAGSTAATCTAAAAGTAGCATTTTTATCTTTCATTATATGGTACCAAAGTGTAATATGGAAAACTGTTTAGTTTGACCAGATATATAATTTATTCGGAAAAGTAACCTTTATATTACTCCAAAATGTAAATATGACAACAGAAATTAATCAAATACAGAGGCACAGTTTGTAAATATGCAGACTTGTCAGCATAGTTGAGTTGAATTAARTGTTGGATGAACAATGATTAAAATATAATATGCTTCTTTTTTAAAAAAAAGTTTTTCCTTTGATTCATGAGGGTTTATTCTGATTTTGCTGGTTTTTTTGTTGTTGTCTCTTCAGTCAGATGTCCAGCCTGATTGATTTGCTTTATGGTGCTAGGCTGGCATAGACAAGCAATTACAAAGAAGAACAATTATTTAGAAGTATATTTTGTATGAATGATGCTAGCTAATGTCATCTTTCTAGCTTTCCTATTACTCATTTGCTAGCTAATTATCCATATGTCACAGTATTTTGAAAAACACGTTCAAAACATTTTTGCTTCATTCTGTCTATTCTGGTTTTCCTCAGGAGATTTGGACTATTTTTGGATGTGGAAATGAGAATGTAAAAAAAAAAAAATCTTTTGAAAGCTCATAAAAGAAATTTGATTAACTATTTGTGGGCATAATATCTGTGAGGACAACCAACAATATTGGTTGTATTGGCTCACAGCTTTAGCAGGCATATGTTAGCGTAGCTTCATTGAGGTCATAGAAAGAATGCTGCTTTGAAAACATATTTAAGAAAGGGAAAAATGCCACACAGCACTGAGGAGTGAGGATAAAAGTGTGAGAAACAACAGTGTGAACACCAAGGTCAGAGAAGGAGGGAGAGGAGGTGCTCCAGGCATAGAAGCAGATACTCCCCTGAAGCCCATGGAAGAGACGACAGTGGAGCAGATATTTTCCTGCATCCTGTGGAAAAGATGGCAGTGAAACAGGTATTTCCCTGCAGACCATGGAGAGGAACACATCAGAGCAGATATCCACACTGCATGTCCACTGGTTTTTTAAGTTCTTCTCCCTGAGGAAGGAATTAATGGAGATTGGAAGAAAAGAAGTAACTTTAAGATCTTTACTAGGCAGCACTACAATCATCACTAATTCTGAAAACAGCACTGACATTGCAGAATGGGATGCACACAACTGATTTGTGTTTTGATGTAAAAACCTTCATCTGAAACACTATTATTCATGCTAAACTCTTCTAAAAATTGATGCTGTACAGCTATCCAAAGAGCGTTCTATCTAAATGAGTCCATGTATTTCCAATTTAAGGTGTTTGTTAGACAGGTTAAAATGTGTAAATCTGTTTTGTCCTTCTCTTATCTTCATAACAAGATTTGAAGGAATTATGTAACTACTGCTGAGGGTGTGAGTGGCAAGTGTTTATACTTCTTGTGACCAAAACCATTACATCCGTATTTTAATGATTTCTCCATGTTTCACTTTCTGGCTTCAGTATGAGCACTGTACATAGCAAAGGTAAATACGGGATATGGACTTTTGCTCAGACCATCTGAATTTTTATTTTAATGCTAAGATGAAAAAAAAAAAAAAGTTTGGAACATTAGGAAAGCCTTTTTTTCCCCAAAGTCATTTATTTTTGTTTTGTTTGATCAACAGAAGTTGCATGCAGTTTCAAGCTTTTAAAATTCTACAAAACTATTTTGTTTCCCTCTTCATTATAATTCAGTCTCCATCTGAACACTTTGGTTGTTTCTCTAGCCCATTTATTAAATGAGGTAAACAAGCTATAGAGATCTGCTGTCAATAACCAGTCCTGTTAAAAAGTATCTGCAACCTTCAAAGCCTAAGAAGGTTGTGGGTCTTTCTCATGGGAGGGCAAGTTAATAAGCAGAAGTGCAAGCTTGCCAGGCTGTCTTATCCAAAACCCTTAATACTTTTTGCATGCTTCTTTTCTTCTACCCTCCTTTTTACCCAAATAAAAAAGCAGCTGTTCAGTTAGATTAGTCTGTCTGTCTTTCTTTTTCTCTTTTTTTCATCCTGTCCTTATGCAGAACTTCTAGAGTACAATAAAGACAGAAGACTATCAAGTTCTACATAAAGTACTTAACGTTTGTTTATGTTGTTTTAATTCAACATATAGAATTCCTCTATAAGAATACTGTCACATTTTAAATACTATGTTCTGTTGTGGACAAAAACCTCCACAACACTTTCATATGGAGTCAAATATTTAACATCCAGAACAAAATACAACAATTATCATTACTTAGTTGCAAAAAATATTAACACCTATATTCCAAACTAGTACAGAAAACTTTCATTAATGATACCTTTGCAGGTGTTACACAAGAGGTGTGACTAACACCAACCACTCCTCTGGTGTTACGTGTCCCCGCCCATGGCTCTGGGGCTCCCTGGCTGACTGCACCGGTCTCCCTCAACCTGGAGTGGTAGGTGTTGCAGTGCAGGTCAGCACCTTGCAGTCCAAGGTGGGAGGAGTAGGGTGTCTGTGATGGGTGCAGCCCTCTTGGCTCAGGGCCTCTCTTGGGATATGTTTCTCCACACACATCTTCGTCCCACCAGCTGCCTTTCTTTTCCTTTCCTTCAGGCAGCAGCAGCCCAGTTATTCCAAACAGATATTAGCACAATTCTAGAAACTGAGAATGGTTTGGGGTGTGAAACTTTGCATTATGTTCACGTTCCTTGTTGTAATTGTTCTTTGAAATCCATTTGTTGGATTGACAATATTTAATCTCCTATTTACTTCAAAAGGAGTGTGTTTCTACATATCCTATGATACTCCCACTGTGATCTCTGATGCTACTGTTAGACCAGCCACGATGTTCCTTATTTTTGTGCATTTTCACTACTTTTTTAAATATTGAATTCACATTTCGTTCAACTTCAGATCATTGTGAAGTGCTAATAAGCCATTTCTTTTTTTTGGTTGTTGGACTACATAACCTCCAGAGGTTTCTTCCAACCTAAATCATTATTTTTACTCCCCAGCTCAGAAAAGTCCTTTACATACTTCATCTCTCTGGTGTTGTATGCTTAATAATTCTCTTAAACTTCTAGGCCTGCTCTTCTTTATTTCTTCTTCTTTYTGTCACATTTCTGAACTGGGAGGATGGTAAGTGTGATCTTAAGGGGAATGCCAGGTAAGCTGTCCAAAAAAAAAGTAAATATTGTTCTTTTATCACATAACATCTCAGGACAAATCTTTGTTCTTACACTTATCTTTTAATTCTTCCCTTTCCTTTCCACAATTTTCTGATTCCTTCTTCCCAGTAGGGAGTTCAACAAGATGGCAAGTCTTTTTGTTTTTAGAGGCCTGAAGTAGAAGTCTGGTGCAATCTGCCCATTTTTCACTCTTGAAGTCTTTAGATGCTAAATGTGTAGCTTTGAGTTAAATAATGGTTAAAAAGGACAACAACATACAGTTGTTTCTATGACACACCAGTGGATTGCTAAGCAGGATTTTGGGGGATAAGTATGTCTGTGCTGGTGAAGCTAGGGGAATTGCTAGGTCCAAGCTAATAATTGCATGCCCTGGTACTAAATAATCTATTGCTTAGCTACATGAAAAAGAAGMAGAGAAGGTAATTATTTAGGAAGGCTAAGGAAAATGTTTAATTTATCCAGAAGGAATCTTTTTCAGGTGTTATAGAATTGAAAGAGAAAGATTAATATATAAGTAGATATTTATCATGTAGTTTTTCATTATACTAAAGACACAACTAGTGACTTTCAGAATTCTGATTTYTACGTTATATTCTCTTGAAAATATTTGTGAAGATTAATGAAAACCATTTGTAATGACAACAAAAAATCTTAGAGCTTAATGTCTTCAACTTAACAATTCTCTAATGCTTTTCCACTACAAATTTCCATATGCATATGAATTTTTAGCTGTGAAGTGTTCCCTCAAATTATTTTTTCACTAAAATGTATCTAATAAAAAGGATAGGTAAATTTCCATCACACATAACTTATAAATTACAAAGGTAGATGCTCTGAAATATATAACATGCAACTTTATGTTACAGTGCCACAGAATCTCTCTCATAAAATGCTTTAAAAATTGTCATTTCTAGATGCATATTGATGAAACTGTGAGGGAAACTCATTCAGATTGTGCCTAATTTTGACAGTGCTCTACTTAATAAATATAATAAATTAGAAGGCTTTCTTTGGGTTTTTATTTTGTTGGAAAGGAAAGGTTAAAAAAAATTTACTGCCTTCTGTACACAGAGGAAAGTAATTTGCTGCTGTGACTGCCCCGGCAGGAGACAAGTAAGAAAAAGAAAAGGATAAACTAGGTGTTTTCCAATTTCACTGTTCTTAAAATCTGCATGGATGGTTTAAACATTGTGGGATTTTAGATTTTTAATCTTGAGTTTTTCCAACTTTTCCCTCAYCTGACCTTTTTAAAAATAGGGATGTAACGTCTTTGCCTGTTCCTTTGCAGCAGTTTTCTGTATGCACTTATTCTAATGCTGTGCTGGTTTTGGCTGGGGTAGAGTTAATTTTCTTCATAGTAGCTAGTATGGGGCTAGGTTTTTGGATTTGTGCTGGAAACMGTGTTGATACTACAGAGATGTTTTTTTTACTGCTGAGCAGTGCTTACACAGAGTCAAGGCCTTTTCTGCTTCTCACACCACCCCACCAGCGAGTAGGCTGGGGGTGCACAAGAAGTTGGAAGGGGACACAGCCAGGACAGCTGACCCCAACTGAACAAAGGGATATTCCATACCATATGACGTCATGATCCGCATATAAGGTTGGGGGAAGAAGAAGAAAGGGGGGCACGTTGAGAGTGATGGCACTTGTCTTCCCAAGTCACTGTTACACGTGATGGAGCCCTGCTTTCCTGGAGATGGCTGAACAACTGCCTGCCTGCTGATGGGAAGTAGTGAATGAATTCCTTGTTTTGCTGTACTTGTGCATGCAGCTTTTTCTTTACCTATTAAACTGTCTTTATCTCAATCCATAAGTTTTCTCATTTCTACTTCTCCGATTCTCTTCCCCATCGCACCAGGGGGGAGTGAGGGAGCGGCTGTGTGGTGCTTAGTTACCAGCTAGGGTTAAACCACAAGTATCAAAATGTTTTTCATTTTACAAGCATAGAATGTCAAATGGCTTAATTTATGCTCCCTGCCAGCATTTAAGCAGGTAACTTGCAAACAGTCAGCTCAGCAGATGGGAAGGCAGGTAAACATATCGGTTAATCTATGGAAAATACAATCAGAATAGATTGTAATTGCTAAGACAAATGTGAAGTAGTGATTTTCCCATACAAATACTAGTCTGCTCTAATTTCATTTACTGTTAACTTGATTCTCTGTGAAGTAGGACTATAAAATCTCTATTACCTGAATAGTTAACTCATGRTATGAATTAGCATGTTTAAACATAGATCATTTCAGCTTAGTAAAATCCRAATCCTTTTGTGTAGAGAAAATGTCAATTTTAGGTGAATCATTTTCGAGAAAGTCACAATATTTTAGTATCTGTAAATACAAATAGACAATGTCTGCTTTATTTTGGACCATATTTTATCTGCTTATAGTTCAGAAAGTAACATAATAGTAATAAAGAAATGTATTGAAATTCAGTGATTTTTACTCATGTTGAAGAGAGTGACACGTTTCTCCTGAGCATAATGTACCTTACACATTCACTCTTCTCTGGCAACAGAGGTGGAAAATATTTTTATATTACCAGGAAGAAAAAAAATCCTCCCACTTTTAATTTCTCTATTTAAAGAGCTTGCATTGAATAACTAAGGTCTGAAATTAATCATCTGTTTAATAATAGAAAACAATKATTATATATTTCTCTATGAATTTTTCATACAAATTTCTTTTGAACTGTGCGTGTCATCATCCATTCAAACCCACAAATATGACAGGTGTAAAATTCAGGTTTATCTGAGAGGAATATGGAGGGGACATATGACTCTTCTCATTAACAAATGCCTATCAGTGGCAATTGTAGTAAAATCAGTGCAGATACAGTAATATAAAAGTTACATGGGTTCATCAGGTGTTTTGTGTATTATTCACTGTAAATCACCTCCTGTTTTTAAGCAATAGCTGATGTTTTTCATGAGCATTATCATTAGTCTGCACACTGGTTCATTTCCTTTTTTGCAAGACTTAAAACATTTCTAAATGCCTCATTATGAATCAGCAAAAGGTCAATTGCAAATGAAACTCCTTGAAACTGATGAGGGAGACATGTCTGAACTATATTTTATCTTCACTCCTTCAAGACAGGTAAGCATACTGAAAAACATGGAAATGTTTTTGTTACACTTAGTTTCTTGCAAATATGACATTTTCACTGAATAAAGAAAATCACATTGTAGAATAGCTGCCCTTTCTCTTGGGAATTTGTTAACAATAAGGTTTTTGTTTTAGTTAGTTTGTATAACAGACTACACAGTTTACTTCATYGTAACTGCGCAAGATGATAAAGTGAGATCCAACTTCAAAACTATCAAAATAGGCCAGTCGTATTAATAACGGCTTGAAGTAACAATGTAAGAAGTCTAATATGTTTGAATTCTACAGTCTTTAGTTATCTAACCTTAGGCTTTTAAAACAGTTTATTTTCCTCACAAATTTCTGAAACTTGAGGGGTTTTTTTAAGATATCTCCATTTAAGTAACAAAAAGCAAAGAAAATCTTAGTTTTAGAAAAATTTGCATAATATACATACAACAGAGATAAAATAAATAGGAACACAGACACTAAAGTACATAAAATATTGATTTGATTTATTAGATTGCTAGGGATTTTAATTTTAATAAGAAAAATAATACTACTAAAATTAATATGTTTCTTAGAATAAGCTTTTCTCAAGYGAATAAGGAAGAACTGTATATTTGAACCTTGTATTAACAGAGAAAAAAATATTTGAGCAATATGACATGGGAAGAGCATTGAACTCATGACATCAGATTATATGACTTCCAGTGAAATTTGCCCACAGCATTTCACAGCTGTGAAATTACATATATGGAAAAGGAGTGCTTTCCAYCTGCATTCCCTCCACGCACCAACCCTCCCCGCAAAAAGGAGGGAAATTGAATTATAAGTTTCATTTCTGAGAAGAAGATTAAACTTTCTGATTTTCAGAGGTACTATTTTCACTGTTGATGCAACTTGCTATTAAGGTATTTCTATGAAAGAAAAGGCAGGCACGTTTTAAAGTGTATTAAAACAGTGTTGTGGTTTAAGCCCAGCCAGCAACTAAGCCCCACACAGCCACTCGCTCACTCTCCCCCAGGTGGGACAGGGGAGAGAATCAGAAGGGTAAAAGTGAGAAAACTCATGGGTTGAGATAAAGACAGTTTAATAGGTAAAGCAAAAGGCACGCACACAAGCAAAGCAAAACAAGKAATTCATTCACTGCTTCCTATCAGCAGGCAGGTGTTSAGCCATCTCCAGGAAAGCAGGSCTCCATCACGCRTAACGGTTACTTGGGAAGACAAGCGTCATCACTCCGAACATCCCCTCCTTCCTTCTTCTTCCCCCAGCTTTATATATGCTGATCATGACATCATATGCTATGGAAGATCCCTTTGGCCAGTTGGGGTCAGCTGTCCCAGCTGTGTCCCCTCCCAACTTCTTGTGCTCCCCAGCCTACTCACTGGTGGGGTGGGGTGAGAAGCAGAAAAAGTCTTGACTCTGTGTAAGCACTGCTCAGCAATAACTAAAACATCCCTGTGTTATCAACACTCTTTCCAGCACAAATCCAAAACCTAGCCCCATACTAGCTACTATGAAGAAGATTAACTCTATCCCAGCGAAAACCAGCACAAATAGCAAAGATGATTTTGCTCTCCTGTATTTCTGAGTTGTTAGAGTGTTGTTTTTAATTAATCCCAGGTCAGTAGTGCCTGAAATTTATTGTTAATTGAGGGTCTGTAAGAATGAATGTAATTGCCACAGGGCACTTCCCAAATGGTAATTATGTACACCCCCAAACAGTCATTGTATTTCATGCCAGCTGCCAGTCTTACTGGCAGTGTCAGCAAAAGTCATGAATTGAAATGGTGTGAGTAGAATTTAAGTTACACTAGTGGTTATTTATACATAAAAACTGTTAGTCAGAATTTTTCTAATATAGATTTATTCTTAGGTCTTCATTTGAGGCACTATTTCCTCTGTGTGTGGTCCACATGGCCTCCCCTTGTAGTTCCTGCCAGCTAGAAAGTCCCACATTTTAGAACTGTTGTAAGACAAAGAGATAGGAAGGAATGTTGCGAATGTATATACATATTTTGAAGAAGAACAGCTGTTGATAAATGACAGCTTTTCCTCCTTCAAATGTTTGACTAGTAGAGACACATGGCCACTTTCAAATCCTTTAAAGCCTCTAAAAAAGAGCTTGTGAATAGTTTATGTGCCAGACCCATTGTTCATGTTTGATGCCAAAGCATGATCACAAGAAACCACATCTTGTACGTGGTTAATCTGTAAAAATATTGTGCTGAGCTTCTGTGCCAGACCATCAGCTGGTGCTTCCCACTGCAGAGTGGCTTTCACATTCTGGCAACCTTCTCTAGACTTGGGCAGGGACTAGAAGCTCTTGAAGTGAAGAATGGTAGAGATGGAAAAGGCAAGGCTTGCAGTTAGCAGCTGAGATGGAGAATGGTCCCAGAAACGGTTTCTCTGTCAGATCTTAGTTATATACAAGCATATATCTTCAGTGATCTGGAAATGGYAGGCTTTACCTTTACTGCCCATTTCCATATTGGGCAGTTCAACCAAAAGTTCACTCATTTTGTGAAAAGATGGCACTGGAGATGCCATTCTTTATTGCTTTTTACTCAGGTCAGGTAAATGGAACATCTGCTTACAATACCTTCGTCCCTGAGGCTATAGTGCAAAACTTGTGATAATCACAAGAATAAACGTCAACGCCACACAAAAACCCAATTCTATAATCCTGTCAGGGAAGCAAAAGCCATACCTAGATGTTGATTTTAGAAAATCAACCTCAGAGAAAATGGGAAACCTAAAGGTCATCCCTGGGTCAGTTTACTGAAATAAAAGCACAGCTCAGGGCTCCAAGGTATTTAAAAAGGAAATTACTATATCCTAAATTGGCTACAGATGACTAGTTTTTTTCTGTACTCAGCTCTTCAAAAAGACTCAGTCTTTAAACTCATTTTACGTTTTCTTYAATAAAATCTATTACTAAACAGAGGGAAAAGAAAAACCAACAAAAAAACCTACAAAACCAACCAACCAAACCCCCCTGCAAAATAACTAGAGAAGCTAGACCAGAAAAAGGTTTACCTGCACAAAGTAAAAAAAGTTTACATGATCTTTTCCCACCATTTTTACTTGTGAAAGAAGTGTAAGAAGAAGAAGCCATAAAGAATCTAACCGCTTCCCTCTGATGTCTCCAAGAGTTCCTTCCTTGCCTCKGAGGCCTGGGTTTCTGCCCCTCTCAAGCCAACTCCCTGTGAGATGCAGGATCCTATGTTATCACTGTGGCCATCAGATTCCTTCTCCTGTCATATCCTACAATGTCTCAAATCTTGTTTCCCTGAATACACTCAATTATTCACTGTGGAAAAAGCTATTCACTTCTACCTTCCAGAGGAGACCAGCTGACCCAGCCAGTCCCTTCAGTGGTAAAAAATCAACAAAAAACTACATGCAGCCCATCACTAAGACCCTCAATAAACAGAACTGAATCATGAAGCTAGAGAACAAGTAACAGAAATTCATTTTTCTAGCTCAATCATTTGGTGAAAAGTATTGAAGAGAGTGTACTGTATGTCTTCTACTCATGTAGAAAAAGAGAAAAAGGGGTTGCCACACACCTCTGTGGACACTGAGAACCAGAATGATCTCCYGCTAACAAGTACATGTATACCCACAGTGTATTTGCTGAAAGAATAGGTAGAAAAGCTTCATGGTAGAGTAATAGCCCCTGGAAGCTTTCTGTTGTTAGGTTTTGAGCTTGGTCCATCCCTGAATGCAGAGCAGGACTGCAAAAGAGGAGTGAAGTCAGAGGAACAGTTTACCCTTCAGTTGTCTCAATTTCCCCGTCTGTACATTTGTGAAATTATATTTCTTAAATGGCCTTGAGATACACTTTCAGCACACAGAACACAAGCATGATTCTTACTGCATATGTAGCACATTAATGTTACCAAAGAGGCTGCATTCTTTTTTAAAGACATTAATATGCAATAGTAAAATATTTAAGCAGAAGTATGTTTAAAGGAAAAAAAAAAAACCAAACTTTTTCTAAAAGGTTCCGAAGCAGACATAGTTCATCATGCCAGCTTAGTTTGTATTACTAAACTTTGAAACACTTGAACACTTTAAAACATCAAGTCTGGGTGTACAGGCACAAAAAGTCCTGATTCCACAAAAGAGTCAGACTAGGAATATACGAGCTCTCTCTCCTGGCTCAGCAGTCCCGGTATCTACTGAAAGGAAACCAACATAGTGATTTGGGTAAAAGTTACAGCATGATTCAAGAGTACCTTATGTGGCTTGCTTACAGGGCAGCTCAGCCTCATTGTAGAGGGGATGTGCTAATACGGTTATGGACTCAAGCCTAGATTAAATTACTAGTTCTCCTTAAAATAAATTAACAGCATATGAGGTACTCAAAAACAATACTGTATATTATACTAAATTGATGATAGAAAATGTCTTTGTTTTTTATGGTGACATCAAACCCTAGTTACAGTTATCTTTTCAAGCAAAGGTTATAGCATTTATGGTAGGCTTTCCTTTTTGTTGTTGCAGGCATGGAAAAGAGAAAGAGACAAACTGTAAACAGTGTAAATAGAAAATAGGTGAATTCTACCTACGTTTATCCATGGCTACTTGTGACTACTTCAGCTCCATAGGTGGCCTTTGAGTTAAGTATCAACRTAATTTTGAAGATAATGTCCTGAAGTTCCCAATGCCAGTATCTATAATAYAGACACTAACTTAGAGATATTGTTATCCAAGCAGTAAAAATGAAAATTTGTAGATTTCCATACTCACATGTAAATTAAATTTAAGGGGATATATTAACAAGAACTAGAAAGTTGTCAGTTAATGGAAATGAGTGAACRTGGCAAGCTTAAATTTAAACCAATTAAAATATTAGATCAAAACTGATTTATTTGGGTATTCTTTTTCCTTTGGGAAGTTTCAGAAGAGGAACAGGAGGAAAGAAGTAAACATATTTGTGTGCATATATTTGTGTTCATAAGAAACTTCTTTATCTTGCACTTTGATAATCTAGTTGCAGTATGACAATAAAATTTCAGGTAAGAGGCTATCAGAGCTTTTCCTCTCTCCAAAATATAAGATAAAATAATATTAAAGGAAACTATGAATCTCATTCTTTTTTACTTTTAAAGTTTTTCATCCTGTTGTTTGAAGTGTGATTTTGAGAAATAAAGCTTCTGCAAAGGTCAAGAGATGTCTTAGTGTTTGTTTAAATTTAAAAGAACTGTGAGTCTGTACAGTATTTTATGTGAAGTAACTGCAAATTAAAGACCATGAAGGGACAATGTTCCTTAAACCTACTGAAGAAAAAGCCCTAAGTCCTCTTGAACTAAAGATGAGTATGAAAGCAGTATCTTGAGCATAGATGACAACTAGAAAATTTATGTGGGTCTGTGAATTATGCATAAGGAAAATAGAAACACAATCAGTAGGAAAGGACAAGGAAAAATGTAATACTAAAGTTCTACACTTAGAGTTTAAGTGATGTGCAGAGAATAGTATRCTTTTTGGTATTCATATACACAGAAAAAAACAGCTTAAAATGCTTTCAAAATTATATTGGAACAAAAGCAGTTTTTTGAGAAATATAAGTGGATAATGCTTTCAGTCATGCATTTTCTTCAGTCTTTTCCTTTCTTACTGAAAATTTTACTCACAATTTCTTTAAGATAAGTGTTGTTTCTGAATATTTTTTTTTTTTTTTTTTTTTAATATCAGCCTTATGTGAATAGGAACATAGAGGATACATGGTTTTTAATATGAAAATTATTTATGGTGTTCTTTATTTTAGCAGATGCACACTGACAATTTGAGTACTGATGTTTGGTAAAACAATATTACCCTCTCTGAGAAGTCTTTATTAAATATCAGGGATGGATGGATTTGATTTGATCACATTTCTTTAACAAAGGAATGAAAGGGATCTGTGGTGTCTTCAAGTACTGTTTCAGGGACACACATCTATTCATTACTATAGTCAGTTTTATTATATGAACAATAGTAGATCAAGAAATCCRTCTGAAAATTGTTTCAGAACCTCAGCACTCTGAAAGTAAGACACTATATAACTTACAGCTTGAGTTTATTACTGGCCAGTTTATGCCCATCTGTTCAATCAAATTTATCTCTGTTTATGCCTTCATTTAGCTAAACCACAAGCTTTTTTTTTTGCTATTCTTGTTTTTCTTACGTGAAACAAACTCTAATAATTTGATGATCATAATCATTTTGCAACTATTACTGCTAGATTTAAGCTTCTTTAATCCTGACTGATGAAACTTCGGTGGAGAATTCCAGAAAAGGTTTCCAGAATAAATGACTCTGCTGCTGCACAGTCAATGTCTGGTTTTGTAATAAGCTGTAGAGAAAATACCTAATATACAGTTTTCTCTATTTGGCCTCATCAATGTAAAACATATGTCACATTATATTGCCTTTTAACACTGATTTATATATGCTGTGTTCAAATTCTACATTAATTTTACAAATGCAGTAGTCATTATCAGAGACTGAAAAAAACTGTGGGCAAATATGTAAGGCTACCTGGCAGTTATTCATAGAATCATAGAATCATAGAATCATAGAATCATTAAGGTTGGAAAAGACCTYTRAGATCATCRASTCCAACCATCAGCCCAGCACCACCATGCCCACTAAACCATGTCCCGAAGCACCACATCCACATGTTTTTTGAACACCTCCAGGAATGGTGACTCCACCACTTCCCTGGGCAGCCTGTTCCAATGCCTGACTACCCTTTCGGTGAAGAAATTTTTCCTAAYATCCAATCTAAACCTSCCCTGGTGCAACTTGAGGCCATTTCCTCTCGTCCTATCGCTTGTTACTTGGGAGAAGAGACCAACACCCGCCTCTCTACAGCCTCCTTTCAGGTAGTTGTAGAGAGCGAAAAGTTTTCCCCTCAGCCTCCTCTTCTCCAGGCTAAACAACCCCAGCTCCCTCAGCTGCTCCTCATAAGACCTGTTCTCCAGACCCTTCACCAGCTTCGTTGCCCTTCTCTGGACA
>JASVER010000002.1:15705384-15721825 GCA_030449065.1 Oceanodroma leucorhoa | reverse complement strand
GGGTGGATCCCACCCGGCCCCATAGACTTGTGTATGTCCAGGTGGCGTAGCAGGTTGTTAACCTCTTCCTCTTTGATTATGGGGGGTTTATTCTGCTTCCCATCCCCATCTTCCAGCTCAGGGGGGTGAATACCCAGAGGATAACTGGTCTGAATATTAAAGACTCAGGCAAAGAAGGCATTAAGTACCTCAGCCTTTTCCTCATCCTTGTTGGCAATGTTCCCCCCCGGCATCCAATAAGGGAGGGAGATTCTCCTCTGCCCTCTTTTTGTCGTTAACATTTTTTGTTGTCCCTGACGACAGTGGCCAGATTGAGTTCCAGCTGGGCTTTTGACTTTCTAATTTCCTCTCTGCAGGACCTGATGAGAGCCCTGTACTCTTCCTGAGTTGCCCGCCTGTCCTGGTTCCGGGACAGAGTTAACTCTCTTCCCTGTAGCTGGAGGGGGTGCTGTGTTTTGGGTTTGGCGATGAAAGGAATGTTGATGGCCCATTGATGCTTTGGTTGTTGCCAGGTGCACCGACAGCCTCCCCCGCCCTTGCATAGCCGGGGTGGTTGACCCAGCTGGCCAATGGGGTATTCTATACCATGTGACATCATGCCYAGCTTAAAAACCGGGGGTGGTCCCTTTGGGGGGAGCGCACGGTTCGGGCGGTTCGTTTCGGAACACGTGGGGGTGAGCAGTTGCATTGTGTATCGCCTGTCTTGTATATTCTGTTATTGTTGTTATCGTTGTTATTATCACTGTTGTACTTTGTTTTATTTCCATTATTAAACTGTTTTTATCTCAAGCCGTGGGTTTTCCTCCGTGCGCCCTCCCGATCCTCTCCCCCATCCTACCGGAGTGGGGGGGTGAGCGAGCGGCTGCGTGGTGTTTAGTTGCTTGCTGGGGCTAAACCACGACACCGCCCTTCCTTCCAACAGCRATAGACTCTCCTTTTTTCCCTGAGTCYCAGCAAAAGCTCCTTGTTCAGCCAGGCCGGTTGTCTTCCCCGACAGCTCCTCTTACGGCACACGGGGACAGCCTGCTTCTGCGCCTTTAAGACTTCCTCCCTGAAGAACTTCCAGCTTTCCTGGACCCCTTTGCCCTTCAGGACCACTTCCCAAGGGACCCTCTGAACCAGCGTCCTGAACAGGCCAAAGTCTGCCCTCCGGAAGTCCATGGTAGTGGTCTTGCTGACCCCTCTCCTTACTTCCCCGAGAATCGAGAATTCTATCATGTCATGGTCGCTGCGCCCCAGACGGCCTCCGTCCATGACATCTCCCACCAGTCCTTCTCTGCTGGTAAACAGCAGGTCGAGCAAGGCACCTCCCCTGGTAGACTCGCTTACCAGCTGCTTCAGGAATTATCTTCCACACACTCCAGGAACCTCCTCGACTGTTTCCTCTCTGCCATGTTGTATTTCCAGCAGACGTCGGGCAAGTTGAAGTCCCCCACGAGGACAAGGGCTAGAGATCGTGAGACTTCTGCCAGCCGCTTGTAGAATGCTTCGTCTGCCTCTTCATCCTGGTTGGGTGGTCTATAACAGACTCCCAGCAGGATATCCGCCTCGCCGGCCTTCCCCCTCATCCTAACCCGTAAGCTCTCAACCCGATCATCACTAACGTTGAGCTCCATGCAATCGAAACACTCCCTAACATACAAAGCCACCCCACGGCCTCTCCTTCCTCGTCTGTCCCTTCTGAAGAGCTTGTAGCCATCCATCRCAGCACTCCAGTCATGAGAGTCATYCCACCATGTTTCCGTGATGGCGACCAAGTCATAGCTGTCCTGCTGCACAATGGCTTCCAGSTCCTCCTGCTTGCCGCCCATGCTGCGTGCATTGGTGTAGATGCACTTGAGCTGGGCTATCGACCTCACCCCCGAGAYTGGCACGCCACCTCTAGACTCATCTCTCTCGAGCGTGGCTCTATCCCCTTCCCCCTTCGTACCTAGTTTAAAGCCCTCTCGATGAGACCCGCCAACTCATGGGCGAGAATCCTTTTCCCCCTTTGAGACAGATGTACTCCATCTGTCGCCAACAGGCCCCGTGCCTTGTAAACCTCCCCGTGGTCAAAAAAAACAAAGTTCCACCGGTGGCACTGGTTACAGTCCTGGTTACAGCTGGGATAGAGTTAATTTTCTTCCTAGTAGCTGGTACAGTGCTGTGTTTTGGAGATGCACAAGAAGCTGGGAGGGCACACAGCCAGGACAGCCGACCCAAACTGACCAAAGGGATATTCCATATCATATGACGTCATGCTGAACAAAAAACTGAGAGGGTTGGCTGGGAAGCAGGGGGCAGGGCCACTGCTCGGGAACTGGCTGGGCATCGGTCAGCAGGTGGTGAGCAATTGCATTGTGCATCACTTGTTTTGTATATTCTTTTATCATTATTATTATTTTCCCTTCCTTTTGTGTCCTACTAAATTGTCTTTACCTCAACCCACGAGTTTTACCTTTTTTCTGATTCTTTCCCCCATCACGCTGAGTGAGGAGTAAGCAAATGGCTGCGTGGTGCTTAGCTGCCTGCCGGGTTAAACTACGACAGTTATGTATATCCGTGTGGTAACTAACAGCTAATTTCTCAGGTATAGCTATGTGGTAACTTTGACTTTGGACAACGATCTTTATTTTACTGACAGCTGTAATAAGTAAAGTGATAAAGTTGTGGCTTATATTGGGGGGGGGGGGAAGCAAAAGGCAACTACCTATTTATTCTGTAGTTAATTTGTTACTGAGAAAAGACTTTCTTTGCTGTTCTCCCTACTAATGTACAGTAGATTTTTTCTTTTTTTTTTTCAGGTGGATACTGCGCAATTTATATGGATGAAAGAGTAAAACCTATTCAGAAAGTAGTTGATCAGGCCTGAAGCATTCTATGAACATGCAACTATCTTTTTGATTGCAAATGCTTGAGGCAAATAAAATTCTAAATGGTATTGCTTCATATCCTTTGATTTGAAGGAAAAATATGAGCCGATGGCTATAGTATTGTCTCTGAGAAGGCATCAGCCATAAGGAGAGAGTGCTTCTGCAGCTTGTTAGTGTTCATATGTACAGCAAAGAGCTCCATATCCTTCAGGAACTGCTGTTAGTACTTTCTATTTTCATAATTGCCATAACATTTCTCAAAGTCTTATCACAAACTGGCATTATCACAAAAATGATGCAACTCTTCCAAACTGGAGGAAATGTACAGCTCTTATAGCAGTAGCATGTCAATTCTTTCATTTAATAAGTTGGAAATAAAGGAAAGAAAATTGACTCATTCTCCTCCAAGATCCTTGGATGGAGTGCTGTGTAAAATGAAGAAGCCCATATTGAAACTAGGACTGCTTTTAATTTTAAAATTTAAAAATAGATAAATCAGTTCTTCATACAAAAATAATCTTATATGCAGGACAGTTTTGACTTTAGCTCTGTCTCCAGTAAAACATAAATAAATAGGGAAAAAGTAGGTATTTTTCAAGACCTTACATTTGTGTTATTATTCTTATGTTACAAGTTCATCAACCTCATTCTACCATCATGTTATCCTGATGGTAGACATATAACTTCATAAATAAATTGATAAAAATGAATTGATTGAATATCTAAATTCTACATAAATACACACAAGTCCTGTGCTAATAAAATTTGCCTAAATCTGGCTACCCACAAGTTAGATTTCACATTTGAAAGTATAGAGGAAAAGAAGCAAACAGCAAGTGAAATCCCTTGCTWGAATAATTCTCTCTCCACTAACTCTTGAGGAAGTCTATTAAGCTGACTTAGCTACTAAGTTTTAGTTGTCCATATTTAGATAACATCAGTTTGGAAGCTTACGTAAGGAAGGTTGTTGTTGTTGTTTAATTTTTATCCATTTCTATTTGGAGCACCATTTACAGGCTTTTTTAAACCTTACACTAGTCACACTAAGTGTACATAACTGTACTTTTATAGTAAGCAGAACTGAATGTGGTCTCGACTTTGCTTAGCTTTCTGATATTAGTTTTTGAAAACTCATTTACAACAATTCTAACTTTGTTCCAGTGGTCTGTGATTTTACATTGTAAAGTGCTGAATCAACATTAAAATAAAGAAATAGAATTTGGAGTATTTAAGAGAATTTATCTATTGACTTTAAAAAGAACATTCTGAGGATGAGCACAATTTTAGTAGTGTTAGCAATCACTGTAAAGGACAGGAAGACATAGTTAACTTAATTACAACTTTATCTTGTAACTAATTAATCAAGACAAGTAAATTATATAATTTTGTTCAGAAGTAGATATTATTTTTCCTTACTTTTAAATCTCTATAACTGATAGACTATAATATTACTAGATTTTTTGAACTGATCAAACTCTAACTACTGGTAGATTAACACACAAGTGAATACAGTCCTAGTGCTTCCTGCTTGCTATATATGCATCTCAGTGTTTCTCAAAATACATTTCTCATCTTCCTGTGTTTATTGTGTTCCATCACTCCTTCATTGCTTCAGAAGCCATGCTTTTTTTCTACATGATTTTACTTTAAACCATAACATTTTGCAATGAAATTCGCATTTTCATGTCATATGAAGGATACGACTAACTGGACTCTAAAGATATTGTTGTTATTATTACTCCAGACTAAATGTCAGCTCTCTCCTTGCAACTGTATATTGGCATTAGACATATTAAAAAAGCTTAAAAAGGAGAATTATTTCCTTAACACCCCCAAAAACCTTTCACTTTGGAAGATATAAACTCCCATGGATACGAAACAGAATCTGAATGGTTCACAAATTTGAAAATGGTCTGTGGATAAGCATTCTATTAATGTTTAAATTAAGAAAGCTATGAAATGTTCTTTTTATAAGGTCAGTGCCAAAGCAAAAGGAGCACTACCCAAGACTGAGATAAGAAMATTATTTATATGTGTAGAAATAATTCACAAATATTACTTAGTGGATATGGCATTTGAGGGAGAACTAGAAATTCCCTCCTCAAAAGCGAGTGCAGAGAAAAGATGAAAACCAAAGGCTATTACCCGCCYATATCAAGGGCATGGCCCTCTCTAGAGAGTTTTAGTTTAGGATTTCTGTGGTCACAGTTCCAAATCTATTTTTATCTGATTTGTGCAGTGATCAGGGTTAAAAYGTGTTTATAAATAAAAAGGACTGAATCAAATTAAACAGTTCCTTAAAAGAAGTTTTTTTCTCATAATTGATACAATGTGCTGGACTCCAAATGTTGTCTGATAACATATATCAAAAAGAGTAATATTCTCATGCTTATAACAGATCACCATGACAGACCACCTTSGATTTCCAGTCTAGCTTGTTTTATAGGCATGAACTATGCAATATTATATCCCATGTCAAGTGAAGTGACATCTTACTGGTGTTACTGACTTCAGATGGACAGTTAAGCTCCCTATGGCAGCAATAATTTAGCCCAGCAGAAAAAAAAAGAAGAAAAAAGAAAAGAAAAAAGAAGTAGTACTTTCTTACCAGGTTACTGACTCAGATCATCTAAATAATGGGTCAGATCAGTGCCAGAAAACAAGGGGATGAGGCAGAACTTTAAATTACTTGAAATATTTTGGAATAATGGAAGAATGAAGTTAGATTATCATGTTTATTTTGCAATAATTGGTAGTTTTCTTCAGGCTTTTTTTTTTTTTTTCCCTGACAGAAACCTTACTAAGAACATGTTTTACAAATTATGGAGAACTTATAGCCTTGTGAAACTATAAATTATCTTAAGTCAAATATCCAGTCAGTGTTAAACACAGGAATAACACAGTATTTAAAATAAATTTTGAGTTTRTTTTCAAATGTTCTTTGTTTCACCAGGATTAAGGCTTTTGAAGATAGATTGTTGTCCCTTTCAATACCTGTTCTTCAGCACTTATTTAAGTATTGGGCTGGAAAAAGGAAGGGGCATGGAAAACAGCAGAAGAAATAACTACTGTCCTTATAGCTTTCTTATACATTTGTATGCATTTTTTTCTAAATTAGCATATAATTTAGAAAAAGTGTTGACTATTAAAAAAAAAAAAAATCTTGAGGAAGATGAATCCGTATTACCTGCAAAGTATTACTGAAGAAATTTTCTTTTGTTCCAGAAGAGAAACAAAACTCAAATGACATACTGCTTAAGTAATTACCATGAAAATTCTTTCTGAAGACATTTTCTGGAAGAGGAGCAGTGTGGGGGAGAGGGGCTGTGAACAAACATGCAACTTGTGTTTGTGCTGTAACAGAATGTTTCTACTAAAAGATCAGAGAACATGGTGTATACTTCCCCCAGATGTGTAGCATAGCTATTAGAAATACTAAAAAACCTAAATAAACACTTCAAGACTGGAAAATCTAGCAGCATCTAATGCAGCTAGCAATTGATGAGGACACATGAGAATATTCTATTTACTATTCAAGAAGATGGGTAGTAAAAGACAAAAAAGTAGAACAGAAAGAGGAGTTAAATGTCAACATAGGTCAAAAGATATCTTTGGAAGTTTTGGTTCAAAGTGTTTGTTTCAAGCTCTCAAGAACATAAAGTGAAAGGGATACAAGCCAATCCACAAGCCCAGTCAGAAAGGTTCCATAGAAACACTAACAAGCCATCTAAGAAGACTGGGAAAACCATTAACAGTTCGCCCTTAATTTATCTTAGTCTCTTCATTTTTCCTTATTACGCTCTCTAAAGCCTTCTGTCGGGAAGCATCTTTGTTGAGTAAATATTGCATTATTTTCTACTTAAAATGACTCCCAAAATTACTTTCTCCTCTTTCTTTATCATAAGGTGCTTATGCCTCAATGATAAGCAAGAATCTAGGAAGAAAAAATAATCAAGGATTTTATTGGCAATAAACAGCCAAACTGAGAAGAAATTTTGCTCTATAGTTTTAGGATGTTTCATATTTCATTTAACTATTCATAATAAAGATGAAACTGAAAGAGGACACAAAGTGGACAGCAGCTTTACTGAGAAAGAAAGAATAATTTTAGCTGTAGACTAACTAATTTATATAGCTGAACATCACCATGGGAGTCCCAAACTGTTGTCAATGTAATAATCAATTTGCATTTCTAAATAGAAAAACATATAGCATATTTGTAATCTTATATTTGTTGGATTTTATCTTCTGCCTCATTCACAAGACAATAAAGGAAAAAGTTTCAAAATCAGGAAAGTTTTCATGCTGTTTTTGAAGGAAATGTGAAGTACTCAGCACTTAACACACAGGGTTCTTCACTCGGAAAAAAATGTTGCCCGCAGCGCTACAGATGCTTTTAGAATAAACACTCAATGGCAGGCAAGAATAGCAACATTTGCCAAAGGTCCCAGCTGCTTTCTCAGTTCCAGTAAATTGTATGATTTTCTTCTGGATCTACACATTTGTTATTATGAACATATTCTGCTATTAGAAATGCAGAGTGACTCCATCCTGATAGTGCCATCCTATCCCCAGCAGGTGAAGCCCATACCATCCATCTGTGTAAAACTACATGGACAGAAATCCGTCCATTATGCAACTGCAGATAACTATGGCAGAGGTTAATGTGGTTTCAGGCTGGGCTTAAGAACGTTTTGYAATAATGGGGGGACAAACCAAGAAACTGAAGAAACCTTGCTGAGATTGAAAGCTGAGTGTTAAAACTTGCTTTAGTTGACAGTTTAATGACATTTTATGTAAGGTTTCTGCTGAGGGCATAATAGTTAAGRTCTTAATGTAAATTATCTGTCATGCTCATTTTAAATGATTGGGAAGACTGTGAGACTAGCTTCTTGAATTCTAGTTTATTACAAATAAATATACATATAYGCATATTATGTACGTATGTATACATATATATGTGTATGTATAGGTGTATAGTATTGTGTATTTATATAATTGTAAGCCACATGAAATAAAAAAATAGTTCTAATTATTTATAATGGAATTGGATATGCAAATTAGGATACCACTATGTGGTAGCTTTTTCTTTAATAGAGAAACATTATATTAATTATTAATTTGTTTGTTTTATAGGATATACTTTTAGTAAATAACTTTGTCTTAAAAGAGTTTTCTGTTAAAAGAACTCAATATACAGTGTATGACTGGAGATAAATTAGACTGCAATAAAGCAGATTTTATTAACATGCGTTACTTAATATTAGTAGTAACAATATATTTTATCATGTACTCCCAAAACATTTAATAAATTGTTTACAAACAGCATATCAGGATGATGGTAAATAAAGGAAGGGTGAATGTGTACCTTATAGTTCAACTRTGAATGTTTAATTAATGTTCAAACAAGCAAGACTATATTGAGATCCTGAAGGTAACTGGAGATTTTAAGGTAAAAAGTCACAGTAAATAAATTGTTATGACTTAATATGAATGGTATAAATTTCTCCTTWGTTAGGCAGAACAGTGAATATGTATCAACAAAATTATTTCTTTATTCATTTTTCATTTGTCATGAAATGCATATCCATGGTACGCATGGGCTTCCTTGGAATGCCCAAAATAATTACAGAATTACCCAGTATTTTTGTGAAATGACTAATTTGAAAACACATGGATTTAGAGGAGGCATTTTATAGGATTCCTTTAAGACTGTGTTTCAGAAGAATTGTATATATCATTATACTTAGGCTTATTTTAAAATAATAAATGGAGAGCTTGCATTCTTCATATGGAAGCTGATGGACATTATCCAAGAACTTGGTAGTTTCAGAAATGCTCCCAAAATATGTTTGCTTAAGTTATAAAAGCCAGAGAAGAACTTAAAATTTAGAAATGATTATMTATGATTTCATATTCAAATATCAACAGAGAACATTTACATTCCTAGTCGGAGCCATGTAATATTTTAAATTTAGTTCTTTTAATAGAGAAAAGTGGGTTTTCATTGAGTATAGTACCAACTACACTTTTTTYAAAGCAGTGGTGTGATTTCAAATGAATTTGAAAAGTCCGCTAAGGAAGTTTCTTCATCTGGCTTTTGACTTTCATAATTTGTTGCATAGTTGCCAACCTAGCCAAGGCATTTGCAAATAAAGCGGAAGGTCACTCTTACCTTGACTTCTCCAGGTGCTCAGAGCAAGGACTTTGCAAGGGGGACTGTTGGGCTAGACCTTCTCAGGCTGAGGCATACTTCAGTCTAYACTGCTGACTTTCTGAATTAATTACCATGATAACTACCAACACTTATGCAAAAGTGAATCTATTTGCTTTTTCTGTGTTATAAACTAARCCTGATGTTATCTGAATGATTTGAGCATGCTTAGCTGACTGGACTCTTCTGAAGACTCCAAAAGACTATAGATGCCCCTTGCCACCTTTCCAAATAAGAGCTGCTACGTAGATGGCATACAGGGTCCCAAAAATTTAGATCCCAACAGATTTTTAGATACCATGGGAATTTTATGGAAGTTAATATAGAGGTCACAGTCACTCTCTGGAACATGAGCATTACAGTCTGCACAATTTTTTTTGGTGGAATTTTTAAAGTCAGTATCTAGTCTTCTGTCACTATTTTCCTTTCATAAAATAAAAAAATAGCACTTTTTTTTTCTGTCCAATAGTGGTGACAATAAAAGCAACAAACAAGAAGTTCCCGTGTTAAGAAGACTGTGGGTTGCTCAGATACATTCTGAAGAATAGTAGCCATAGATTACTTGCTTAAAAGTATTAAAATGTCTTTCATAATCCTAACAGTAATGCAAGTATACATTATTTAAAAAGTACAAATAAAACCAAAAAGGATTTGAATATTAGTGTCTGAATTTTTTATATGATCACAACTTTTCATTACCTTGCTTCAAGGGTGCTGAAAACTATTAAATAATATATCCATTCATAAATGAATTTCAGTAGTTTAACTCAGTGCATAGGCAAGTTACAGTTTTAGTAAAGAAGATTCTAATAGTCAATAAAAAACTAATGAAACCAGTTTCATAATATGATATTACGTGACAATGAACAAATGCAATTATAGATACATTCAAAATACACTGTTGATGATGTTGTTAAACCATACATGTTTAGCTGGTATACACAGAAGTAGATTTTACATTCTCAGTTTTCACAGACCAGTTTTCAGTAGCTGCAAATATGTGGTTCTCAAAAAAAAAAAAAAGAATTTACTAATTTGGCATACACCTCATGACTCAATGTACTGCATACCATACCAGTCAATAATGGAAAACATAAGAAGTTTAAAATATTCCTTAATCATCAGTAATCATGTGTTTATGAATGTGACTATTTCAGTGACTGCATTTCTAAACATGATATATTTATTTAGTTTAATAATGGGCTTTAGGGGAAAAAAAAGAAAGTAAGAAAATGATCTATTGAAAAGGATTGTTTGAAAAGTCACATTGGGAATAAAATATTAAAGAAACCCTCAGAGAAAAAACATTTGCTAGTGGACCGGGTGGCAAYAGAGGAATTTAAACAAATGCTGCTACTTATATCTTTGATCAGAAATTGCAGTCTTCAGTAAAATTCAGATTTCTATAAAATAATTAGATTGTTTCTTTGGGCTAAATATGTGTCTTCCATTTTCCTGTCCGTTGTCTCTAAAGGAGAGTGAACACAAACTTGAATGTGACTACCACATTCCTTGTACGCTTTGATCATGGAAAAGGTATTGTCTGGCAAAAAGACTTGATGTTGAAAGTCTGGTCCCAGCTTTCTATAGTAAGATGAGCTGTATTCTCCTCTGTCAAGTGAACAACAGAGGGAGTTTTGTTTAAGACCACATAAGCATAAAAATGGCAGATGTCTTTACTTTCAGCAGCTTCAAGTGATCAGCCTGAAAAAGCATTCATCAGCAAACATACAATAGAGACTGCTAGATGTCAAAAAGAGATGGACAGAATGATCAGTGTTCTCTGCGTTTCATCAAGCAGCGGCGCTATGTCCTCCCCTGGCTGTGTAGTTTGGTCTCTCTCTCAGTGTAGTGATACCTATCTCATTGTTTTCAATAACAGAAAAACAAACCTTTTGGTTATAGGAAGTATTTTAGAACCACTGACCAAGAGATATTAAGTCAACAAAATATAAAAAATTATAATTAGGGAGGTAACTTCATGAAACTATTAACACCCTGCCCTTTGTTACTGCTGTTCTACTTATGGAATTGAAAAGAATTAAATACTTTTAAAAAATGGATAAATATACCCCTGTTATCTTTTTCCATTGGAGTAAACAGAATTTACTAGACAACTAAACTGACCAAAAAGGATATATATTTTTCAGCTTAATTTAAGAAAATGAACAGGCTTTTGAGCTTCTTGTTTTAAAAAGAAAAACAAGCGGCTAAGGTTATGGCTACCACTAGTCATAAACAACTACTGACAAGTTTGGTCTTTGGATATGCTGAATTTGCCTTTCAGTTCCTTCCATCAGCTGCTGCAGTTTAAGTGCTGAGCTTTTTTTTTTTTTTTTTTAAATACCAGTTTTAAATAAAGCAGCATCTATACTTCATAGGCTTACACCTTTATGTTCCCAAAATGACTTAAGACACATCTCAGAGTAAATTCTAGTAGCATTAGCTAATGTACAATAAAATGTTTTAAACTAGTTGTTTAATAAGAATCATATTCTGAGTACTGGAAAGAAAAGATTGTATAGCACAGAGAGAGGTTTCTCTCTAAAGCACAACAGTGATGATTAAGAGTCATCTGTTCTACTACTGTGTGGGCTTGGTATGATCATTAACCACAACAATGTATGACTTTTAAATGGAATTGGACAATGCATGAAAGTGAGCAAAATCCCAATATCACAACAAAGATCTTGGCGCAAACAAGAAGTGCCAGATACAACAGAAAGATTTCTTTCAGATAGTTTATTTGCCTTTAAGTTACAACATAGTTTACTTTAGTTTACTTTTATGTTATATGCACTTCAAAATACTTAAGAAGGTAATGAAAAGTAATACATTTAACTGAGCCCTTAAAATAAAAGTAGTTACCTGACTGTAGCTAAATCACAGGAATAACTTCTTTGTACTTCTACTTCTGTTATTGTGATTAGAAAATTATATTTCTTATTAAGGCCTCAACTATCCTTTAAGCATAGGGAGAGATGTCATTTGTTTGTCTTATTAAAATAGTTGTTATGAATGATAGAGAAGTTCTGAAGCTTCTTGAAGTGATCATAGTGAAAAAGTGTCAAATCTGGATCTAGAAGTCATAGGATTATAAAATCATATAATAATTTAGGTTGGAAGGAACCTCTGGATGTCATCTGATATAACCCTCTTCTCAAAGCATGACTAACTTACTTTAGGTCCAGTTATAACACCATGTCCATGTAACAAAACTGAAAATGGAACTCATCCATCCAATATCAATGTCTACAGATGAGTTAGTCATCCTTAGCTCCTTCTAYCAGCAATAGATAGAGATATTTTGAGAATGCTAGAATTTTGACTATGCTAGAATTTCCTTCATGTAGTTGTCCAAAGTAAACTGAGGGAATCACGCTATAAAAATGCCTACTGTTCTCCATCAAATATAAATGATCCCACTATGAATGGGGGAGGTCTACCTCAGGCTCCTTAGCCCGAGGGGACTAAGTCAGCTTTGACTAAATCAGCTGTTTGATGATACAACTTCAGAAAGGGAATTGCAATAGTCATCATGCCACACTATGTGCAATTAAAATAAATATGTAAACAAATCTYCCATGTAAGAATCTCAAAAAGTCTACACACAAAATTTGTCTGTGTGAAAATTAAACAAGAACAAGAAATTAAAACCATTAGCAAGACAAATTCAACATCCTACTAAATACACAATTAATGGGCTATGCTACGCAATTTATAAATGACATTATTATTCTTTCCAATACCCACACTGATCTTATCCTTCTGAATCTATAGTCTCCATTATGTAAATTACACACAGCTGCAGGTAAGTGCATTGAAGGAATATAATTCACTAGATGTATATTTAGTATACTTGGAGCTCTCTTCTCCTCTCACCTGTTCTTGCTCTTATTAGGTGAATCCATTAACTTCCTTAGCGAGTTAGAAAGAACTTTCTCAGAAAACGAAATCTGAAAATTTATAAATATAAAAAACATGGTGTTGCTGTCAATTTCAAAACTAACTGAAGTAAACACATACGGAAAATTATTCAGTGTGCATCCCTTAGTCAGAATGACAGTTTTGCTACTGATAGTTCYAAGCTGGATCCAACATTTAACAATGGTGACATAGTACAAGACACGTAGAGYGATGCCTAGCGTAGCCTCCAGGCCAGAACAATAACACTCCCACGTGRCTTAGCAGTTGGCGTGCTTGAGGGTGGCTGTAGGGACACTTGTGTTGCAGATTCCTGGGATGATATGTCCTGCACTTATTGCACCCTTCAAGGCTGCTATAAGTTGAAAACCTTTAGTCTTTCCTAGAAATGTTCAGATGTTGCTCTGTCAGACAGAGCTCAGGCTGAATGTAGGCAGTTTACAAAATACCTTACCTATTAATGATTCCAGGACCTGAGGGGTTTCATTCTTCAAATGCTTTAGCAGTTACAGAAGGGACAGAACTCAACAAATCTCTGTATCCACTGAACTTGTACAAGGRGACACTCCTTCTTCATGACCTTTACATCAAAGAGCCATGCTAAAGTAGATGTATTATGCTAGAAATCAGAGTGGGATAATTTTCTATCTCCTTTTCACTGTTCTAAAGACCTGTGCAAGATCAAAAGCATTAGGGAAKCAAGCACAGCAGGGGCAGAGACAGTGCAGGCATAGCTTTATATGCCTTCAGCCACATTAGCTATTTGGGAATCTACAATGTGCTCTTATTTCAATGTAAAAAAGGAGTCAATTGGTAATCAACTGCATTAATATCAAACTGGAATAATTTCATTAAGGCAGAATGAGCCAATGCTTAATTCAACACTTCTAGTCTAATTGTTAGCTTCAGTGCCGAGGCTCCCAGAAGAATATGACTTTAGAGAAACCTAGCATGATCTAACTGGTTACCAGTAAAATGTATACCATTCCTACTTCTACAGATGGAATATTGTGAGACTAAAGCACGTCTTTAAATATGTTATTGAAAACAAAATCTTAGCATCATAGCTGTGTCACTGTTAGAACTGCATTTAGTATTAGTAACCATTTCGAGCCCCAGACTATGAACAGAAGATTAAAGAAGTATTGCATAATACTCCAAAAATCCTAATTAGAACTAGGTAATTAAAAACCTGCAGAAAAGCGTCTTGAATAAAGAATTGTGTTTGTATTTCCAAACAGTAGGTGATATTGAGGATATTTATTCCCATTTGAATCTTGATTAGTTAAATTATTGTTCACATTAAAAGCCCAGGGAGAGAGAAGAGATGGTTACAGTTAAGAGATCACGGTTACAGGAGTGGAAACAAATTGCCAACAGGAACCCAGTGCAAATTTTACTTTGTGAACAGCCAAGCAATTTTCTTTTGCTGCAGGACCATGAGCAATGAATGATGTGACAGTTAACATTGGACACTTGTTCTGACCTCATTTGGAAAAGCATTCTCCATTTTGAAAGGCTTGACTTCACATCTAGCAGCTACTATTTATTATTTGTGAGAATGATAGAGAAACTCAGATGCAACATCTAAGAGGCTGGAGAAGGTTACTGACTTCCTGTATGTTAACAGATTTGTGGTTCTTTCAGCCAAAGAAATCTCGTGATGAAGGCATTCCTAATAAAAAGCCAATTTGTCTGAACTATAGACAGAATAAAAAAACACTTTAGCTGACATTCTGTTTGCATTTTACTATATATTTTGTCCTGTTGGATCCTTATTTTTATTCATTAAATACAGATACGTACTATGACTTACTGTACTTTATATGAAAGGTAATTTTCTATTTATTTTATTTGTTTTCAAGTAAGCCTTTAAAATATGCAACTTAATGTGGATTTGATCTAGCTTAAAGTTCTGTAATGATTAATTTCTACACCTTGAAAATAAACACTTTGTCATGTAAAAGTGCGACAGCTTGCTTGACCTGGAAGTTTATTTGGAAATACATGTGAAATGATTACATAAATAGTGTTCATAATATAGGGTAATGACACAAAACCTTGACATACAGATAGTGGATGGACAACCTGAAATTAATGTTCTAGTTTAAGCTGCGGTGATCCAGGAACCTTTGGTGGTCCTCATAGCATTTTCTTCTCTCTCAAATATGCAAGAATACGTACAACTAAATATTTAGTACTGATATMCTAGTATCATGTAAGATGAATAGATAATTTGGCAAGTGGCATCATCTTGGCTTCACCAAGGGCAAGTCTTGCTTGAACAACCTGGTGGCCTTCTAGGATGGAGTGACTAGATCAGTGGACAAGGAAAGAGCTACGGATGTCATCTTCTGGACTTCTGTAAGGCCTTTGACACGGTCCTCCACAACATCCTTCTCTCTAAATTGGAAAGATATGGATTTGATGTTAGACTGTTTGGTGGATGAGGAATTGGTTGGATGGTCACATCCAGAAGGTAGTGGTCAACAGCTCAATGTCCAGATGGAGATTGGTGATGAGTGGTGTCCTGCAGGGGTCCATATTGGGACCAGTACTGTTTAATATCTTCATCAATGACATAAATAGTGGGATCGAGTGCACCCTCAGCAAGTTTGCAGACAACACCAAGCTGAGTAGTGCAGTCGACATGCCTGAGGGATGGGGTGCCATGCAGAGGGACCTGGACAAGCTTGAGAAGTGGGCCCATGTGAACTTYATGAGGTTCAACAAGGTCAAGTGCAAGGTCCTGCACCTAGGTCAGGGCAACCCGCAGTATCAATACAGGCTGGGGGATGAAGGGATTGAGAGCAGCCCTGCCGAGAAGGACTTGGGGGTCCTGGTGGATGAAAAGCTGGACATGAGCCGACAATGTGCACTCRCAGCCCAGAAGGCCAACCATATGCTGGGCTGCATCAAAASAAACGTGGCCAGCAGGTCAAGGGAGGTGATTCTGCCCCTCTCCTCTGCTCTGGTGAGACCCCACCTAGAGTATTGTGTCCAGCTCTGGAGCCCTCAGYACAGCAAAGACATGGACCTGTTGGAGCAGGYCCAGAGGAGGGCCACAAAAATGATCAGGGGAATGGAACACCTTTCCTATGAGGAGTTGGTGTTGTTCAGCCTRGAGAAGAGAAGGCTTTGGGGAAACCTTACTGTGGCCTTTATATACTTAAAGGGGGCTTATAAGAAAGATGGGGAYAGGGCCATTTAGTATGGCCCATTGTGACAGGACAAGGGGGAATGRTTTTAAACTAAAAGAGGGTAGATTTAGACTATCTATAAGGAAGAACTTTTTTATGAGGGTGGTGAAACACTGGAAAAGGTTGCCCAGAGAGGTGGTAGATGCCCCATCCCTGGCAACATTCAAGGTCAGGTTGAATCATAGAATCATAGAATCATTAAGGTTGGAAAAGACCTCTAAGATCATCAAGTCCAACCATCAACCCAGTAC
>JASVER010000002.1:15643607-15702884 GCA_030449065.1 Oceanodroma leucorhoa | reverse complement strand
CAAGGGCTAGCGATCGCGAGACTTCTGCCAGCCGCTTGTAGAATGCTTCATCGACCTCTTCATCCTGGCTGGGTGGTCTATAACAGATGCCCAGCAGGATATCCGCCTCGCCGGCCTTCCCCCTCATCCTAACCCATAAGCACTCAACCCGATCATCACWAACGTCGAGCTCCGTACAGTCGAAACACTCCCTCACATACAGAGTCACGCCATCGCCTCTCCTTCCTCGCCTGTCCCTTCTGAAGAGCTTGTAGYCATCCATCGCAGCACTCCAGTCATGAGAGTCATCCCACCATGTTTCCGTGATGGCGACCAAGTCATAGCTGTCCTGCTGCACAATGGCTTCCAGCTCCTCCTGCTTGCCGCCCATGCTGCGTGCATTGGTGTAGATGCACTTGAGCTGGGCTATCGACCTCACCCCTGAGACTGGCACACCACCCCTAGACTCATCTCTCTCGAGCGTGGCTCTATCCCCTTCCTCCTTCATACCTAGTTTAAAGCCCTCCCAATGAGCCCCGCCAACTCATGGGCGAGAATCCTTTTCCCCCTTTGAGACAGATGTACTCCATCTGTCGCCAACAGGCCCGGTGCTTTGTAAACCTCCCCATGGTCAAAAAAGCCAAAGTTTGACCGGTGGCACCAGCCTCTGAGCCACTTGTTGATCAGCTGTGTTTTCCTTTCTCTTTCAGTGTTCTTCCCCACCACTGAAGGGATTGAGGAGAACACCACCTGTGCTCCCGATCCCGCAATCGATCTCCCCAGTGCCCTGAAGTCCCTCTTGATTGCTTTGGGGCTTCTCTCTGCAATTTCGTCGCTGCCTACCTGCATAACCAACAGCGGACAGTAGTCAGAAGGGCGTACCAGATGGGGGAGTTTCCTGGTTACGTCCCTAACCCGGGCCCCCGGGAGGCAGCAGACCTCCCTGGGGGATGGGTCCGGTCGGCAGATGGGGCCCTCCGTTCCCCTCAGAAGGGAATCACCCACAACGATTACCCTCCTTTTTTTCTTAAGAGTGGCAGTCGTAATGCGTGGGATTGCCTGACTCACCCCAGGCAAGCCCCTGGGTAGACCTTCCTCTGCTTCCGCATTTGCCTGGCCCTCAAGCTCCAGAGCCCCATATCTGTTTTGTAAGGGCAACCGGGAAGGTGAGGGAGGCCGAGAGGGGATTCGCCTGCCACGCCACACAGGGACCCGTTTCCATTCCCTAACGTCTCTTAGGTCCCCTCCTTCTGGCTGGTGGCAAGAGAGAAGGGGGTCCTCTGCTTCTTGGGGAGCCTCCACCTGCTGCCTTTGCTTCAGGGATGGCAGCGTGTGGCTCCACCAGTCTATCTCCCTCTCACACTCCCTAATGCTCCTTAACCTCTCCACTTCCTCCTTCAGCTCTGCCACCAGGCTGAGCAGATCATTCACCTGCTCACACCGCACACAGGAGTTACATCCGCTGCCCTCCGGTACCAGTGACAGGCCCAAGCATTCCCTGCAGCCGGAGGTCTGGACAGCTGCATGCTCGTGTGGCAGCTCCGTCTGGGTCCTCACWCTCCTCCTGGCGGTGGCTTTCGGCCGCGTGGAAACCATGGCTAGGTCCCCTTCTGGGGAGGCAATGGCCGCTAGTTAAGTTAGTCTCTAGAGCCGGAGGGGGACGGCGCCCTGCCCGCACGCCTGCCCTGCCCGAACTGCCYGCRCAAACTGCCGCACCACGCCCTGCTGACGCGCCACGCCCYGTYTGCCCGCTSTGTTCGCCCCGCTCCTGGTCGCTCGCGCTCCCTGGGGGCTGCTCTTGTACGCGAGGGGGTTTGGCCGCCGTCACCCTCGGCCCCGCCCACGCTGAGTCAGAGCTGCCTGCTCGTCAGAAACTCGCTCCTCGGGCTCTGAGGGGGGGGGCTGGGGCTCCCTCTCGCTCCCTTCGCGCTGCTGCCCCTTTACGAAGGGTCCCCCGGCGCAGTCCTCCGCTCCGGAGCCCTTCGCCTCGGTGGCTTCGCCGAAATGGGGCTCTGAGCAACCTGATCTAGTTGAAGATGTCCCTGCTCATTGCAGGGGGGGTTGGACTAGATGACCTTTAAAGATCCTTTCCAACCCAAGCCATKCTATGATTCTATGATTCTATGATCTTAATTAGCGTAATTTCATACATTTTTAAGCCCATTAAATATTTTTTGTTGCCTGACTTGGAGGATTAATCCAAGGTATGGCAAAATGAGCTGAACCAGTATCTCCTTTCCTAAGGCAAAGCAAAGAAACACTTTTTTTTCTAGCCATTTTCCATTATCCAACAGAAAGAATATATTTCTTTCCTTACTTATTTACTCCTTTTCTCCTTTTTGTTTTTGATATGTATGATGTAACACCTCACAGTACACCTCTGTCTTCATGCTCTCTACAGGTAACTCCTTTTTCAAAACCCACTGCCCCCTCCAATCCTAGTTTCATCAGGATCACAAACAGTCCCTACGTAACTAAGGAGTTGGATGGCAGGATGGGATGAGATTTCTTGTAACAATTTAGGATATTTTTTGTTGTGGTTTTGCAAGGAAAGAGAAGTGAAAGGGATCATATTTGCTAAGTGTTTGACCTGGTCACACTCTGCTGGAGATAGGTAGCTATTCATAGGTTGTTCTTGAAAGAACATTCTTGATAAAAGAAGAATGCCTGTTATCTACGGGCATAGAATAGAAGTTTCTATAGCTTTGGGGCTGATGAGAAAGAGTTGTTAGTTGCTCGGTTGACATAGGTAGCTTGTATATCCCAAACTTAGTATAGCTTGGATTGCCTCAGACTCTTCCATTTCTAGACAGCTTCATATCTGCCACCTGAAGTTCTACCAGAATTGTACTAGAATTATATGCTAAACATTGAACTGTACTTCTTTTTTTTTCCCTCCCAAGCAATTTGAAACCCATAAGCATCCTAATTTTAAATTCTAATTAGAAAAACAGGACAGTTGTGTACAGATATATCTACAGTATGGCTCAGACAAGGTCTGGGTGACTAGACCTGAGTTTAAATGGAGTGCTGAGGCTGCTAGCAAGGCTGACTGAAGAAGCTAAGGCCTATTAGTGCACTCAGAGCCTTGAAAAGTATGCTGTTGAAAATAGAAAATTATTTATGCAGATAAGATTTTTCTAGGAGTGAAAGCTACACTCATCCAACTTTCTGCTGATTCACTGCTGCATGAGAATAAAGAGTTTTAAAGTATGTTGGTGGCTTGAACTGCTATAAGGTACTTAATTTCTGAGCTTATCAATAATGTTCCTATACCTGAAAATAAGTAAACTGTTGACACGRAAGATTTTTGCTTCATATTTACCAGTAAAAATTTTGCTTAGTTTTCACTGACATCCCAAGAATGAGGTGAACTAAGTGGCCATACATTGGGTAAAGATGGTCTCAGAAGAACTTACTGCTTTTCTGTACAGATGTGCATGCTACCTTTTAGCTACCACTCCATGAATTATTTTTTCACACGCACATGCTAAACTAAGTAACAAGTCTGTCTGATTTGAGTACTACATACCATAGAATACCAAATATACCAGAAACCCCATATACCAAAGACTAGATGTTGTATGTTCTGACATACCTGACAAGCTTTCAGAAAAATGGAAACTTTATGTTATTCAAGGCACAGGGGTTATGCAAGTTAATCATGAAAGCACCACCATCTGTTGTGCATAATGTTCCATTTTTATTGTCCAAATGGGGAAAGGAAAAAGGAAAGTAATAATAATTTGGATACAGTAAATGATAAACCCTTACTTCCAGAAGTTTTATAATTGGGAGAAAAAAAATATTTCAGCCTTTAACTTGAAATCGCTTTTGTTCTGCAGAATTAAAAACAAACAAGCTGTGCCAGGAATGCATGTACTAATGAATGCCAGAGTCAGAAGTTGTTCCGTGCACAATAATGCAACACAAAACCTTTTATATACACTATTTTTTAGTTATGATTAGTCGTCCTTGATGTTTAATAGTATTCCATGTATCATCAGCCAAGTAGAATTTATAAGATTCCTGATTTCTGAAGTTCTGTCTGTTCTTTAGAGGTCAGGAATCTTGCAATTTTCACTGCTCATCAAGCAAAAAGCAGAACACCGTTGAAAAGAACAGCAGGAGAGACAGGAAGCAAAGATCAAAATGTAGCAGCAGGGAAGCAAGTGAAAACAGCATGAAAAAATGGGTGACTAAAAGTACTAGTGAACAGGAGAAGAAAGTGGAGCTCAGACAATCCATTTAAAGTGAGCAGGTAGTCTAATGTTTGCATGTTTGTCCAGAGCACTTGTACATATTTTTCTGCTCACAGTTTTCAGAGTCTTTTTTAGTGTCCCCAGATGTGAAAGAATGCTTTTTACAATTTGAGGTAGTTTAGTATAAACATTTTTTCTTTCTTTCATGTCTGAATGCATTTTTGGTTGCTGAAGAAAACTTGCTAAAAACCAAGTATATTGTGATTGTCTTGCTAATATTTGCTAGTATGCTTTCAGTGCATCCTTGTAACACTCGTAAGACAGTCTAAGGCAATACAAAATAATAAATCCTTAGACATGAGATGCAGCACAGGGACAGAGACTAAGAGAAATAATGATAGAATCATAGAAATAATCATAGAATCATAGAAACATAGAATCATTTAGATTGGAAAAGACCTTTAAGATCATCAGATCCAACCATAAACCTAACACTGACAAATCCACCATTAAAGCATGTCCCTAAGTGCCACATCTACATGCCTTTTAAATACCTCCAGGCATGGTGACTCAACAGCTTCCCTGGGCAGCCTGTTCCAACGCTTGACAACGTTTTGGTGAAGAAATTTTTCCTAATATCTAAACCTCCCCTGGCGCAACCTGAGGCTATTTCCTCTTGTCCTATCACTTGTTACTTATGCAAGTATACAAAGCATTAGCAGTCATATATGACAATAACTCATTAATGATTATTCTTGATTTTGCCATTAGGAGTGCTGTTCATCTATCTGATACTTTGAGTTAATATAACTGTTTTCATGCTTTTTATCATGATTGACCTTCTGTCTAGGGCCAGGTAAAAGATGTCTTTGAACAGACAAAAAGGATTCAATAGGAACTCCAGTTTATGTTCACTCTTTTAAAATAAAAATAATAATGTGAATTTTATTTTTTTTCTGCTCTACAATGTGATTACAAGTGAAACAACTGATCTTGTCTGARTCAAATTACCTTTTGATGGCATTCTAAATATACATGAAAGGAAATACAGTAATTTTTAAGTTCAGGCTTTAAAAATATTGCATGCATGAAAGTATCAAGGAATAAAATATTCCCAAACTTTTCCACTGTTTCCCTGTTCTCACCTATTTCATCTTTTTCTCAGYTTTCTGAAGTCAGAAGGGAAAAGACCATAGGTTGATTGCTAAGTCCTGTGATTTGTCAGGAAATTGAACACTTCGGTAGCATGGTGTCTGTCCTAGTTTCGGCTGGGATAGAGTGACTTTTCTTCCTAGTAGCTGGTATAGTGCTGTGTTTTGGGTATAGTATGAGAATAATGTTGATAACACACTGATGGCTTAGTTGTTGCTAAGTAGTGCTTACACTAGTCAAGGACTTTTCAGCTTCCCATGCTCTGCCAGGTGCACAAGAAGCTGGGAGGGACAGTAGCCAGGACAGCTAACCCAAACTGTCCAAAAGGATATTCCATATCATATGATGTCATGCTCAGCATATAAGGCTGGGGGAAGAAGAAGGAAGGGGGGGACGTTCGGAGTGATGGCGTTTGTCTTCCCAAGTCACCATTACACATGGTGGAGCCCTGCTTTCCTGGAGATGGCTGAACACCTAACTGCCCATGGGAAGTAGTAAATGAATTCCTTGTTTTGCTTTGCTTGTGTGCGTGGCTTTTGCTTTACCTATTCAACTGCCTTTATCTCAACCCAAGAGTTTTCTCACCTTGGCTCTTCCAACTSTCTCCCCCATCTGACTGGGGAGGAGTGTGCGAGCAGCTGTGTGGTGCTTAGTTGMTGGCTGGGGTTAAACCACGACAGTGTCCAAGAAAGGAGATGTTTTTGAGAATGGAGGGAAAGGCAGAAGATAAGACTCCTTTATGTAGCACTGCTGCCAGAACAGAAAAGGTGCCTCATGCTGGATACACAGAATCAAACTAAATAGTTGAGGTTGAAAGGGACCTCTGGAGGTCATCTGGTCCAGCCGACCTGCTCAAGGAGTACAACCTAGAGCCAGTTGCTCAGGATTGTGTCCAGACAGCTTTTGAATATCTTTAAGGATGGAGACTCCACAATCTCTCTGGGCAACATGTTCCAGTGCTCCATCACCCTCACATTAAAAAAAAGTGTTTCCTTATGTTCAGAACCTCCTGTGTTTCAATTTGTGCCCATTCCCTCTGGTCCTGTCACTGGGCACCACTGAAAAGAGCCTAGCTCTGTCCTGTTTGCACCCTCCCTTCAGATATTTATATACATTAAAGAGATCCGCCCCCTGAGCCTTCTCTAGGCTAAACAGTCCCAGTTGTCTCAACCTTTCCTCATAGGAGAGATACTCCAGTCCCTTAATCATCTTTGTGGCCACTTCATCAGAAGTTTATCAAGTTKGTCAAACATGMTTTCCCCTTGGTGAAGCCATGCTGACTATGCTTGATGATTTTCTTGTTGTTCATGTGCCTCAAAATGGTTTCCATCACCTTCCCAGGGATTTAGGTGAGGCTGACCAGCCTACAGTTTCCTTGGTCCTGCTACATGCCCTTCTTGAAGATAGGATGGACATTTGCTTTCCTCCAGTCTTTGGGCACTTCTCCCAGTTGCCATGATTGATCAAAGATTGTTGAGAGTGGCCTTGCAATGACATCTTCCAGCTCCCTCAACACTTGTTGGCGCATCCCRTCAGGGCCCATGAACTTATGTATGTCCAGATTGCTTAAGACCTGAGGGAGCTGGCGGAGGAGCTTGCCAAGCCACTCTCCATCATTTATCAGCAGTCTAGGTTAACAAGGGAGGTCCCAGACAACTGGAGGCTTGCCAATGTGACGCCCACCTACAAGAAGGGCTGGAAGGAGGATCCAGGGAACTACAGGCCTSTCAGCCTGACCTCAGTACCGGGGAAGATCATGGACCAGTTCATCTTGAGGGCGCTCACGAGGCAGATGCAGGACAAGCAGGGGATCGGGCCCAGCCAGCATGGGTTCATGAAAGGCAGGCCCTGCTTGACCAACCTGATCTCCTTCTATGACAAGGTGACCCACCAAGTGGATGAGAGGAAGGCTGTGGATGTGGTCTACCTGGACTTTTGTCAGCCTTTGACACTGTCTCCCACAGCATTCTCCTRGAGAAGCTGGCGGCTCATAGCTTAGATGGGTGTACTCTTTGCTGGGTAAAGAACTGGCTGGACGGCTGAGCCCAGAGAGTTGTGGTGAATGGAGTCAAATCCAGTTGGCGGCCGGTCACGAGCGGTGTTCCCCAGGGCTCAGTTTTGGGGCCGGTCTTGTTTAACATCTTTATCAATGATCTGAATGAAAGGATCAAGTGCACCCTCAGTAAGTTTGTAGGCGACACCAAGTTGGGTGGGAGTGTTGATCTGCCTGAGGGTAGGAAGGCTCTGCAGAGGGATCTGGACAGGCTGGATCGATGGGCCGAGGCCAATTGCATGAGGTTCAACAAGACCAAGTGCCGGGTCCTGCACTTGGGTAACAACAACCCCAGGCAACGCTACAGGCTTGGGGAAGAGTGGCTGGAAAGCTGCCTGGTGGAAAAGGACCTGGGGGTGCTGGTTGACAACCAGCTGAACATGAGCCGGCAGGGTGCCCAGGTGGCCAAGAAGGCCAACAGCATCCTGGCCTGTATCAGAAACAGTGTGGCCAGCAGGAGTAGGGAGGTGATCATGCCCCTGTACTTGGCACTGGTGACGCCGCACCTCGAATCCTGTGTTCAGTTTTGGGCCTCTCACTACAAGAAAGACATTGAGGTGCTGGAGCGTGTCCAGAGAAGGGCAACGAAGCTGGTGAAAGGTCTGGAGCACAGATCTTATGAGGAGCAGCTGAGGGAGCTGGGGTTGTTTAGCCTGGAGAAGAGGAGGCTGAGGGGAGACTTTATCACTCTCTACAACTACCTGGAAGGAGGCTGTAGAGAGGTCAGTGTTGATCTCTTCTCCCAAGTGACTAGCAATAGGACAAKAGGAAATGGCCTCAAGTTGTGCCGGGGGAGGTTTAGATTGGATAATAGGAAAAATTTCTTCACTGAAAGGGTAATCAASTGTTGGATCAGGCTGCCCAGGGAAGTGGTGGAGTCACCATCACTGGAGAGGTTTAAAAAACGTGTGGACGTGGCACTTCGGGACATGGTTTAGTGGGCATGGTGGTGTTGGGTTGACAGTTGGACTTGATGATCTTAGAGGTCTTTTTCAACCTTAATGTTTCTATGATTCTGTGATTCTAAGTTTGCCTCACCTGATCCTCTTCCACCAAGGGTACATCTTCTTTGATCCAGCCTTTCCCCTTGGTCTCTKGGACCTGGGATTTATGAAGATCCCTTTTGTTAGGAAAGGCTGAGGCAAAGAAGGCTTTTTCTGTATCCTGTGTAACCAGGTCCCCTGTCTTGTTGAGTGATGTGCCCACATTTTCCCTAGTCTTCCTTTTGTCGCCTACATACTTATTGAACCCTTTCTTATTGTCTTTGATATCCCCAGCAAGATTTAATTCCATTYGGGCTTTGACTTTCCTAACTTAATCTCTGGATGCTCAGATAACGTTTCTGCATTCCTCCCAGGTTACCTGCCCTTGTTTTCACCCTCTGTATGCTTCCTTTTTGTGTTTTGATTTGGCCAGGAGCTATTTATTCATCCACACAGGCCTCCTCGTGTTTTTGCCTGACATCATATTGGATGGGATGCACCCCTCCTGAGCTTGGAGGATGTGATCTTTGAATATTAACCAGATTTCTTGGGCCCCACTTCCCTACAGGGCCTCATTCTGTGGGATTTTTCTGTACAGATCTTTGCAGAGGCCAAAGTTTGCTCTCCTGAGATCCAGGGTCGTGAATTTGCTTTTCATGCTCTTTCTTGCCTTCAGGATCATGGACTCCACTGTCTCATGGGCACTGCAGCCAAGACTGCCTTTGACCTTCGCTTCCCCAATAAGCCTCTCCTTGTTGGTAAATATAAGATCTAGCAGAACACCTCTTCTCCTTGGGTCCCCTATCACTTGGAGGAAGAAGTTATCACCAATGCACTCCATGAACCTCCTGGATTACTTATGCCCTGTTCTGTTGTCCCTCCAGCAGATACCTGGGTGGTTGAAGTCCTCCATGAAGATCAGGGTCTGTGAACGTGGGGCTGCTCCTATYTGTCTGTAAAGGGCCTCATCCACTTGTTCTTCCTGGTCAGGTGGACTATAGCAGACACCCACTATATTGTCACCTTTGCCTGTTCTCTCTTTAATCTTATCTTCTCTTTAATCTTAATCCATAAACACTCCCTCAGCTCCTCTTCCACTCCCRGGCAGAGCTCCATGCACTCCAGCTGCTCTCTCACATAAAGGACACAAGATTTCCAAGACTGAGGCAATTCTAGTGTTCTACAATGCACTGATATTCTGTCATGGTGGAAGAGCAGATGTCAAAGTAGTATACAAGAACCTCTCAGCATTGGACAACATTTTTTAAACATGAGAAAAAAACAAAACAAAACAAAACAAAACAAAACCATGAAAAGAAACCGTTAAAATATTTTCTTTCGTTTTCGGAATGCATTTTTTCAAAGCCAAACACAATCACTTTTCAAATTCAGTGAAACAATCTTAAAGGAAAAGACTGGACTTTCTTGTTTGTAATATTCACAGGAATACTCAGAGAATAGGGTAATTTTTCATTACTTTTATGTGGACTCCAATTGAGTTATTCCTTTTTCTGCAAAGCATGTAATTTAATATGGCTGTTAATATAAATATTCTCCTTACTTAGCTTTCCAGCATCCTAGCGAGCATTTAGACAGTCAGATTAGGTTGTTATGACATTTTMTCACTTACCTTCAGATATTAAAATAGTTTAAATACCTACATTTAGACACCTAGTGTGTCTAAATTACTGTTGCAGATAGATTTATTATTCTTAAGGGAACTATAATGTAATTTACATCTGAATATCTTCAGTTCTGCTCATAATGGTATTTTCTTCCACATTTTGTAGGCTGTTCCACTAACTGTATTACTGTGTTAGTTTGGGGTTTTTTTGTCTTTGCAAAAGACAAAAGGCAAACTTAGGTTTTCCAGATGTTACTGGAATTCAGTGTGAAATAGTTTACTGAAGTAGTAAGATATTTTATTATATTTTATTTTATTTTATTCTTATTAAAAAAATTTCATCTGTCCAGAGAGCTTTATTTTATTATGTCATGATATGCAGCTTTGAGGTTTAACAATGACCCTTCAATATTTTACTCTTTTGAGCTTCATTATTGTACTTGGAAGTGAAGCCCATCAATTATCAAGTAAAGTTCTGTCAGTCTACTCAACATAGTAGCCTGTAGTTAGTTTGATTAGTATGAGCATTCTGAAACACATTTATAAATGTATTTCAGCTAGCCCTTAGACCTCTGGGTAATAAAGAATGCTAGCACACATACACAAAACTGCAATCATTTGCAAAAATGCCAAGGTTAAAGATTGCACAAATGGGTATTATGATGGGTCTTCCTAAATGTATTTTTCTCAAGTGCAAAGACTCTTATCCTCACAATGTATTACTAACACGTTTGGTAAATTTTAAAAGAGTGTGTATGATGATAAAACTGTACTATAACCAGTCTCCCATGTACAAGTTGAACAATAACTAATTGCTTTCAAAAGAGAGAATTAGTGTTATTGCAACTTATATGTCTAGTTCCTTCTATAATGTTTTGAATAAATGCAGTAATCACCATTTCTTATTTTAAAATGTTCATAGCTGACCACCAAACAATGTGTTCACTTTAGTGGTTTAAACCCAGCYGACAAYTAAGCCCCACACAGCCACTCACTTACTCCCCCCCCAGTGGGGTGAGGGAGAGAATCAGAAGAGTAAAAAGTGAGAAAACTCGTGGGTTGAGACAAAGACAGTTTAATAGGTAAAGCAAAAGCCACGTACACAAGCAAAGCAAAACAAGGAATTAATTCCCTACTTCCCATCGGCTGGCAGATGTTCAGCCATCTCCAGGATAGCAGGGCTCCATCACGCGTAACGGTGGCTTGGGAAGACAAATGCCATCGCTCCGAACGTCCCCTCCTTCCTTCTTCTTCCCCCAGCTTCATATGCTGGTCATGACGTCATACGGCATGGAAGACCCCTTTGTTCAGCTGGAGCCAGCTGTCCCAGCTGTGTCCCCTCCCAACTTCTTGTGCACCCCCAGCCTACTCGCTGGTGGGGTGGTGTGAGAGGCAGAAAAAGCCTTGACTCGAATGTGTAAGCACTGCTCAGCAATAACAAAAGCATCCCTGTATTATCAGCACTGTTTTGKTCACAAATCCAAAACAGACTAGCTACTATGAAGAAAATAAATTAACTCTATCCCAGCCAAAACCAGCACATTCTCCACCCCTTATTCCATACCATTTACATCATGATCAGGCCCCACACTATCCAATGCATCCTCATAAACTACCACCCCCTCTTTCCATCCTTTGATATGATACACAGATATCATTCCCTTGGTCTATGGACCACCCCTGTGAAATGTCCATAAAATGTCCACGAAATGTCCATTGACTTCATTTATTCCAATACTTTGGGCTCCATCTGTTATGGTGGTCACTCAGGACAGGAGAGGTGGTGTGTTGCGTGGAGTTACTGGRCACAAAAGTCAGATGCACTTGCAGTGCTTCTTGTAAGGCTTGACCTCCATTGGTTCAGGTGGTTCCTGCCATAGTAATTCCTATAACATGCAATTCAAATCCTGGTTACAACAATTTAAAGGTATATCCATTACAATCTCCACCCTGGTCTCTTTGGACCAGACCAKAGGGTTTAACATTGCAATGAACTCCTCCCCCCACCCCTGCGCCAGCTTGGACTTACCCACAGACTGCAGTCCCTTAGGGGTGTACCTGCTTCAAGTGGAGCCTTATCAATGAGCCACAGTCTCTTCAGAAGTAAACCYGCTCCAACATGGCCTTTCCCATGGCTGCAGTCCCTCCAGAGGTGTACCTGCTCTGTCGTGGGCTTATCCATGGCCACATGCTTTGAGGTGCTCCAGCATGACCTCATGCACAGCCACAGATGCTTCGAGGTGTATCTTCTCCAGCGTGGACTTACCCTTRAGCCACAATGCTTTCAGAGGTATATCTGCTGTGGCACAGACATAACCACAGCCACAGACGTTTTGAGATTTACCTGCTCTGGTGTGGAGTTATTCATGGCCATGGACATTTCAGGGTGTCCTGCTCCCACGTGGACTCATCCACAAGTCACCATCCCTTCGACTCGAGTTCACACTGGAGTTCCAGCCTGTCCAGTACAGCAGCACAGAGACAGCAGCGATGCCCTGGCCATCTGCCAGCCCAGGCACATCGCCATTGCTGTTGTCAAAATGTTCCCAGGCACAGCACAGTAAGATGAGTACAGCAGCACAGCAAGCAGCAAAAGCAAAAAGCAGMCRCTAACGAGCACTAGACTCTAATGTAYGGTAAGGCAAGCAAGCCCCATAGCAAGCACAGGAGTCTGCCAATTAATAGTTTAGGTATTTTGTTTTCCACTGTAGAATATTTAGGTGAGTCATGAGTCTTTTTTAGAATCTTTTGCTGTATCCCTTTGGATACCATTTTATTCTTTTAATAGCTATGGAAACTTGTTGGGGTTTTTCTGTGTAACACAAACTGACTTTGTTGTTGATTTCAAAAGGTACAGCACATTATCACTCTCAACATTTTTTTACCATTTTCAAATAGCTTACTTACAGACACTAGKAAGTGTTGTAGTGTTGTGTGAACTTTCTCCTCTAAATTTTCTTTTTTTTTATATTTTTTCTTAATCTTCTACATTATGGAAGWTTAATTTGGCCACAAGAATTTGTATTATAGTTGTGCATTTATTTGCTTAAAGGATATGATGCACCAATTATTTAAATGCATGCAAACAAATAATGAGTGGTTTTGTGAGACAATATGTCTTCGTGTTAAAGTGAGGGATTTTGTTGTTGTCCTGGGAAATGTGTTACATTATGCAGTAGAATTTAAGTTCTCTGTATCATTTCACAATATTGAGACATTGGTCAATATAAGAACTGTATTGTGTTGCTAGGAATTTTGAGACTGAATAGAACAGAGTACTTACAGAGTTCTTTTTCTTGAGTGATTTCTGAACAACTTTCTTCAACAAGAAATATATTACCTGAAGCTACGGAAGAGTAGTCTGTGCCTCTAATAGTGAGGAGTAATAGAAGTAACAGTAAGCAAAAGAAAAAGAGGAGTTCTGAGAAAACTGGGATGAGAAGTGTGGATCCATACTATCAATGTATGGATTTTGTTGTTGTAGTAGCAGTACTAGAAGAATGATCACAACTGTGATATGATCACAACTTCCTATAGTAAAAGCACATTCATCTGTGGGAGGCAAGGACACTGAGTAAAAGARATCTGTTCTTAAATACTAAACATAATGGATACCAAGACTGAAGTTCTGTTTCAGGGCATACATCATAGCTTAAAACTTCACCAAAAAAAAAGGAAGGAGGAAGCTGAGAACTTGAAGGACAGTAGGATTTAGTCAAATACATAAGAAAGTTAATTTAACAAAAATTACCAGCTCCCTGGTAAAGATTGATAAATCTCAAACCACAAATGTTAAAGAGATTTACCATTTTGTAACTGCATATCTAATGGATATTTCAGGAAAATTCTGTCTGCCCTGAATAAATTCTGGGAATTAAGCAGCCAAAAATTAATGTATAATGCGATGGATGTGAGGACAGGCAACTGGGTGTAAGACAAGTAGGTACTTACTTAGAATAGTTAGAATGAGCTTACTARGAAAGCAGAGAATAAGAGTGTTGAAAAGTTGGATCTCCAAGATAAAAGGCTGTGCTTAAGTACTGGAAAATTTATTAGTAAATCACGAGGAGGAAGACTATAAGATAGACATTTGTGACAGTGACAGAGTAAGAAAAATGAAATCTGAAAGAAAGACAAATACATAATAATTATCCAACAGAGAAGGGGCCTTAGAGGCAGGGAAATTGTCACTGTCTGTGACAAAAGATGATTTTTTTCCCAGTTGGATGGGAAACAACCAAACTGGGAGATGAAGGACTCAGATAAAGATTCCTTGGGCAGTTAAACTCTGTGTGATCATTTCCTGTACTAGGAATCAGCACAGAATGTATAACTCTGAACCTTCACWACCTCACCAACACTGAACATGTTAACATTTGCCAAATTTTAAAACAAATTTATTGCAGAGAAGCTGGCATAATTTCTGGACATTTCCAAATATTGTGTCRTAAATATAGTACATTTCTAACTCTCTGGAACCCACAACAGCAACCCATGGTCACCCATGGTGTTATACAATAGATGCACAAATAGTACCATATGCATTCAGCAGGAAAAAATATCCATTGGTTATTATATTTGCAAATCCCACACTTCCTTTTTAGGAGTTCAGATCAGGCCTAAAAACAAATTGTTCTTTACCTTCTGAACTTGTTTACTTTGCAATAATAGAGTTATTGTTCTCTACTATGTAAGGAAGGTTTGTACAATTTCATATTTATATTTCAATTAATTGTTTAAGATTGTATCTTGGTGTTTTGACACAAGGCTTTTATACTATCATACTACCCAATGTCATATCAGCATTGGATACATTAGAAATGTATTTTTAAAATGTCTGTTATTTTTTAATACATCATATCATATTTTTCTGAACTTTAGAAATATATTTTTCTAAGTGTCCTATCAAAACAAATGAAAGTTCTTCTAAATCCCAAGAGTTAATTATCAGAATATTACCTTTGTGTGAATTTATAATTACTTTAAAATTTTTTAAACAGTTTATTTTGCAGGCACATTAAGTTTAGATAACTGTTCAGGTCAGGAATCTTAGAAATAGAGTCCGAATAAAATCTACAAGATCATGGAACACTCAGAGCAGGCAGGCAACAGTTTTACTCTTACAGAACCCCCTCTAAAAGAGATCCTGAGAGMTAAAAGCCAATGAGTCTAACTTCCTTCTGTGGTAAACTGGTAGAGGGACCTTCAYGTTTCACCTGGGAGGCCAGGCTGGAGGGTTTGTGGTTTTGTGAGGTGGAGTGGGTTTGTGGCAGTGGGAAGTGCATCTCTTACTGCTGKGCAGAGTGTACCTAGCCTCTGCTGACTCAGAGAAAGTGGACCAAGGCTGACCATTGCCACCCATTRTGGATGCCATGGGATATGGAGGGAATTGGCTGTACAAAGCAGCCAGCCTTGCATACASTCCCCAAACAGCATTTCCTGTTACCACTGTTAGAGTACTGGACTAGATGGATCTTTTTTCTCACTAAGATAGGCATTTATTATGTACTCAGACCACCAAAATTTTGCATTCTGTCATGATTTGGTTTAACCTGTTAAAGCATTTCACACAAATGAAGTAATTGTGTTTGCAGGTTTTCATTTTCAATATTCTGTCYTAYTATTTCTAGTATTCCTAGATAAGTATTTTAACATCTCTCATCCAGCCAGGCATAACCAGGAGAGACACACTGTATCGTGTATAAATCAGAGTGTAGAACATGGTTCATGATCCTAGACATAGAAATCACAAACAGTGTGAATTCAACCCTGACAGTACTTTCATCAAGTAGTAAATAGTCTCCTCCTCTGACTGGACAAATAAAATCGAATCACAARAACCTGCTTTGCTCACATGATTCATTTATGTTCCTGTTTTCAACAGCAAGGAAAAGAAATAAGCAAGAGGTAACATTTTCRAACTAATACAGCAGTTGTGAAGCCCTGAAGGAAGGAAGTTACAATATTTAGGTAATTTTGATAATTTTGTAACATCTGTATGTAGAAACAGCTTGAAAATGTTTTCTAYACTGCCATATGTTCTCGAAATGCATATTGAATTGTATGAATGTATCTACAATGGATACTCGAACAGACTTAATATGTTTCCATCTTTGACAAATTTTGAACTGTAAGCACCGGGTAATGCATYGCAGAGTCACAGGGGTCAGGCACAATAAGCCAGCTGAAGCTGTAAGCTATAAATATATGTTGATGTTATATTTCATTTCACGGGGGTCATGGTGGACAACAAGCTGAACAAGAGTCAGCAGTGTGCATCTGCAGCAACAAAGGCAAATCRGATCTTGGGCTGCATCCACAGGGGCACTACTAGCAAATACAGAGATGTGATCATCCCGCTCTATGCCGCACTTGTCAGGCCACACCTGGAGTACTGTGTCCAGTTCTGGTCCCCACGATTAAAAAAAAAAATGTGGACAGAATGGAGAGGGTCTGAAGGAGGGCCACGAAGATGGTCAAAGTGCTGGAGAACCTGCCCTATGAGAAAAGACTGAAGTAGTTAGGTCTTCTCACCCTGGAGAAGAGAAGGCTTAGGGCGCACCTCCTCACTGTTATCCAGTGCCTACAAAGGGGGTGGAGGTTCTTTCTTCACAAGGAGCCAYATGGAGAAGACAAGGGGCAATGGGTATAACTTGCACCAGGAGAGGTTTCATSTCGATATGAGAAAGACATTTTTCACAGTGAGAACAATCACTGTCACTGGAACAACCTCCTCAGGGATGTGGTAGAGTCCCCATCACTGGAAGTTTTCAAGATGGGACTGGACAGGGTGCTAGATAGTCTCATCTAGGGTTCCTTTTCCACAAAAGGTGGGACCACATGATCAGAGGTCCCTTCGAACCTGGGCTGTTCTATGATTCTATGATACTAGAACAAACCTAGCAAAGGGCCACAAAGATAATTASAGAGTCACAGAATGGTTGAGGTAATTTCTGCCCAGTGTACCCTTCTGTGATATGTAACCAAGCCGTCTTAAACTGGAAATTTCTAGAATTTCATTAATACTGAAGTARTGCTACACTGATACTCTGCCATTTATCAAAGGCTGGTATTTTMCTTCTTGTCACTGCTTCATATTAGGAAAGAAAAGATATTCAATGGACTTCATACATTACTTGGACAAAATTTTCCTATCAATGGACAGCTTTGCAGGTGGATTTAATGAAGCCATGCTTAATTATCTTCAATTATTTGCAAGATCACATTATGGAGAAACCTGGTTACGACAAGCTTGTAATTAAACAACATGATAAACTAGGCAGAAACTAATTTTAGCACATTTAGATAKGTGCTTAGTGTGATAAGCCCTACAAATAAAGACAGTGAATGGAATCTGTATTTCCATTTCAACTTATTTTTTACCTAACTTGGCATTTCTTGGTATTTTGTGTATATATTGTGTATATATTCATATATATATATATATAAAAAAATAAACTTGTAATTCTGTTACTAGGAAAAAAAAATCACAACAAAACCAAACTCCAAAAACAACATTTGGACAATAATTTCATATGAAGTTCCATGGAGAAMAGGTCCTACCATTTAATGGTTGGAAGTGCTCATGTTATAGGCCACTTTCTATCCTGTTTGTTAAGTTTACATTGTTAAAAAAATGGATTTGTTAAAACACAGGGTGATTTTAGGAATCAAGTTGGATCATGAGGATTATTGCTAGTAGCACTGGTTCTATAGCCCAAATTCTAGTTACTGGCTGTTTCTGCAATATTTTTCCTTTTTGCAATCACTTACAGCTTTTGCTCCAAGGTCCCAGCACCAGGTAGTAAAAGCARCAGACTATTTCTGATCTCTTTAGCGTTCTTTGAATAAAATACGGTGCTTGCTCTTCGTACTCCTTTTTTTCTTTCCCCTCACACAATATTATTGTATCTATGTTGTAATTTACTTCCTTGAAAAACTTCAGCTTCTCTAGTGTGTCCTTCGTGAGGGTGCTTTTTAGTGTGTTTAGTCATTTTCACATGTATTTCAACACCATTCTAGTCTGCCAGTGAAACACTGTTTTTTCATCAGTTATTTCATTATTGACCTTTTAAAAATTACTACATTAATTCACAGTCCTATGGTAATTTGCTTTTCTTCTTTTTTTTAAGTTTTGAATTGTTAGACATTCTATGTTCATTCTATATTTAACTCTGTTAAACAACAAAATCACTGTAAAGTGCAACATACAGTAAACAAATTTCAGCAGAGTGCTGTCTAGTAGACAATAGTAGTCTATTGAACGGGTTCCAAACTAACTTTTTTATTTTACCTATTTTGTGATAGGTTGACATGACTAACTGATTAAAGAAACCAGAATATCAGTGACAAGAAACTGAGAAAAAAAACCAAAACACATAAATAAGAACATTTCTTTTAAAATATGATCAGGTGACCTCCAGAATCATTAGAGGTTATTTTATTTAAATAGTTTAACAAAATTCAAAAGGGGCATAAGGGCCAAGCACACTAGGAAAAGAATASATCTGTTCCATTATACACTGAAACTCTCAGATTAATTTTACCCTTAATAAAGAGTTTGTTTGACATGCTTATCTCTCTCAAAGTTTGTAGAAAGTTTACCAAAGTTAATTAATGAAACAATCTTTGAATAATAAGTTATGCTTTTGCTATATGAGGAAAATGTACTCATAAAGTTATAAAAGAATGGGAATTGTCCAAATACTAATTGCCTTTGAGACTTGTTGATACAGATCTTCTTAACAGTGAAACAATGGAAACAGGGCGTGTGTTTTCAGTTTTGCATAATGTTAATTTGTGATCTTCTGCAGTATCAGTGTGATTAAACAGTTTTATCACAATTATGTAGTAAAACTTTTTCTGAAACCTCTGGTATTCTGGACATTTGATTAAACTTCAGCTACTACAGCTATAAGTTTACAGTGCTGATAAGCAGGCACAATTAAGACGTGGTCCTTGGAGTAGCTACCTATATAACAGAAAAGGTTGAATTCATATTCAAGAACAGTTTATGTACTCACAAATATTAAAATGTACCTGAGCTATACTCAGAGATCTGTGAAATGTCCAGACTCCTCTCCTTGCAGTGTGTCATGTTTCTGAGGGTTAGACTAACTCTCAGGACRTAACCATACTGCAGAAGAAGAGGGCTGGGGAAGGAAGGTGAGGTCCAGGGTTACTTGCACGCTGGTTTGCTGGCCTGCTCACTGTTTTTGCTTTGCGCTCTTCCCATTTCCTTTCTTCTAGGCAACTCCAGTCACAGCATGGAGATGATAACCCCAAGTGYCTGCTTCCATGGCACTTGAGGTTAGGCAGTCCCGGGTTTGATCTCTCCCTTGACTTCCTGCCCACATGTCCAACATTATTTCAGCAACCCTGCAAGAGCTATCCCCTCACCTTCCCAAGAAGGGGGACGCAGGTTTGTTTTCTCATTCTGTATGGCATGGCTCTATAGAGCAGCTACAGAATCCTCACGTTCCATCAAGTACTTTACACCAGAAAATTGTACAAAATGTTGCAATTACTGTCTAGGACCCCAGGGGCACCACATGGGATCTAGTGGAGATGCAGAGATATTTGCTCTGTAATATGGACTCCATCAGTCAGCTCTGGAGAAAATAAGACCTAAGAAACGAGGTTGCTAGCTAGTTCCTGACCCTTTTTAATTTAGTGATATAACTATTAAGTCAATACCTACTTCTGTCATTATTGAGCTCAGACTGAAAGAATAAYAGGAATGTGGGAAAAACATTAAGAATTCAAAAGTGTGCTTCTTTAAATGCCTTTTCTTTTACTCCAAAATTGCTGGCTATGTTAGTAAACTCAGTGTAATTTAAACAAAGTTTTTCTTAAATAAGTASTTAATGTATTTAATGATTATTAAATAATGAGGGGATAAGGTACAAATATAGCCAGGGTCTCTGTTTGTTAACTATCCAATAGTTATCTGGGCTTCATGGAAGCCACAAACTATTAGAACTATCTTAAGCCTGATAAACTAACTRTATTTGTTGTATTTCTTTGCATTCTTATTTAAAATAATAATAATAAAGGACTTTCAACAACTGATACATGATTTCTAATAGATAAAACAATCCTCTGTATTACTTAARAGCCAGCACTATTTCCTTAGGACAAATATTTACCATTTTTTCTTTCTTTTTATTTTATACATTTTATTATATTATTGGCTGTCTTACATAAATCAATAAAAAGAAACTAAGTGTCTGACATCAGGTCATCTGAAACCACTTGTTATTTCTAGGTGTAYTACAGTCATCGTTTAAGCTTGTTTCATATGCTGTATCACCTCATGATCCTGTAAGTTTTAAGACAATTTTTTTCTTTTATTCATATTTCAAGAATTATTGAAAGATGCAAAAAGCAGTGACTGAYAGGAAATAAATAAAAACTGAACAGATAATTTATAACTGATCAGGATAATTTGGAATTTTCTTGGTCCCTTCCCTGTCTGATTGCTTATATAATTAAAAAAGAAAAATAAGTAATRTTGATCCCACAAGTATTTTCTTTATTACTCAGTGTGTTAAAGCCTCTCTAAGATACAGCAATTACTTTGCCTTACCTCTTCTCCAGGAATACCAAAGAATAGTACTAAAAAATCCTGAAAATAAATTTCTCTCTTGTTTTACTTCAAGAAAGGGTTGTAGCTTAATTTTTTTTTCATAGTTTACCATTAGCTCTTTTCCAAAAAGAAATTTTCACAAAAGAGTGGTAGASCAGTGCTTTCAGCAAGGATTCTTCATGAAGGAAAACTAAAAAATCTTACAAACAGAAAAATAAATAATATTATTCTGACCYATACAAAACCAGAAATGTAGAAATTATGTCTAGCGTTTTCTTTGTAGCACTGTGGGTTTTTGTGTTCTCCTTTGTAGTGAGAGGTCATGATACTTAAGTTTTCAAATATATATATGTGCACATTTGTCTTTTCAGAATGTCTGAGACTGTATGCTCTTTTTTTTTACAATAAATGAGATTTAAACTCTTTTGCATTTACTGGTTATTGGCTATTATATTGCTTGTGCTTCAATAATATTTCCTAGCCAATTCTTGGAAAAAASAAAAAAACAGGGTGTTTTTTCTAGGTAGAAAACATTTATTCCTTAGAGTTTTTTTCTAGAAGTGATAAAGGACAGTGCTTATTTCATGTGGATATTATTTCTTAAATACTTCTAGTTATAGTAACCTGTTAAAAAAGGAMATATTGCTTCTATTGTATTTTTTCCCCTTTAAAAATCATAGGAAAATGCCACATAGTGAAAACAGAAGTTTTAGGTTACCAATCTTGGTATGTTTAGATCTCACASAGAAAGCTTTTACTTTCAGATGGTCTTAAAGCCAGGAAAAGTCAGCATAAACATCTAATATAAAAATTAAACCAAAACAAAATCTTATTTCTTTAAGTTGCTGCTGGCACGGATGGTGTAAACATACTGATTCAGTCCTTATTTGGCCACAGAATAAATACAGCATTTTCCTAGCACCATCATATTTACACCATAAAATTATATTAGGATTCCTAATATATGTGTTGCCTGCATAAGGGGCAATACTATTCATTTTCAAAATGTCTCTTKTAGTTCATTCATAAATAATTATACCCATATTGCCATGCTCTGAGGATGGCACAAGACACGATTTTCCAAAGAAATGTCATCCTACTGTTCTGGACTCATAGCTAGCCAAAAGAAMTTGCCTATCTTCTGTCAAACAGGGAGATAGATCAAAAAATAAAAGAAGAAAAGACATAAAAAGTTTACATATCACTTTCAACAGAGGTGAAAGACTGGAAAACATCCAGCTCTTGCTGATGTCAAAGATTGCTAACACTTATTCAGTGCCCCTGATATTTAGAAAACTTTGGCAATGAATGAAAGTTTTCACTAGAGGAGAAATAGTATTTGAAGAGTCTAAAAATAAACACAGGCTATGTTTATTTCACTTAAATTAGTGATTTCAAGTATATCAGAWAATTTTATGAGGAGAATTTTTATGATTTGACTGTTTTATGATAGTAGAAAAAAATAAAACAATTTTATACAGTCATTTCAAACTATTCCCAATATTTCACAAGAGTAGCGGTCTTAAGAACACCGCAAAAAAATCATTTCAAAAATCTGAAAAGAACCTTGGGAGTTCATTTACCCCATTCTCCTGCCTGGAGGCAAAAATCACATACACCAAGTTCATTCAGTACATGTACTTGTCCAGACTGTTTCTAAAGACTTCCCCTGACAGAAATTTAACAGTTTCCCAAGTAATCTAACCCAGTGCTTCCTTATATTTCCTGCAGGAAAATGACCCCTCTTTCTCTCTCATTCACAATAATTTAATGTATTCTTCTTTGTGCTGTCTAACAAAGGTTTGGAGAACAGATTATTCCCTTCTTCTGTGCATCAGGCCCTTACACCTAGAGTTCTCATTTCTTTAAACTAAATATCCCCAGTTCCTTAATCTGTTCTATATACATCATGTTTTCTAGGTCTTTGACCATTTTCTTTCTCTCCCTGGGTTCCTTCCAATTGGCCTATATCCTTCTTGAATTGTGTGTGTCCCAAAATTAAACACATTACTGGAGCTCATGTCTTACCACTTGCCATGTAGGATGGAAAAATCAATTAATTTTGTTTTAGACAATACATCTATTGTACACTCCAGTATATTTTCATTATTCACAACAGTGTGAAAAACGTTCGACTTATTATTCACTGGAACTTGCAGTTCCCTTGCTCATTTCTACTGCATATCCATTAATGTTGCCTCTTGTATTTCTCCAGCCAATTATCACACAGTACAAAAATTCTGCATTTTGCCTTATCAAATGCAATCTTTTCTGAGTACCTGAGTTGTTGATATCTGTCCAACTTAAAATTATCACCTAAATGGTTTTCAAATCTTCTGCCAGGTGTCAGCACCAAAATCAATAAAATATTATCATTTTATACAAGTTGTTAATATTGAATATTATGAGATCCAGGACAAAAGAATAATCCTTTGGTTTGACAATAAATAACCAATAGATACTCTCAGAATATAGTCTTCCTATCAGTTATATGTATATCTAACAGTGGTTTATCTTCCATGGAACAGAAAACTGTTCCTGTGGTGGGTGAGCCTTGTCTAACAGCCACCCACCCRCCCAGCCACATGCTCACTCTCCCTCCTCAGAGGGACAGGGGGAGACAACAGGATGGCAAAGTTTGTGGGTTGAGATAAGGACAGGTAGATTGCTTACCAGTTACTGTCATGGGCAAAACAGACTTGACTGGAGGAAAATTAACCTAATTTATTCCCAATTAAAATAGATTCTGGTAGTGAGAAACAAAGACAAATATTAAACCAACATTGTTGCTCCCCATCYCCCCTTTCCCATGCCCAACTTCATTCCTTCATTCCTGACTCCTCTCACCYACATTGAGTGGCACAGGTGAAGGAGGCTTCTGGGGTTATGGTTATGGTWTGCTGCTCCTTCCCTCTTACACTTTCTTCTGTAGAGGGCTTTTCCACAGACTGCAGTTCTTCAGGAAAAAATTTGCTCCATCATGGGTCCTCCACAGGCTGCAGGAATATCTGCTCTGGTGCCATGGAGCACCATCTCCTCCTCTTCCCTTTCTGACCTTGATGCTCCCTCTGTTGTTTTWCAATTTTTTTCATATATATGTTTTTGACATATACTTTAGGATTGATAACTTGCATGTCTAACACCATCGAGTATCTGAAACGTGTACGCAAGTCTGGCAGATTGTCRCAGTTTAACCCCAGCCAGCAACTAAGCAMCACACAGGTGCTCGCTCGCTCCCCACCTGGTGGGATGGAGGAGAGAATCAGAAGAGTAAAAGTGAGAAAACTCATGGGTTGAGATAAGAACAGTTTAATAATTGAAATAAAATAATAATAATATATTAATTATAATATATTTATTGATTATATTAATAATATTAATTACAGCACATAATTATTAATTATAATATACAAGTAGTWGTTGTTGTTGTTGTTGTTGTTATACAAAACAAGTGATGCACAATGCAATTGCTCAACACCCGCCAAACGATGCCCAGACAGTCCCCGAGCAGCAGCCCCSCAGCCAGCTTTCCCCTAGTTTATATATTGAGCATGACRTCATATGGTGTGGAATATCCTGTTGGCCAGTTTGGGTCAGCTGTCCTGGCTGTGCCCCCTCCCAGCTTCTTGTGGATCTCCAGCCTTCTCAGTCAGTAGAGCATAAGAAGCTGAAAAGGCCTTGACTCTGTGTAAGCACTACTTAGCAACAGCTAAAACATCAGCATGTTATCACCATTATTGTCATACTAAATTGAAAACACAGCACCATATCAGCTCCTAGGAAGAAAATTAACTCAATCCCAGCCAAAACCAAGACAAAAGCTTAGGCACAGAAGGGCTATCAGAAATATCAAATTTGGATATGGATTTAGTTAAACTGGGACCAATGGGAAAAAAAGTAATTAGGGATGGGCTTCTTGGCAGGAAACAAGGCTRGAGTGACAGCTGAATACCCTAGATACCCTAGACTGTCTCTAGTGGCATTAGACATCTAACTGAACGAAAAATCTTCACATTAGACATCTTGGGGTAGAGGGAATCAGCCCTTCAGTTAGACTTCTAGAATCAAGTGTTTAAAATGTAGTARCCTGTGTCTCAGCTAGTGTTTAAGCTCCCATTATTCTCAATGAAGTATAGAGTTATTCATCTCACCCTTAATCTAGTCAGCTGAGTGACTTAGTTCAGATACCATTGACTGTTCTGATTAAAYTTTCACTGACCAAAATGAAAATTTAGGCATCTACCTTTCATTGTAACCTTACGTCTAGGTGTCCTGAAGTAGACAGGTATCTATACTGGCACAAACATTGGAGAAGAAATACCTCTTGAACTAATTTAATTGTATTTGGARACATTTGAAATAGGTCAGATGATAAATATCCTAAAAGTGCCATTTCTAGTGACTTAAGGGGGTTATAGAATGGCTAATTTAGATGTAGCTTGTATCTAATCTATGTTGCAGATTTCTAAATTCAGGTGTGATGAATCTTTTTCCTTCAAGGAAAAGAATGTTTGCTTTCTRGTCTGACCCTAAACTAGACTTCAGCTTATCCAGGTTTAAATCTCACTCTGCTACAAACTTTCTCTGCTGGCTGGGTTAACACTGTGGCTATGTTACACTGTTGTAGGTTCAAGTCCTAAAAACAGTGTAGTAATGTTGGCATGACACTCTGAATGAACTCACTCTGAAGCTTATTTACACCTTGCTGTGATCTGTGTCATTAGGCCACATAGACATCCTATTCACACAAGGAGGGGACGATGCTTTTTATTTCATGTTCAGATTTTCTTTTCTTTCAGAAAAGGGACTTCCTGTGTGATTGTAAAATTTATAGCACAGTGAATCTTTAGTTTCAATATTATCTTCTTTATGTTAAAACATCATAAAAACAGAGAAAGASTTTTAATTTTATTTTTTCTTCCCAAATGCCTTATTGACAAAGTTTTCRTAAAGCAAAGTCATACATATAGCTTTATAAGGCTAAAATATAATAACTAAACCTAGAGAAAAATGTACCACCATTGTTAATGCAGAAGTCTTAAACAAAGCCTTGTTCTAGAAACCTTAAATTACACGAATATTGAAGCAGAGACTCCATATTAAGAAGACTGAAAAGAGTAACTTCACAGAAAAATATTTTACTACTGTTCATGCAGAACTAATGAGAAGTGAAGGTTCTCTGAAGTTTTCAGATAAATGTTTAATGTKTCACATTTGACTCATTGGCAATGCTTTATCAACCCCCCTTTCAAAGAACTGCCTTCARTCACTTACATGGTAAAGTTCCTTCAACCCAAAGAGCCTTGACATTTTGTAGGGGCAATATACTAGCTGAGCTTTCCCCWGCAAACACTGATCTCCACACCTCTCGCTGAATGATTTATAAAGAATCAGTGAAAACAGATTACACATCCTGGCTTAATGGATGGACATACTTTATCCTGTTTAACAGCTTTATCGTGGGGACAARGGGAAGGACAGCTTTAAAAGAAATAGTCCTGCATTAGGTATAAAACTTACACTACCCCAGCATATCACAAAATGCCAAATTGACTCATTTCTATATCATTTCTTGTAATTAAATTTTAAGGATAAAGCGCTATAATGCAAATTCTAACCTAATGCTTGACTTAATGCCATTAAAATGTAAAGCCCTGTTAGAGAATTGCTAACATTTCTGCTTCTGTCCAGCTCCATACAGATCAGCCTGCAGTACTTTAGAGCTATCTTAAAGCAGCATAAAGGGAAGAGGATTGACTTTGTTTYCAAATTCATCCAATCTGTAGAATGAACAGATAAGGTCAGTGCTTGTTCAAAGTGAATATTTCACTGGGACTAGCTCCGTTATGAGACATCTGAACCTTAAACATTAAAGAGGGGCAGGGAGGAAGATCTGAACTTTAAGCATTAAGGGGGAGGGGGAGGGAAGATTACTAGTATTGGATTACTGGATTCAGTGGGTTACTTTGGGAATTTCTTTTTCAGTGCCCTTTTTGCTGCAATATTAACTTCTCAAGAATATTATTATAAAAATGTCTACTCCTTTTTTTTCCTTTGAGCTTTACTACAATCTTTCTACATCTTGTAAAGGATAGAAGAAACAAATTATGATATATTATGGTATAAAGTTTCTGTTGACACAAGGTTGGAATGGCTAGATCTTTTGAGTCATTCCAAATGAATGCTTTATATCCTTCCATCATGTATGCAATAAACATTGCAACCTGAAATGGTTTAGTTATTTATTTGCTCTTCTTTGCGTGTTTTAAAATTAGATATAATTTACCCTGCAAAATATTTTCTTAGTTTCCGTGGGAGCAGAGCAAAGGGCAAACTAGCTACRGTTTAACAAAAATAGTTGTGCAACAGTCCCTTATATCACTACAAACTGGGTCCAGCCTGTAAAGCCTGAAGCAGGATTTAGTTGAAACTTRGAGGTCTTCATCCAAACTGTGATCCAAATGTCCCTGCATCTTTAAGCTTTGAGGCATCTGAACTCTTTAAAGAAAGTTACAGATTTATTTGATTTGGAATTTTGGAAGGCTCTTAAGGTGTGATATTTGCCCTAGCTTCAGATAGCTGCACTATAGAGAAAAGAAAGAACTATGCATATTTAGGGTGACTGACCTATTTTAGACAGATACTTTGGCATGGGATGAATCATACTACATGAAATGACATTTTTCTCTTCATTAACTCTAAAGTGAGACTAAGCTGGGTGTCAGCAATATAAGTATTTACAACAGAGGTGCCTAAAGTTAATGCAGAGATATCCCACATCCAAGAGTCCTGCTTCTATTCWTGTTAGAAACATCCCCAGCCAGAGTAGGTGAGCATATGTCTCACCTGGGTGTTCTTTTACCTAGGGCTCTTGAGGATCTCAGTTCAGAATGTGTTAGTCTCAACTAATAAATACATAAATAAATTATTAATAATAATTCTAAAATACTAATTATATTAAAAATAAATATTAAAATAATAAATAAATAAATATTTAAAACAGCTCTGATGAACAATTTCTATAATAATTTAGTAGCGATAGTATTTACCAAAAATGCAATTAGCAGCAGGCTTACTCATCACCGCTCCTCATCCATAAACCCATGTCCTAAGAATATTCCTTTTAGAATGTTGCAAAGAGTGAAGGTAGGAGAAATTGAATTCTCTCTCTCTCTCTTTTGTGCTGCACTGCAACAAAAATTCAAGACCTCTGGGACTGGAAGGTGACATTATGATTGGGAGGATGGTTCTACAGATGACACAGATTTACAGATTCTGCTTCAAAATCAGGAGCACCTAAATTTTAATCAAAAAGACCTTCCACCAGGCATAGTCTATCAAGTAAGCAACTAAATAAGTAAATAAAGCAAGCCAGCCTCTAAAATTGGAGATTGATGAGCTCCAGATGGGACCCTAGGTTGGATTACTTTACTTGCATGTTTTGATCAAAATTTGCAAACTTGTGTAGCAAAATTATGATTCTCAAAACTCTTAAACATAAATATGCTTCTACAGATTTTTTTTATGAAATAAGTCCACTGAATTTATGAAATTACATTTAATTTAAAAGTAAATTATTTAAAWACAAATTAAGATAGGGTAAAGTAAGTTTATACATTTGGTGCAATTTTATAAAAATATGAATTTTATAGCTCACAGTTACTGCAGTAATAGGAAATGAAAGACTTTAAGACTGCATAGTTAAGAAACTGAAAGATTCATGTTGTGGGTAGCTTGAGACAGTAAAGATATCCAGGGAAGCTGAGCACTGCGACAATTACAGAAGTTTTGCTGGAAATGTTTAACCGGGCACGAGTAAAATAAAGTGTTATATAAGTAAAATTAACTGTCCATCTCCAGTTTTAGCTCACACCTTTGTCTTATTTTTGCATTCYTTTAATTCTGAACACTTTTTGTTCTTTTTCTATTTTTAATCTTTACTGTAGCTCACATTCTCTTTTTCCCTTCTTTTGTTGTCTATTTTTATTTCTATTCTATTTCCCTTTCCTGCTTTAAAATCCTTGTTTCTTTTTCTGTCTTTTAATATCTCTCTTTCAGTTATCTGTGCTCAAACTCTTCTTTTCCTTTGTGATATTTCTGTTGCTCTCATTTTAGTGGTTTTAGATTTTATTTCATCTTATTTTTTATTTTGCATTAGCCTGCTTTTCTGAAGAAGCGTGGCTTATGCAAACACTATATACTTTTTTAGCTATTTGTCTCACATCGTTAACTTCTGAATCTGATGGCTCATTAACCAAAACTGACAGAATAGTACAGGGTCTTACAGATAAGGCTTTTCCCAATATGTTTGGAAAGTTGGCAGTTGGCTGGAGGACAGAGATCCAAATTGATGTCCCATCAAATGAAAGGTGTTTACAACTGAACCTGGTTCTGAGAAGCAGCAGCCAAAGACTCTGGCGCTGCTGTCAGCCAGCCCAGTGCACGCTGCAACTTGCCTTGCCAAGCAGGTGAGGAACATGGGTGGGCAGCAGCCCCAGACACTAGCAAGAGGAGAACATATGTCAGCAATCTGCAGGAAATTGGKCAGATTCTTTAGTTTCATTGCTCAACAACTTTTATTTTCTCCTCTTCCTCCTACACCACTGAACCTAAGCTAAGCCAAATGCTTTGACTCTGCAGAAATCTGTTGCAGCTCAAGCTGTTGGATTTGTCCCTGATATATACAACGACTGGCTGTGGTGAYCATGTCATGAGACAGACCTCTATTCCACTGTGTACAAAATGGACCTATTTGCCAGTACTGCCAGCAAAGCAGATAGTTRGAATTGTGGTTACCAAATAAATGCTTTTTGAGGACTAATGGTCCTAAATTATTGCATAAGAGAAGCCAAGTCACTATCACAGTTTCAAAAAGCAGGCACRTTTACATTTCTGTATTTCTATTGTACCAAACAAGATCTTTATGTTGTTCAATTTTGCAGTATTTTCCTTCATTTTAAGGAGTATTTAATAATCTTATTCATTCCAACCAATAAAACAAACAAACAAACCAACCCCCTAAATATGATTCAAACTAGAAATTTGGGATTCCAAAGTCATCTGTTGCAACAGCTGAAGTACACCAGGAGAAAAATCATGCACTCGGCACACTATAGTGGACAGGGAGAGATAGATGCTTCAGCTAAAGATACATGCATGAATCTTCAACTAAAGCACATGCAGCACAAGAAGTAGCTAACAGGAAACCCAGGTAACAACATATTCTATAAATTCAGCATTAAAAAACCAAACCAAACCAAAACAAAAAAAGAAACAAAAAAAACCCCACTGATAACACTGCAAGAAGGGACTAGAACTATTTTCTCTGCAGAAAACAGCAAAAACACATACAGCCTCCTTGCTCTCTAACTCCCAGTAACTTTGTGAAATTACACTTCTTTCTCTATAACAGTATTTAACAGATAAGATGTAGAGTTCCCCACATATCCTAATTAAAGGCTAATCAATAGCTTAAATGCTATAGACTCTTGTGAAAGTGAAGAATTTTATACTYAATCCATCTACACTGGAGAAGGCATAGAATTAAGGTTCCTTATTCTTGGCCAAATACCATAGCTGTAAACTGTATGTAAAAAGCRACCATAATTTACTTGTCTTCCAATTACTTCATTTTGAAAAGGGTGCATCTGAGTATTTTGAGACAACATTTTAGTCACTACACAATCCAGTCAGTATATGTGAGGTGTATACAGAGTATGTCCCAAATCAGGTTTCAMAACAGAAGTATGTAATGTTTTATTTATTTTCTGGATCATTTTATGGTTCAGCTGAGAGCCAGACAACTTCATCTAGATAGGTATGAAAGAACTGGAGAACTTCCAGATCAACAGGGAAAGTTTATGAAACATCAAGGGCTGATGGATGTCAGTGTGTTCATCTTTCTCTTAGACAGGTGAGGGCAGGAATAAAAGTGGATTACAATTTTGATTTTGAGAAGAGAATTTAAGAGAAAATTATCTGTGTTTCGGAGGTATCAATGGCCTTTAGTGGTCTTATCCATGTTTCCCTGAAGAAATATTACTTTATTACAAACTCAGTATCATTTGAACAGGGACCTCTAGATCTATAAAAGTAAATGGGAAGACACTTGCCAAACAATACTGAAAGCAGACTCTAAAATGCGATGATAAAGAAGAGAAGGAAATCTATAACACACAGCAACCAATGGCTTACAGAAATGATTTGTCAGTTTTAGCTCTCTATTCACACTTACCTCTATAATTCTGAGTCCTCTCTCCYAAATTCCTGGTGTTCGTATTCTCCCTTTACTACTCTGCCATAACCAACCCTGACTGATTCTTATTTTTTCCGTCCTATTCTCTACTACCCTTAATCCCACTATATTGAACATGAGCCAGCAGTGTGCCCAGGTGGCCAAGTAGGCGAACAGCATCCTGGCCTGTATCAGAAATAGTGTGGCCGGCAGGAGTAGGGAGGTGATCATGCCCCTGTACTCAGCACTGGTGAGGCCGCACCTTGAATACTGTGTTCAGTTTTGGGCCCCTCACTGCAAGAAAGACATTGAGGTGCTGGAGCGTGTCCAGAGAAGGGCGATGAGGCTGGTGAAGGGTCTGGAGAACAGGTCTTATGAGGAGCGGCTGAGGGAGCTGGGGTTGTTTAGCCTGGAGAAGAGGAGGCTGAGGGGAGACCTTATTGCTCTCTACAACTACCTGAAAGGAGGCTGTAGAGAGGCGGGTGTCGGTCTCTTCTCCCAAGTAACCAGTGATAGGACAAGAGGAAATGGCCTCAAGTTGCGCCAGGGGAGGTTTAGATTGTATATTAGGAAAAATTTCTTCATGAATAGGGTTGTCAAGCCTTGGAACAGGCTGCCCGGGGAAGTGGTGGAGTCACCATCACTGGAAGCATTCAAAAAACGTGTAGATGTGGCACTTYAGGACATTGTTTAGTGGGCATGGGTGGTGGGTTGACAGTTGGACTTGGTGATCTTAGAGGTCTTTTCCAACCTTAATGATTCTATGATTGCATGATTCTATATTAGAAATGCCCACAAGAATGCATTGATTTAATAGACTTCTTAGCCACTGCTCCTGCTGTTATAGCTATCCCCACCTACAATTCTGAATCAAAGGAAGATTTTTTTTAGAGCTTGTATTTTTRATATTCTACCTAATTCTAGGATGATCGCCGCTAAAATATTCTTCTTCAAAATGAGACTGCTGAGAAAGCTATGAATGAGAACWCTTCTAATTTACCTTTCCTCCAGGAAAGCCTGAAATTCTTCTTAAAGTATTTCCTGTATTTATATTTCATTTATTTACTCTGAAATCCAATAAATATGCCTTTAGGTGTCATAAATTAATCTAATCTAGATCATGTCTTTAAGAATTAACTTTTTGAAAAAATTTTTACAACATTTTTCAAGCTCTGATTTATAGAAATATTCAAACAAGTGACACACTTCGGATACCCGCTTTCCTAGATTAGAAACAATGAGCTACGTGATGCCTGCTTAAAAATCATCAGAAGTAATTTCGATATAAGCCTGTGTGATAGGATTCTAAGGTAAAGAGATATGCAACTTTGTTACAAACTAATAAAATCCACTGAATTTGGATTCTGTATTTAGATCTTAATCTGGGTTAAAAAAAAAAAACAACAACAAACAAACAAACAAAAAAACCAACCAAAACCAAAACCAAAAACCAAAACAAAACCCAGAAAACCTTCAGAATAGCTTATCTATCACTGTGCCTCCAGCTAAACAAAGTTCTCATTTTTCCTCCAGCAACAAAGGCAGCAACTACTCCCAGTAATTTACATGCTTGCAGTTTACAGTTGTAAAATGTTCATTCTTATATTCTTTTAAACATTGCCTCTTTGAAAAGAGTGGATCATTTTCCCCTTTTAGATCAAAAGGGCAGGAAACAGTGTATTGAATTTCAAAAAATCTTTCTGCTGGMGTGTAAGTAATGACTAAATGAGAAGCCATGAAGTAACAGCTTTATTCAGTTGCTGTTACTGTCATCACCCTGTTTACACACTGAACTGAATTACCTCTTGTGCAGTATCTATCTTTGTGTAACAACTCCAGCAAAACAGCCATAGCTGAAGCTTGTTTCACTACAGAGTCARATACTAGCCAAAGTGCCTGTAAATGCTCTTTGCCTCCTGTTGTTGAGCTGGTGCTAACAGAAATAGGAAAAAATTACTGCACAGTTTAGCTAGAAATACACATGCCATTGTGGCAAGCACAGGAGGCATGGAGAGCTGAGGCATTCCTCTTCTCAGTACTGAGACAATAGGGAAATTGAGAGCAAAGATCATCGTATGATGATCTCACTGTGACCGTAATTTAGATTTTTGGTTTGTGTGTGCCTGAAAGCGAACACTGATGCCTGAGAAAAAACTTTGGGAGAGAGGAGAAATTATTTTTGAGTAAAATATCTCATGCAATTCCCGTCTTTCTTTTCTTAAAACTGTAATCCATCTTAAAACGACAGAGTTAAACTCTAATGGAGGCTAAGTGTCATGAGCATTAAGTAATGACTACAGAAACACAGAAATGTCATTCTGTCATTTGACAGAAAACAAGAAACTTATCTACACTTTAGGTAAGACTGGGAATTTAGCCTGTACTTTTTCATTTTTTTAATGAGCATATTTTTATATTAAAATTTCCAGACCATAAAAGTGACTTCTTTTTAGGTAGCCACATCATGAAATAAGCTGGCAGAAACCCCTTTTCTCCACTACATATGCATGTGGGGAAACACATTGTAATCCAGTAATCCAGTATTTGATTGGCAGTAGTGCTGCTACTTTGCTTCCTTTGATCTCACATCTTCTTTCTCATTGTCAGTCATGAGTTGTTGATTTTTTTAACTGTGGAGTTGTATATCATTATTATGTAAATGCTTCCTTATCCTCCAAAGCAYCAGTCCTCTGCTGAGAAGTGGAGCAATACTGCAGAGCTCTGCGACAAGATTTGGGGGCTTGAGACATGACCTTTGGATGAATACATTTTAATCAGGAAAGTTGATTACCATGCATAGAACCACTAGGGACTGTTTCTCCTTTGCTTCATTTAAAAATACATGGATCAGCTCCTCCATAAAGCTGAGGTTAGTGGTGCCTATCTCAGAAAATTCTGCTTTGAATTCCTTAAGTTATGCAACGACAGGTTTGTCAGCTTTCACACACAGCCATGGTTGGAAACATGGAACAAGGCTCACGCACCTGTTGAGCAGTTCCACCCATATGACTGACTATGCTGAGCCCATCAATCAATCAACTTTCTCATGCAAGGCATCATCCTCAACTGCTGAAGCACAGATGTTGAAAAATTCTTCTTACTATTGAAATTATTCTTGAGGCTGAAAGCTACATTTCAGGCAATGCTCAGAAGTTTACTACATTTACAATGAAGAGGAGAAAGGATGTCATAAGAAAGCAGTTCTTCAGTCTTGCTCAGCTCATTATCTTACAGTTTTTGACTCGTCCTTCAGAAGTTGAATAGCTTGAGACAAAACTAAATAATTCTTGTCATCTGATTTAGGTTCATCCTTCCTCCTGTCCTTATTTGTGCTACAGTTCCTTGCTTGACAGGGTAACAAGAAACTTAGATTCTCCCTTAATTCATTCCAAAGCATGTTAGCCTTAGAGACATTTACCTGAGTGAGTGAGTTGGGAAAAAGGACTTTTTTTCCCTTCGTTCAACAAAATAAATCTGTGATGTTTATCCTCATGCAATCTGTCCTCTTAACAGATTTTAAAAGAAGAGAAGAATATGTCAAATTCATCTGGAGGCTTCAGCTAAATCACATAACTGCCATTTCATAAAATCTGTTTTTAGAGTCTGATTTTTAATTTACCATTAGCGATTCTTAAACTATCCATTAAAAACACTACTGAGGAGGAAAGAAAAAGTCAAATGAAAYCCTTCTTGATTTTGTAGAAGTTACCACTGCTGTTGTAATTATGTCCTCAGAACATAATTATTTAGAATTTTTGCATTAGCTGATGTTCTGAACAGRCAGAATTATTAAGAATTTCAATTAGTTAATATCAAGCTTTTAACATTTTTAATATATAACTTTGGAGAAGAGAGAGAAGGGTCAATTTAAGGCCAGGACTTGGTAGCTTAACRTGCTCGTTTCTTTTGGGCATCTGGGATGTGAGTAGCTTTGCAAAAGAAAAAAGTACATGTACAAGCCCTAGAATTATTAATATGCATTTTGGTGAGTAAAAGACATTAGAAGCTTTTCAAAATAGAATTTGCAAGCTCAAAATTAACATTAACATCATGCTACACTGTAACAACATACAGGTTTGATCATGAGAGAATGACTAATAAGGAATTGTTAAAAGCAAGTGTTGTTCTATRTAGTCTAGCCTGTAAGAATATTCCCCATAGAGTTGCAAGATCATAAAAGGTAGATACCTGAATATGAAACTTTCAGTTAATTTTCCAATATCACTTCCTAAGTTTTGCAACAGAATTGAGCAATGGCAATAAATGAATAAGRAGGTGAATCAGGTCCCTGAYAGGATAAATAARAGGGATATGGTCACCGATGAATACYRTAGAAAAGCAGAAAATAAAATGAAATTGTGCAAATTAAAAGAAAATATGTTTCTCATCCTCTGAGAAAGAGTAAACATTATTGATGGAATAATATGGCCTGGCAAAAYCTCTTACTACAACTCCAAAGTTAGGATTTTGCAATTCATATACCAGCTTTACCATCTAATTCAAAGCCTTGACTTTCTAATTACCTAAGGTCTTATTTATTTTGCTACTTTGAAAAACATAGCATTTCTATTCGCTTTAAAAGTGGTGGTAAACATATTTTTGTCACAAGCTGATGCTTCTRTGAGTTGATGCTGCAAATTGGTAACTCCTGTGGTTCATCTCGCTTCTCTTGGACACTCTTTTTAGAATGGAATGAGATATTCCCTGAAAGAATTTTCTTCACTATCTACTGAARGAGCCTGGGCACCTATCTCAAAATAATTTCTGAATTACAATAAAAAGGTGTGGTGAATCATGCTCATATAGCCTTACACTATTTTTCAGAACTGTAATGGAAAGACACCCCTCCATTCACTTTTCAGRATCTCCCTAGTATCAAAATCAGAASTGATCATTCTTGCMACAGCCCTTCTATTTATATTCTTTAATGAATATTTGACTATTCACAAAGATGGCTAGCATTTTTCTAGAGGTTTGTAATAAAGMACTGAAATGGGATCCAGTCACAGGATCATATTCTGGTTTTAAAAAGTGGGGACAGCTCCTATGCTGGATAGGAATAGTCAAGGCATGTATAGTATGTTGGCCCAAGCTGTTTAGGGTTTGTGTTGTATAGGGGCTGCAACAGAAAAATGTAACTATGGTTAAACTAACAGTGATATGTTTTTCAAATATTCGACTATCAGCTTCTGATTGGAAGGATATTGAGGGCATTTTATATGCTACTTATTTCTTTCTTCCTTTTCTCAAAGGACTCTTTCCAAGCCCTGAAGTTGTGTGGAAAAAAAATGAAAATTTACATGAGAACAGGAATACCACTGAAGAATCAAGTCCAAGTAAGGAAATATACATAACSTGACCTTATTTAATTATATTTGAGGTATTCTATATATTCCTATCAATTGTCAAAGTAATTTATTAAAAATCATTGTTCCTCCTTGTATTTCATTTCGTATGAAATAAGCTATGCTAGGTAAAAGAAATTGTTTTTATAAAACAGTAGGTGCCAGAAAAGTGTAAAGATTTTATGTAAATGTTACTTTGACTACTTTATGAAAGAAATTTAACAACCCCTTCCCTTCAGCCCTCCCTTTCCTCCAAAATCTACAAAAAAGCTTTTTCTTAGCTAAGTGCATCTTGAAACATCAAGTGCCATATAAAAATACCCTGAAATATACTTCAGAAATCTAAGAACTCCTTCATATTTCAGAAATTTGTCACTGGAAGATTASTTAAAAACAATCATATCATACTTTAACCTTTGATCTTTCTTTGGTGATGGAATGCTTTTTCTTTACAGCTTATCTACAAATGAGACTTGTACTGACCACAGTACATCATGTCTGCCTTATTACTGTGAGTTAATAGTAGCCTGAGGACTCCTTTTGTTCTCAGCTCTGCTGTTTATTCTTTTTACCCAGAGGTCAGTAGCTGCTTAAACCATCAGGAACTGCTGAAAACATGTTCACATTTTCTTTTSAATCAGCTGCTGATTCTGAGACAAAAGGCCCTATATGGAAATCCTTACCAGTGAAGATCTGTAATTTTTTTTTTTTACAGTTTTCAAGCATATGTTAAAGGAGTAAGAGAAAGATTGACAGACTTATTTTGTAAGATTTAGAGTAGAATTGGACATTGTTCAAAAAAACAAAGGTATTTTATATAGAAATGGAATAATAATACAAARCAGGGCTGACTGATGTAGTTACAGGCACAGTGAAATCATTAAGAGTTCTCTGATTTTTCCGAAGGACTATGTTCAAGCTACTTTTTAATGTTGCAGATGGAAGAATGAGTGAAAATATTGTTTTCTAGCATTATGGACAATTTCTGAACTSATTAACTTGTCTTTAAAAAGTAAAAATTAGTGGAAAACAACTGAAGGGTTTACTTTTCTATTCAAGCCAAATAATTGAAAATCCTGTTTCTTCAGTTACACACATTGGCTGATTTTAAACAGTGAGGGAAAACATCTTCACAAGAATAGACTGCGTAACAAGGTTATGTAAACCAGGTAAATCATGGTTTCCCATGTACATCAAAGGGAAGAGATTTTAAAACTATTCCTTCAATGCAAAATTCACCCCATTACTCTGGATSACATAAGGCTAAACGTATTACTTACAGCTCACTGAAAGGTCAGGCTAAACAGCACTGGCACAGAACTCCCCAGTSCTGAAACTATCTGGAAAGTTGCCTGATTTAGGACTGTAGCTTTCAGTTTTAAGATAAGGATAAACCTAAAAGATGGGTTCAGCAAAAATTTCTATGTCTRTCAAGTAGGACTCAGCTAAAAATAGGTCTAAGAGCCCACGTTCTGATGGGTSTGAAGACATGGGTGGTCTGCCCACCACGTGCATGTTTTTAAGGCCACCTCAGTAAAAGTGCCTCTGCCCAAGTGRAGCATAATAATCACTAATCCTCTTCATAAGGCCCTAGAGGAGCTTACTTAGAACATGCTTAGCATACAAGTTCAATCAGGGCCACTGCAGGAGGGTGGGACATCAGCAGGAGGCATTACTTTCCAGGGTACTGCTATAGTCAAATTAAGCAGCAGCACGATAGCTATTTCCCCTGAAGTCTGTTGACTCATACATATTGCCTGTGAATACAAGATGGACTTACGAAATAGCCAGAGCAAAGCAATTCTCTTCCTAAAATACATCACCRATAGTCTGCTCTATGCCCTAAAACTTGATTCTCTGTCTTTTTACGAGTTTATTTTGATTGATTTATTATATATGCCTTTGGTGAGGACAAAACTGACAGTCCATGGATGGCAAAACATTTTGCTACTTAGAAGTGTTGGTTTACTAAAATCTAAATAGTTAAGAATGAAGTATATTTTATCAAGAGCTTTTTGTTTTGTTTTGTTTTTTAGAATAACACTTAAAGAATTMTAGATATGTTAATATTTTGTTACTACTTCGATTTTTCATTGAAATATATTTAACTTTTCATTTTAAAACATCTTCTGTYGTAGCAACTAGAAAGCTTTTAACTGATCTGAAAAGTATTTTCTTCCAAATTTTATTTTGAAAAGRTTTGACATATAATATTTCTTTCGAAGAAAACTCAGAATTTGCACAGAAGATCCAATTCTTACCTGTCTGTATCAGTTAAAGGAAAAAAAAAACCATGTGTGCATTATATATTCATTATACACACACACACATATATATATAAATCSATGAAGACTGAAGCCTATTGTCTTCATAGACTAAGTCATCTGTATTTTTTACTGACAGCTGCTGGAGAAGCAGGATTGGTTAAAAAAAAAAAAACAAAAAAACCCCAAACAACCAAAAAACAGAACCAGCAATGGCATTTTCAGTATCGTATTACGCAATTTTGTTCAGAAACTTAAACTAATTTACCATGATGATAAAGTGCATGAGATCTCTTTACACCTCCAGTTTTGCCCCTTGAGGAGCTGCACAACAGAATTATAAGCCACATGGAGGCAAGTTGTAGGATTCATGACAGACAGAGAGTGAATTGACTCTTGTGAGACTTGTCAGTCTCACAAGAAGAGCGTCTGAGGATTGTAAACGGAATCTCATCAAACTTAATTACTATTCCACTTTGTATACCACATGCCCCAAACAAACTTCCACAATGTACTGTGACTGAAGGAACTTGCTCTTTCTGGACAGCTACACTCCCTGRGCCTGTCAGTACCTCTCAAAAGATAACGAAACTGCCCTTAAGAATTAAAAGTGAAAGATGAGATAAACAGAGGAAATTCGCTGATCTTTAGTGCTCTGTTTTTGCATATCTGCAAAGTGAGAAAGACAGGTTTGTTCAGCTTGCATTAAGCATCCTATCATCAAGCCCAACGTGCTGTTTGGTGAAATAGTGTGGAATACTTGATGTTATGGTAAACTCCATTGTAAACAAAGACCAAATAGCATAACAGTACTTCACCATCCTGTCTGTTTTGCTTCTATTTTATAATGCTTTGCATATTCTTGTTTCTCTGGAGAGCACAGAATATTGCTCAGTTCCTCATAGATCTGGGTTTATTTGGGGTGGTCTCAGCTGCTATTGAAGCTGCTAGCTATTTTTAAAATCACCAAACGAATGAAGTCTTTGCAAGTATATTAATTCCAAAATGTAACTTGAAGTTGGACTTTACTTAGGTACYCTCTGATGTGAGCTAGCAAATGTTGAATTTCACTTTCAGCCTAGTCTAGCAGTAGTGGCTAAGCAGACAGTAGCTAGCAATGCATGTGAGGTGGGRACCGGAAAAAGTATATTTGTGTTTCATTTATTAACAAAGGAAAACTATGATTTCCTTGTGATGCTAACTAGTTGTGATTTGCTAATGTTAGTATTTAAGTCCATGCTCAGCAGCAATTCCCATGATGGTCTGACAAAGCCTCTGAAGCAGGCAGCTTTGCTCTGCAGCAACTTGCGACCTATGACAACTCTGTCTTGTATGGAAATAAGATGGCATTGCTTAGCTCTCAGTGATGTGTTTTCTCTCTGAACACAGTAATTCTGGGCTTCTGATTATTCGTTGGAAGTCTGTGTTTTTAATCACACCTCAGAATCACTTCTGATTTTCAGATGACCTTGCATGGATAAATGCTGAAGAAATGTATGTACATTATATATAACATACCTTTATAAATAAATATAACAGTTAAACATGGAAATAGTACTGAACTATATAAAGAAGAAACAAAGAAATAAATCAGTATTCACCGATACCAAAAAAAMCAAAACCAAAGCAAGCCTATGTTGAACTGGATTCAAGATTTAAAGCAGATAATATTAGCGTAGGGGTTAAAAAATTAACATAATGTTATCCTAAAAGACAAATCCAGAAAACTTAGTCGTTATTTAAACCTAAAAATCCATATGTATTAATGTATGAAGTTGCATTTTCAACAGCTGTAATTCTAGCATGCAGATAGTTTGAGTTCTGATGTCACAAAATAACCATTTAGAATGATGGCTTAACTTAACTTTGCATTTAGTCATAGCATGCAGCTATATTGTCTGATTTGAGGTAGTTTTCGCTTAAATTTAGCTTCTACTACAGTGGAAGTGTGAAGAATATACTCTAAGCGTGGTATTACTTAAAATGACATATTTAATATGACATGACATTTAAAATGACATATTTAAATTAATTCATAAAATAAATAGCAGTCCTAAATTCTCAGAATCTTTTCTTCAGAAGTTAACATCCTCAGTTTAGGAAAAATGTAACGTATGCAACATATGCTCATTTATAACAGAGGGACTTATTCAAAGCTGGTATTGACATCTCTTTGACATTTGACATACAACTTGCATGAGGGTAACATTAAGATTGCTAATTTATGGATGAAATGTTAGAAGAAGGAAAATCAAAGGTTGCTCTGGTAGTGTTAAATTATATGTGTTATTCTCATTGATTGTATTGAAAAATAAGTTTAGCTGTCTTCCCAGACACTGACAACCAGAAACTATTTTCAAAGTGATCTTGATTTGTCTGAAGCAAGCATATAGTTCTACTGCAAGTTTTTTTTTCAGTCAGTCAGTTCTGCTACTACCTATTTATAAACGATTATCAAGGCCCTATGAGATTAATGAAAATGAACAAAATGTACTCTTGAATGATTTCAGTTAATTATACCAAGCAGAAACTTGGCTGAGAGGGTCAAGTGTTATAATATGTACTCAAAGTGCTCAGTATTCTGGAATAAAATTACTCTGAACTTTGAAAAAAATCATAAAAGAGGAACAAATATCACTAGCTGCATAATTGTGTATTTTTCCAATATACATTTTTTCCCTAATAGTGTAATAATGGTCTGGGACTCCACAAAATCAATTATAGGACTATTTACAAAAAGCTTACTTTCTTGTCAGCTATGCAGAATTTCACAGATGTACAAAGGTCCAGAAAAAATAGGCTGAAAATTACAAAAATAATTCTTTCTAGAGAAGTCTTCTGTGTGCAACGAATTAGTTGCCTTATAGGTCCAAATTGCAAATATTGAGAGGAAAAGAGAGTTGTCTGTTATTTTTCTTTACTTCCAATGTACAGAATATAGTTTCCTATTCACAGAACAGAATAAATGCAGTGTCATCTGGAGAGCTTGGGTTTTATGGTTCGCTTGTTTTTATTTGGTGTTTGTGTGAGAGTATGGAGACAGGGGAAAAAAGTGCTCTGCACATGGTTTGCAAAGCAAACTCATAGCCCAGATGGCTATGCCTGTCATCTATCTGGGCACACGGCAGGGAAAAAAAGTTGGTTCTTCATTCTAACCATGAGACGTATGGAATGAAAAAGAATTGTATAGACTTAGTATTTAGCCATGTTTAATTACACACATTATTTTTGCAACATGGACATCTGCTTCAAATTTTGAATGCCTTGTATGAATTATTTTCGATACAAACAAATGTATGTGGTTTGTTCATTTAACACTAATGAACAACTGACAAAGATAAAATGTTAATAATCTGTTTGCATTTATAAAATGCCAGTGCACAAAACATATTTTGGCTCTGTTTCCTTAGCTTTCTGGGACATTATCAGCCATGCAGGACCATATGTCACCAGAAATAATCACAAATGATCAGCTTGATAGTCTTCTATTTCAGTGCTGAGAAGGAAAAATAAACCCAAAAAACAAACCTGAAAAACCTCAGGAACCTACAAAAGAAAAACCTATTTTCTATACATTAAATGGATGTCTTAAGAACTCCAAATTATTTGTGTCCTTCACTAGCTTTAAGCTGAAAATTTGAGATTTATATTTCAGGCAGGCTTGAGCAGATGTTGAATTATTGCCCTGTTTAGGAACACATTCAGACCTTCTAGGTTCTGGTTTGGACTGCAGTACTAAGCACCTAAGCAACTACTTTGTCAGTATGATTCCTCTTCTCCCCATATCAGAGACTGTCCACAGATTTCTTCTCATAGAGGTAAAACTGTGCATCATCCCAGACAAAATTAAAAGCAGTTACATAGTTAGATGGCTCAAAGAACTGCCCCCATAAGCAGTTTGGACAGCGTGGTCACTACACGTTTAAAAAGGAAATTCAACTTCAAATTCAGACCCCTAAATATAGATGTCTATAAAGGTGTTATCTTCATGTGACTTAGCTATCTAAGCTTTCATTAGATCCAATGCTGAGTTGCCAGACTCCCTGTATACTTGATTAAAGTAAATTATATCATCCCTAGCCATTAGAAAGCACCCACCTGTAGAAAGTTTTAGCTCTTAATTTAGGAATCCTCTCTGTCGTGCCAAGTGTTGCAATTCCTAAGAATAAGTATGTAAGGATGGCAACTTTTAAATAAGCGGCTGATTAGTTTRTAGTCTCAGCAACTCAGGGTATTGCGTTGGGGTACCAAATGTTGTTTGGGGAACCTACAAGAATGATTTCTCCAGTATGTGCATTATGTGCAGATATTTGTCTTTAAAAATGCTAATTAAAAAAACTCTAACTGAAAAATGTGTTGCAACACATCTTTGTCATCCAGATATATAGTATGAGCAAAACTCAGCCCTGAGGTAATACTGCAGTACATTAAAGCTAAAAGAAGGAAAATGTTTCTCTACACAAGTCACAGTTTCAGTGCTAAAAAATGTTTATTTTTGTTTTCCCAAAACAGCATTTCACTATTTCACTAGAAGAATCTGAATTGCATCAGAGGGCTTTGTAAGCTCAGTTTCCTTTTTTGTGGGGGTATATTTTACCTGTGAGTTTTTAAATTAGTATGTTAATTACTCAGGGTTTTTTTTTTTTTCTCAATTAAAAACCAAACCAAACCAAACCAAACCAAACCAAACCCAAAACCCAGAATAAAACAACATATGAAAGAAATGCACTCCTAGAATGTATTAGGGAAAAGGGTATTGCATAGCTGAGCTGGAGAGAATGTGAGTCTTAAATAAGAGCAGTACTGAATTAATAAGGTAGGAAGAGTTTTCTTCCATGAGTTCCTGAGACAAAGATTTATCACTTGCTTGTTGAGCCTGACTGACTGTGAAAAGAAACAAGTAATTTCACCTCAGAGACAGCACATCTTCAAAATTTACTGTGACACCGTGACTGTCAAATTTTTAAGTCAAGTTCTCAGACAAGAGCTTTATGATTCTTTTTGCCAGAACTCAGGCTCAGAGTTTAAATGAATGCCAGAAGTGAAATTTCAAATTTTCAGGTTAAACTGGACCAATGAAATTATTCAGCTTGATACTGTCTCTGAATTTCATCAGGAGATTTACATTTCTGTTAACTTGGTTTATGGGCTTTATAGGATGTACTTCTTACTGTTAATCTAACATGTTTGGGGTTTTAGTTAGCACTCCCATTCTGTTTCCAGAATCTGAACAGAAGTTTCTGGGGTGTTTTGGTCAAGGCAGAGGATTTTCAAGAKATTTTTGATGGATCAGAGGGCTTTAAAAACAAGCCTGTGCTATATGTGCTGCAGGGCCAGTGTGGTGAGATTTTATGCAGCTGAATTAGAATTAGGCTTCGTAAGAGCTCAGCCATTGAAGCCTGCAGAGGTTCTCTGGAGAACACTTACAGAAAAATTATTTTCCTCAAACCATATTTTTTTTATAGTTGAATATTGAGATCCTGATTTTATTTCCTATGGAAATCAGGGTCAATGTGAATGCTTCTTTTTTTGGTGTGTTCGAGATGTGACAGCCCCTGGAAGGTAGTTTCTCAATGTCTGCTAAATCCCTGCAGGGGATACCACTGAAGCCAAAGGAAAGACAAAATCATTGAAATAAAAATAAATTTCCTTTTTTCTGCATATTTTTCTGCTTCTTAAAAATAAATCACTCTTTATATTTCCTTCTTATAGTTGTATGAGAGACATACAGCATATATTATATTTAATTTCTTGCTGACTTTATTGCTTTCAAAGAAATGGTACTTTGCTTTCAAATTATTTAAACCYGATTATTTCTGTGCATTTTCACCCTATCTACGGATCTGAATCCAAAATGATGATTCTGTAGTAATATTAAGAATATCTCAAGTGTAATTGGGACCCTTTTGATGACGTTTCTTCTGACCCTAAGGTTCTCAGATGTGCTGCTGTTTGTTGCTGTGACTTTGGACAGTGACTACTTTGAAGTTCTTTGCCAGGAATAAAGATTTCACCATAGTGTCTTTGTCTATTCAAAAAGAAGAAATATCTTTATACTATCAGGGAAGAGGGAAGGAAGAAGTAAGAAAGCCTACAGTCAAATATATCAAATGATTGCAAACAAACAGAAATAATTGCCTTTTGATCTTTCCTATGAATCATCTTGCTCTAGTRTCTGTTGTTACAAGACTTGAGCACCCTATAATAATGATTAGAGTTTTATAATGCAAAATATACACCACACAGAATAATGCAGATAAGCATGTGTCTTTAGGACAATGATTTTATTCTTATACAAGGTGGGAGGATATGACCTTAAGGAAAGTAGATATGATATAGTAAGGGAAAAAATAGATAAAAGAGGAAAAGTATTTTTGCAAATAGATATAGAAAATAAAGGAATTCAAGATTTTCTTAAAAAAAAAAAATCTTTCTACAGTTTTTTTCATTTTCTTTTTTTTTATTTTAAAGGTAACCATTAAAAAATGTCAGCACAATAATAACTTTAGAGCAATTTCTATTAATAAGGTGATAACCATATCTCTGGTTAATAAACTGCTATGCTGAGAAAAGAACACTAGTTTCATGGCTGATTTTGGTCATAATTCCTGTGTCAAAACCATTTACATTAAAATATAGTAATAAAAACATTTGTTTAAGATTCCTCACTAAAATGAAGGTACAGCTTGTAAACTGAAATTTAGGTCTGCATTAGTCTGCTTGGTGCAGAAGTTTTAGTACCTYGTTTTGAACTTACCCATCAGAACGGTATTGTAACTAGGAACACAGATTAGAGATCTCTGGGTCAGTTATGCATAGTGTTTATAAAAGATTCCTTTCATGGGAATCCCTAGTATGATACTTTGACTGTGCAAATTTAGTGYAATGGTATCCACTTCCTTTGTTGTGCAAATATTGAATAAATCCCTCACTCTGAGTTACAAAGGTTCATACTTAATTGTATTCAGCTTTTATGTATGTAGTTGACTATGTGAGAGGGAAGGCAGGGAAGCATACAACTACTAAATGAGAGAACTTCAATGAGATAATCACGGATTATTCTGCATAGGATCTTTTCACACCCTCTTTCCACTCTRATTTTCCAGAAGTAGGCTTTAAAAGGCATAATATTTTTCTTTAACACAAGCAGATTGTTAAACTGACTTCTTAGTAGAAACAATAATGTAACATGGGCCATTTTTACCTCCATAATCAAAATTTGAGACATAAATGAAGTATTGTAAAACATGCTTACAAAGTTGTTTTTGGACGTGCTTGATCTCTAAATGTTGCATTTGTTTATTTTCAGTTTATGTAGACAATTGTAAGTAACTCCTTTTAACATAGATTTCATATCCCAACTATTTATTACTAGTTTACTTGTTTACCATTCATAGACCTTTTTTGTGATTATGTTATTAAAATATTATTGATCATATCTTGTTCAAATGTTGTGCTAGGAATATTCAGCAGCATTTTAGGTTAGAGTATTGATCCCTGAGCAAAGCCGAAACAAACTGAGTTTCTAATCATTAAGAGTAAAAGCAGCATCATTGTTCCTGTCTATAGGCTACTAGCGAAGGTGTGTGTTACTGATCTCCTTCAGCAAATTCACTGGAGATATGAAATACTTTAAAGTCTTATTCCAAGCAGATTTTAGTTCCAGTGTGGACAGGCCAATAATTTCCTTGTATTGTGTATTCCTGATGCTTTAGGAACTTGTTCCATCATTTAGACTTTCAGTTAGAATAATAACAGGAATCTCTTTTTCTTTCATGGATATCTTCCATTAAATTAGTTCAAGTTTTGGCTCAAACTGTGGAGTGAGAAGTTAGTCAAGTAATGGATACGCTTGTTTATATTTTGAATGAATAACTGGCTGGGTTTCCAGTTCACTATTCAAGTGTACTGAAGGTAAATGTGCCAGTTGATAGCATTTACTATCAACTGGCAAATGGTAGCGCATGGTATCAAAGTGTTGCCTGGAAAACAACCGGTGCTGTTGATTTTAAAATAACAGTGTTACAGTTTAAAAGACGACCGTGAAAAGGCCTATTCTTTTCTTGATTACAGTTCAGAGAGCTCCCTCCAGGCCTGAAACAGTAACTGTCTCTCCCACTTTCATGCCATCGTCAGAATTAATATCTTCCTCCTTTTTAATTTGAGAAGTAAAAATAGTTTAAATACCACATCAGAAGACAAGTTCCATTCAGGGACACAATGAACTGTACTTTCTGTCATGGATATACTAAAGATAACTAAAAAAAGACTAATAGTGATAAAGAAAAAGCATGTGAGTTTCTTCCTATGCAACTGACTTCAAAGGGTTATCTTTGAAACTAACATAAAAACTATGACACATAGCTCATAAATTATTTTGGAGTKTGTGTGAGAAAGTAAGATTTTTGTTCTACAGTGACATCAAAATAAAACAAGTCTCAACTGATCTGTATTTGATTGTTAGCTGGGTAGTTCAAAGAGGTTCATTATTGACTTCTTAAGTCAGTGGTACTAAAGAATCTTTGTRGTAAATACTGAAAGAGCTCTGGTATGTGTGTGTTTACTTTTCAGACTAGTAAATATTGAAGTTCACCTTAGCTGTAGGCACTATAAAGGGCAGGTAAGGATGCCTTTTGGTTTTCTTTCCTATGGAAGTATATGCAGGTGTGTGAATAAGGTCATTACTTTCTGTGACATACGATGTGACAGTTAATACGGTATTACATTCTGCTTATATATCATATTTAACTGATTGTCTAGATTATTTTTGGTAGAAATGGTTTTGTAAATATTGAATGGCAAAACAAAAATATAGCCCAACATGTTGTCTGATCTTAATCAGAAGATCAAATATTTGGGCGTAAATGTACAAAACGAGTATATAGTTGGTGTATGCTTCAGTGTACGGATCTCCAAAAAGAGGTGTTTACGCCTCTCATGGCATTTTCACCTTCTACTTATGTTGCTAGAGATTCTAACAGTTACARAGATCCTATCTTTTTTACATTGATGATACTTCATAACTTCAAAAGCTCTCTTTCTGATGGCATACCTTATCAGTATAAGTAGTCCTATATATGTGCATGTATGAATCAATTTCATTTGTTCTGTGTGAAGTAGCTCATTATATTATGTAATCAATTAAATCTGTAAAAGAGGGTATCTTTATTGAAGAACTTAAACTTCTAGCATCATGGTCCTGTAGGTATCTCAATATGAATAAACATGAGCACTCCTTTGGAACATGAGGGAAGATTAACAGGACTCTAGAGAAGCCAGCTTGGAGACACCTAATAGTASGATTTGTCACTAAAGCAGTTCATACAGTTGCTTGCTAGATCCGGTGAYGATAAACCTTTGGAGAGCCTAAAAACTGATCCTGTCTCCTCCTATAGGGGTAAGTAAATATCAAGCAGGAGTTTAATGCTGGTAAGGAAATATTGGACACAAGTTTTGGGAAAAAATAATAGGAGTGGACTCAGAAAGGGAAGGCAGATTTTTTCATCACACRGTTTTCTTACTTAGGTAAAGAAGAACTGCTTGTTAGGCTACACTGTGCCAAGTGAGAGAACAATATAATTTCACTCTAAAAATAGTCAAAATCTGTGCTATAGAACTGTAAATTCAGTAGATTCTCCATTAATTATTTAAACTTGTTGGAATAATTAATACAAAGTAAGTGTTGAGACTATRCTCAAATGTGACTTTGCTGCTTTAAGAGTGTTTTCATAAAAAACCTTTCCAGATAAAGAGAAATTTCACCTATGATATGTAATGGAATTTTAAAATTTGTTCATGAGAAGAGTATTTCTGTTCTAAATAAGTCTTGCTGATTCTAAATATAGTTTATAAAGTACAATGTTCTGAAAAGTGTTCAAAGAAAAGGAAATAAAACAGTTGAAATACATATGCCTTGAAATTACTTCAGAGGCTTAGCTAACAGGAGTAAAAATTTCCATGATATAAGCATGCATTTGCCATCCAAATGAGGGCCTCATTAGAAAATAAAAAACACRTGTTGTAGCAGTCTGCAATACAACTTTTTTATCACAAAGCATTTGATTATGCCAACCATGTAACCATATCTTGATCCTTCCCACAACAGTTCAGATGTGTTACTGTACAGACATTTATGTATTTATTGACTGCAAAAGAACTACTCTGAGTGCAAAAATTAACCCCATGGTTACATTTGTGCAATACCAGGTCTGCTMTAGAGGTTAACAGTGAAGATACAGAGAACAAAACATAAACAGAACAATTCAGGAGTCATACTCTAAGTGACAGTAAATATGAGTATATGACGTTAGATGAAAAGATTTCCAGAGTTTGACTGTGAACACTCCAGATACTTTTTAAGTTAACAGAAAAACAGGTGCAGTAATAGCAGTAGTTCTCAAACAACCCATCTGAAGATGCAAAAAGTAGCAATGAAATATTTACTTAGTCATTTTTAGRAATAACAAAAAGGAAAAGGTGATGTGGATATCTGCTATTGGTCCTCAAGGCAAGAGGGAGTTAGAAGAAAAATCTTAAACAATGTGCATCGGAAACTGCAGGGAATCATGGTTTCTGTGCTACACAGAGGAATAATAAATACTGGAATAAATAAGGGACTTCTATAAATCATTTGAAAAAACATAATAATCACTAGRTTATTTGGAGAAAAGGGTAATTTCCCAGAAATCAGACAAATCAGAAAAGAAACATTTCTGATAAATCCTGTAAAAAATGGAAAGAGACAGTAAAATATGCAATATCAAAAATCAACATAAAAGTTATTTTAAATATTATGCTAGTAAGTTTGGATTACTTTCCACCATATGGGTTTGTTTTAAATTACCACTGTATATATGAGATAAAGTAGGAATATGACACAAATGATTGAAACAGATGACTACARAGACAGTGCTGTGTATCTTTATCACCATGACACCAAGGTGTGTATCCTGTTTTCAAACTTCTTTATTTCTTTGGCCATTTTTGCATCTGGATCATGCGAAGTGGTTTCCTGCCTTTCTGATGACAATGGTATCCACTGCTGTCAGAAAAWAACTTGAATATAGGTACTAGCAATAAAGACTCATTTGTTTCACCTTTACAATGCATTTAGTTTTATTTACCAAGCATACATGAATGCTCTGGTATAATTTAGAAACTAAAACACCTTGCTTTTAATTTACTTTAAAGTGCATTTTAGTTAAGCTTTGAATGATGCCTGAAATGTCACCTATGTAAATAACTTTTTAAAGTCAAACCTAAAGAGACCCATTTTATCTCTGAAAAGCTTTAATTGCATATGGAAACCATCTGTGTTTTGACACAGATATTAAAGTTCATTTTCTTGTACTGATTGTTCAATCATCTGTGAGCAATTCTTCTGCTTTGAACTGTTTTGGATAATGGAATGATGTACCTTTAAAGTTCACAATAGGAAAATGTTTTATCCGTTTCAGCAGAAGCACCTAGTAGTGTGACTTTTATTCTAAATCAATTGTGTAAGTTTAATATTTTACTAACATATCTAAATAATTATTAAAATTATTTGAAATGTAAATATTCAAAAACATTTATGAAATTATCTAAATTACATAGTGAATATAGATGTGCATGTGTGTGTAAGGTGTCTATTCTGAGTGCCTATTTTTTAACATTTCTTTTGCTCTAGTTTGTTCCTTTCTAATGAGAGACTTTAGAAACCAGGTTCCTTCTAAAGCATTAAGGAATGTTTGATATATATTTTCTTCCTTCCTCTTCCTCTTCCTCCTTCCTTCGTTCCTTCAATGAGCTTTGGATTACATCTACTGTGATGAAAGATCCCACATTGAAACTTCTGTTTTCCAAGCAGCCAAATTAAGTGTATTACAGCTATTTCCSCATTCAATTATACTTCATCAGTATCATAATCTTTTTTTCCTGGAAAATCTCTAATTTCTTACTGTATTTCATTACATAGCTTTTCACAGAATCACAGAATGGTTGAAGTTGGAGTGGTCATCTAGCGGTCACCTGTTTCAACCCCCCTGCTCAAGCAGGACAATGTAGAGCTGGTTGACCGGGACCACGTCCATATGGCTTTTGAAGATTTCCAGGGATGGAGACATCCTCTGGGCAAACACTTCCAGTCTTTGACCACCCTCACAGTTAAAAAAGGTATCCTCTTATGTTCAAATGGAATTTCCTGTATTTCAGTTTGTGTCCGTTGCCTTTTGTTCTGTCACTGAGCACAAGTGAGAAGAGTCTGGCTCTGTCTTCACCATTCCTCCCCATCAGGAATTTGTACACACTTATAATATCTCCCTGAGCCTTCTCCAGTCTGAACAGTCCCAGCTTTTTCAGCACCTCCTCGTATGTCAGATACTCCAGTCCCCTAATCATCTTCATGGCCTTTCATTGAACTCCCTCCAGTACGTTCAGGTCTCTCCTGTATTGGGAAACCTGGACACAGACCAAGAAATCTGGATGTGGTCTCAGCATGGCTGAGCAGAGGGGAGGATCACCTCCCTTGACGTGCTGGAAATGCTTTTCTTAATGTAGCCCAGGCAGTCATTGGCTTTCTTTGTGATGGGGGCACATTGCTTGCTCATGTGATATTTTCTAGCTGTTGCTTCAGATTTGATCACCTTTCATTTCTTCTATCCCAGATGCTGTTGGTTTTTTTTTTTCCTTTTCTTGACTTCATACAAAATGTAATTGTTAAAAATATATTTTCTCAGTATTTTAAACATTGTCTCTTTTTCTATTATTTGTAATATTTCATTTTTTCATGACTATAATCAAAAGAATAAGATTCAGAAACAAAATAGATCATCAAAGGGAACTGAATTAAAGCACTTACTGTTTTGGCATGCCACTTTACCTATGCATTTCTACTACCTCAATGTTACTAGGGTTTCTATTTCTACCATGAGAAATTTCAGTCAGAACTTSTTTGGTGGTGCTGAGTAACACATAAATCTTGTGTTTAATATACTCTCTCTTGTACTTGGACCATTATGTGCCTTTGTTTTATCAAATCAAATGTGCTGATGTATGTGTAGTTATGGTAGATTGCATTATCCTCAAGTCAGGCTTGTCTTCTTTCTTCCCTGTCTGGAGTCATATTGCAGAGATCAAAATGATCCATTTATATTGAAATAGGGGACTGATTTCTCTCAATATGGGAAGATGATGAGGAAAAAAGAAAGCCTTCTCCTAAATTCATATAAACTTACAAAATCTAATCTATAAGACACCAAAGACTGCTTCTTTCCGGTATTTTGGAAGACCATGTAACAAAAGGAACAAAAATTTGTTAATATTTTTCTTGCTTGCAGTAGAATCTGCTTTCTTTAAGAAGAAATGACTGAAAATTCTGTAACTGTCTTGTGAAAAATCAAGGTTGTTTCAAGAAGTTTTATGCTTATAAGGAGTCATATAAAGAATTTTTTTAAGACTTAGATAATTATATACACATAGGTATAGGTTCTGTTTTCCCTTATCTAAAATGGTCACATCAGGCTTAAAAAGAATAATGCAATTTTCTGGGCATAAAAGAGGAGCAGAATTTGGAAATTAGTGCATTTTTTTTCTTTTTTTCTTTTTAATTGTATAATGAATGCTAAGGGGCTCTTTTTCCATTTTTAAGCAAAAAATTAATCTGTGACATCTGTGGGAACCAATGTACTGTGTCATTGGAAGCAAACTCCGCAGTCATAATAAAAATGTGCCCCTTTTCATGTTTTTTTGATCTATGAAGTCTGCGGGGTTATATATTCTGTTAATTTATTTTACTAACCACTACAGAATCTGTGCYATTATGTTGTGATACTTACTAGAAAATGAGTGAGTTGAAAAACAAATGAAAAAAATTCATATATTAAACCCTTATGTAAAGTTGATTTTTTTTCTCTTTTCAGCTTTGTTTAGTTGCTATAGAACAGGGAGTCATACTGAAGGAAAAACTAATAAAATAAAACAAAATATAAAGAGAAAGACTCTTAGCCATCAGAGAGAATTAAATCCTACAAAACAGTGTCAGTGTTTAAACAAAGACAGTGTTTTTTTCAGGAGAAGGTACTATTCGCAACTTATTACTCATTTAAATGGGATCTTACGGGAAGCACCAGAGCCTGTGCCTTTAATAATACAGCACACAGTGCTCAGGAGCATTCTTGGACCCTGAAATACAACTCCATATACTATTGCCGTGTTAGAAGGGCCTCAAACATGTTTTGTCTTACAGCTACTAGCTTTGTCTCTAACAGTTTCTGGGCACGATCTGGGAGGTTGAATTTTCCAGGGACTATTCAACATAAGCAGTTCTCATGTAGTAACCTTACGCCTAAAGCAAAAAAAGCGTCCCAGAGCAGATGCAGCCATGCTCGTGAATGCTCTTGGGCATATTTAATTTACTAGCATAGACATAGCCAAGTATTTTCCACCACAGTTTTCCAGTAAAATATCAATGATGCTTATTAGGGTATCTCTGAGTGAAAATGATGGTTTATTTTAGGAAAGATTTAACAATTGAGGCAGCCAAATAATTCCAAGTGATACAGATTTAGCCAACCTCCCTATTACTGTTTAAGGGAGATTAGTTAAAATAGGTTTTTGCATAACTTTTACAAACCAACAGCAATGTGCATTACCTATGAGCTCAGAAGAAATGRTTAGCAGAATGACTGCCAGCTACAACTACCAAGCAAGTTGTATTAGCACTATCTTCAGATATTTGTGGAACGATCCCTGACAGTTTGTTTGTGAGGTGTTTTTTTCTCTCCTTAAAGCTGTAATAGTGTTCATTCAATTAGACTTCCATCACACAAAACAGGTTTTACCAAGATCTCAATATATTTCAAAAATATCACATAACCTTGTGTTACCTGCCTGTCACAAAGCGCTGGTTCAAAGAACTTTTCAGCTATGTGACTTAGGATTTTGTTCCTGTCTGTCTGAAACACAGAAGCCCTGTAATCTAGGTACCTTGGTGTTTGATTTACACCCCTGCCGTTATCTCAAAACATATGTGCATACATATTATATTCTCCTTTTCTTTCCGTTTTTGGAACAAACACACCAAGGCTGAAGTTTTCCTTGCTTATTTTTAATTTAAATAAATTAACAAATGGACTTTTTCAGAGGAAAGAGATCAACTTTTTCGAACCTGCTCTAACAACAGAAAGCAGATTAAGAAATGCACAGCAAAGAATAAAAAGTTTACTTGCTAGCCCCACAAAATGTGATAATATAAATCGTACTGTGGCCTATTTTCATCACCTACTTCAGGTCTTAAATACTGGGTACGATTCCGACAATTTAAAGTCATAGTCAAAAAAGCAAGATATGTATCTCCAAAAGTAATACAGACRATCACAATTAGATGCATAAAACATATAGTCTGAGCTATTTCCAAAGTATTCAGGAGTGCRAAATAGATTAAAGATGATAATGATGCATACTGCAAAAAAATCATGATTGCAACTTTCCAAGTTGAGATGAGGGCTGGGAAGTGGTAAAGACTTGTGCAACAGTTGAGACAAAGTGAAGAAGATACATGTGATACAGCATGGTAAACAGTCCATAGAGCAAGGATGAGAACAAGATATTATGAAGAAAGATATTTTTTGTGATAGGCATTTCTAGTGAATATTGTGCAAAGGGAAAATTTTGTCARTTTCTGTGTAAACAAAATTGTTGTTTTCATTGTTGATCAATCACTGCCACAGGAAGGGTGTGATTCAAAATGTCTAGTAATTTGAAACAAAGGAGTACCTGATACAAATACCTGACACCAGAGAGTATAACAACTTTCTACAAACATTTCACAGAACAAGTACAAAAAAATCAAAGTACTAAGTTCAAAGATACTGGTTTTAAGTTGAGAGTTTTATTTATAGAAGGRGTAGGATGGAAAAGGATTTATGCAACAGAATTGGTTTGTATCCATGCACAATCAAGTTGTTCTTAAAAATATATAAGAATATATTATTMTAAATGTACAATTAAATAATTATAGTCTGTATTTGTGAACATATAAATTATATGTAATTAATTACCATATTTGCTTCCAGATTCAAACAGAAAGTGTGATAATCTTTTTTTTTTTCTTTTAGTATGCAAACTGACTTCTTTCAATACAGTTATTTGAGTGAGATCACTTGACAAAATTGAGAGTATGGTTAAAATGGTAATCATATTTTCATAGATAGCTATAAAAGCATTTCAGATAGTGAAGAACTGGGGAAAAAATATGGCAAACACTGATTTTCTTGTTGCATAGAGTAAAAGAAAGATTTTTTTTTTTTCTTTCAAGGTYGATGCTGTGTCCTTTTTTGCCAGATAGTTCTATAAATTCATCATTTTCAAATTGCTTTCCATCACCTTGGGTGTCTGACCTTCAAGAGATATTTGGATGTACATATACACAAAAGAATATGTTTGTGGGGGTGTACATAAGTATATAAGTATGAATCAAGAAAGGCAAAAAGTRTAAACACTGCTTTTTTATGTAATTAATCACTTCAGAGTGGATGAGCAACCTTTATATATTAAGAAGTTTTTTAATAGCACACAAGAGCAGAAGCACACAGGGAACATGCATGAAGGGAAATGAAGAGTAATTGTTTKGAAAAAGGAAAAATGGAAAAGGGAAAAATGTAAAAACAACAAAGGAAATTAAAAAGAACAACAGAAATACAATATTTAATGTCACCTTATTCATAATTTKAAATGAAAATACTGACAAAATTCCAGTCTTGGRCATTTTTGGGGAAAGAGGAAAGGGAAGAAAACATAAGTGAGTTGCTCAGCTAGAAATATGGCTTTCATCACATTTTGCAAATTTAGTTCTTGATAGGAGGTGGGAAATAGTTTCATCCCCCCTAACTACACAGTTTTCTTTCTTTGGTTTTGGATGTTTCACATATTACTTTCGCATTTTGGATGGATTTTCACTCTTCCTTTATTTATTTTTTTTTTTTTTACCTCTCTTCATATCACTCAGCAAATAATGTTACCACCATACTTATTTCTATTATCAAGGCTTAGGTGTTTATGATCATATGCTAACGTTGATTACATCATTGCTGTCAAGGGCAATAATGAAGGTTGCAACTTTGTCAAAAAGTGGATAGAAAAGTAATTCAGTGTAATCAGAGACGGAAGACTGAATTAAGGAATTTTTACAGCCTTGGCTAAATATGAATTTCATACTTCAAAATATTCTTTACTGTTTTTTTTTTTTTTAGAGAAAAAAGGCACACAAATGGCACTTACTGTGCTTTTAAAATGCCTTCTATTCCTTTTTATAACTTTCACATAATATTTTATTTTACTGTGCATTTACATTAGCATTTATGAAAGAGGACACAATCTGTTCCCAGAACTTTAGCAGGAAATAATGAAGATATCATATTTTTTTCTTTGCTTTTCATAAACTACAATGGATCAAATCAACTTTGTTTTCACTTTGGACGTGTTTGTGCATATTTGCTGAATGTACATAGTGATTCTAGTCACATGTAATATTTGGAGTCTACCTGGGTTTCTTTTTGTTCCAGTTCTGCAAAATACAATCTTCATTCCTTCTCACTGATAATTGGAATACATTTTTAACAGAGCTAAGAAATCGTTCAAGAAAGTTTTAAGATTAAGGCACATTCAGCTGATTGCATATGTAGAAGAATATAAGATAGCCTCTGTGAAGATTTTCTTGACCCTTTTGATTAGTCACTATTATTTGGCTGACTACARAAGAATTGTAAATGGCTTTTCTTCAGGTAAATTTTACRATGGAYCTTCAGGAATGTGGATAACCTGGGAATGGTAACTATTGGACAATGAAGCAATTTCACTATCTGGAAACAATCATCAACTCCCTGAAGGAAAACATAAACCAATAAGTCTTTCTCAAATGTTCAAAGAACTTTTAACACTAGTAGCTTTAAAAACTGAGAGAGAGGCACAGTGAGGTTGAGATTCCTGCCACACATGATGTTGGTATCTATATCTGAGCTAGTTACCCACACTCTTCCTTTATCCCAAATGGAGACCAGACCTTTGAATATGATAAATCTAGTCCCAATGTAAACATCTAAAATAAGTCAAAGAAATTACAATCTTAAAGTGCCCATTTGTCTCAGTTTTCTCTAGAGGAAACCTAGGGGTAATTACTTCAGATGCAGAGAGCAAAACTGTGATATACACATCCCTATGAGAGACATTATAATTTTGTATTGATCACAAGCTCTCACAGAAATCTTGGCTGGGTTTAAACTTACTTTGATGCAGTACTTTGACCAGTTCAGTCAAAAAGTGATGTGTTATGTAAGTCTCATCTAAAAAATTCCACTTAGAAAATATTTATTGACAGACAGACATTAATGGAGAATGGATTATTAACTTCTGTGCTATAACAGATTTCATTAAAAAAAAAAAAGCAACAAAAAAAGTTGGTATGTTTCATGTTTCCAGATTAGGACCGTAAAAATCATACTGCTCCATGTAATGAAAGTGCAGATTGAACACAGTTAGCAAGTAGTTTTATTTGCTATGCACTAGCAAGCCCTTTGTGAGGCCTATTTTGGGGGGGTTGTTTTTTTGTTGTTGTTGTTTTTTTTTTAATCCAAAAGCAATATAGAAAAAATGTAGTATTAATCACTGCTGATGGAGTAAATTAGAGGGGAAAAGTAGGTGAGATTTGAAAACCAGTATAAAAAGAAGGGTACGTAAATACTTCACAAGGCATCTAAAAGCTGAATATGACTGTCTATGAAACTTGGAAGAGAGGAAGGGATATGCAAACAATAAGAATGTAGAGATGTTTAAAGAACAGTATGGATTTAAACAAGTAAACCAGTTGTGTCAACTGAAACAATTACATGCTTCAGTAATAAATAAAAGCAAGTGTGCTGGGTGTRAAGTCATTATATCAAACTCTCTTCAATCTTGCAAGCTAGTGTGAAATTACATTGAAAAAGTGCTATTTGTAAGGATGTAGAATTTAATTATATTTGGATTAAAAATGTAAAATAGATATCCAGKATGATAACACAGCAATGATATCTAAAAGATAAGTGATCAAAAGTAATTATTTAAATTAATTTTTAATTAATAAACTGCCACATAATATGTAAATTAATTCCAATTTATTCATAAAAAATTAGATATTGCTCTACAACATGCACATTCTAGGATTTACCATCAATTTGGAGATGACTTAAAACAATCTTATTGACTACTAAAACACMTAAATACTGAATCCATCAATGTCTCCGGAGAGACCTTATTACRGCCTTTCAATAYATAAAGAGGGTTCATAAGAAAGATGGAGAGARTATTTTTACCAAGGCCTGTAGTGATAGGACAAGGGGCAATGGTTTTAAAATGAAAGAGGGTAGGTTTAGGTTTAGATAGGACATAAGGAAGAACTTTTTTTATGATAAGGGTGGTGAGACGCTAGAACATGTTGCCCAGAGAAGTTGTGGATGTGCCATCRTTGGAAGTGTTCAAGATTAGGTTGGATGGGGCTTTGAGCAGCCTGATCCAGTGGAAGATGTCCTTGCCCATGGCAGGGAGGGTTGAACTAGATGATCTTTAAAGGTACCTTTCAAACCAAACCATCTTATGWTTCTAWGATACTATGAAAATCTGGCCCAATATTTAGCTACTGTGTAATCTCTGTAAAGGCACAGAGAACCTTTTCCCGTAGAGAAGTTAAAATAACTTCAGTAGGTGATTACCGTCAAATGCTTACAGGTTTACCAGAAAGAAATGTTATTAAAATTTTAATCTACATTTAGGAAAACATTATTTAAAAGTCCGTTGTGTTTTTTTTTTTTTTGGTAAATGTGTTTCTTTTTATGTGTATAATTTCAGCTTTCAAATGTGGAAGAAGCTGCTCTTCTTTTATTTTAACATATTATTTGTTTTCTATACACTTTATTCTGGACACAGTAAAACTGGTCATTCAGGAAACAAGGTATTACCTACCAAAAGGACATCTACTGCAGATGGTTTGTCTTTGGCAACCATATGACATACATATTTTGGCAAAAAGGTATGTGATTTTTTATTTGCCATCTACTGTACACTAACCAGATATTTTTGAAGYGGATCTATAAATAATACATTTCTCCACCTTTTCTCTCTGTCTTTCTCTCTTTATTTTAAACCTAGTAGTATCCTCTATGAAAAAACGTGTGCTGTGAAATTACAGAAGACAGAGCTCATAAATTCAAAAGAAAAAAATGCAGAAAACATTTTAATTCTTCAGGGTTTTTTTCTTACAAGTTCTGCTTCACAGAACTTGAAACATTGAAAGAAATGTYTCAAATCTGATGACATATAATTTCATGTAAGCAAATAGGAAATGTTTCAATAASGTCAAACTGGAATATTTTGCTTTCCAAGGCATCTCTTATTGTAACAGGTTGCATGCATATAAATGAATCYAGAAACCCAGCTTAATRTGCATGTTGCAGTCATGTCATGACTCCATACCAGGACATGACTTGGATACTGTCATTCCTTTTAACAACCTCCTCCATGAGAAAGAAAATCACCTGCGACTGCAGCACTCTGCAATAGGTGTTCTGAGAGATGGCAGAGTATTAGAAACCAAGTGTAGGAAACACCACTCATAGAATCATAGAATCATAGAATCATTAAGGTTGGAAAAGACCTCTAAGATCATCGTGCCCCACCATCAACCCAGTACCCATGCCCACTAAACCATGTCCCGAAGCACCTCATCCACAAGTTTTTTGAACACCTCCAGGGATGGTGACTCCACCACTTCCCTGGGCAGCCTGTTCCAATGCCTGACTACCCTTTCAGTGAAGAAATTTTTCCTAATATCCAATCTAAACCTCC
>JASVER010000002.1:15612510-15641512 GCA_030449065.1 Oceanodroma leucorhoa | reverse complement strand
CCACACACTCCAGGAACCTCCTCGACTGTTTCCTCTCTGCCGTGTTGTATTTCCAGCAGACGTCGGGCAAGTTGAAGTCCCCCACGAGGACAAGGGCTAGCGATCGCGAGACTTCTGCCAGCCGCTTGTAGAATGCTTCATCGACCTCTTCATCCTGGTTGGGTGGTCTRTAAYAGACTCCCARCAGGATATCYGCCTCGCCGGCCTTCCCYCTCATCCTAACCCATAAGCACTCAACCCGATCATCACAAACGTCGAGCTCCGTACAGTCGAAACACTCCCTCACATACAGAGCCACGCCATGACACATAGTTGCAGTATAACCTTTATACTTTTTAAGGTGAATAGAGATCATGACCTCAAAATTACCATAGCAGCACTATGCTTGCACCTAAAATTGCTTAAGACAGTTAGGCATAGGTAGTGATCCCATTCGTCTTTCCCTTTCTCTTTTACTTGCATGGAACACTCCACTTACCTGTCCAGTATCAGCTGTGAAAGAGGTCTTTAGTGAGAAAGTGTGTTTGTTTGACCAAATGTAAACTTTTGCAATATACTGCTGAGGTAGCTAGCCAAATTTGTCTTTGATGTTGATGTTGAATCTTTAAGGTGCTATGCCTTTCCTAAGGCAGATAGATAGCTAAAATAAGTCATATAATTCATGCCCTAAAATTATATTTTCCCTATAGTGACACAAAGATGTTAAGGTTCAGAAGTAAACCATGTTGTTGACATGTTAAGTGACTTGAACCCCACTGAGGGTGATGTAACTGCTATTTCCTAATCAATTGCATTGAAACATCTGCTTTTAAAGTAATCAAGCACTTTTGAGCAACCACATTTCATAAGATGTTTTCTCAGGGTTTGTCAAACTATAAGATACATTCCCCTCTAAGGAGGGTAAAAGTTRGAAGGGTCACACCTGTAGTTACACAAAGAGAACAGCTGAGTGTGAAAAACAATATTTTGTTTAAAGATCTTTCCTGAAGGAGAAAATCTTAAAGTTAAATTTGATTTTTAGTTGCAGATAGGGTTATTTTCCAGATGGATTTCTGGAGCAACTTAATATACTAAACAGAAATAGCAGTTTTATATAAAACCTGCATAAAATACTAACCCTTTTGGGAATATATATTTTAAGTACCTTTTTTTTTATCTTTCACTCTATTTTATTTTTTTCACTTTATAGAATCATAGAATCATAGAATCATTAAGGTTGGAAAAGACCTCTAAGATCATCGTGTCCAACCATCAACCCAGBACCCATGCCCACTAAACCATGTCCCGAAGCGCYACATCCACATGTTTTTTGAACGCCTCCAGGGATGGTGACTCCACCACTTCCCTGGGCAGCCTGTTCCAGTGCCTGACTACCCTTTCAGTGAAGAAATTTTTCCTAATATCCAATCTAAATCAAGACCCTTACCAGGTTTCTCTCCTGATTTTGTGGCTTTTCCAGTTGTGTGGATCCAGCATAGTAGTAACACACCTCATTAGTACAGGAAACTTGCATCTAGGCACCATGAAAAGGGCCGATATCTTTCTGAATTTCTTTGTGTTCGGATACTTGATAGGATAGCATTATTTCCTCCCCTTTTCAGGTAACTGCGTGAAACAAAATATATTTAAAACAGGCAAAGCATGGAGTTCAAACTTTAGAAATAGTTGGCATATCATGCATCAGGTTATGCTTCTCTTATGCCAGACTTAAAAAGATAATATCTTAGATAATTTAGAGAGAAAAGTATGTGTGAGTGAATAACAAACATGAAATCCATCTCCTCTGTCCAACCCTCATGGCAACTGTCAGCTTCATTGCCAACTAGATCCAACTCATTGTTCCCAAAGTTGTATATTCCTAAATCTCTCCAGGGTCTGTCTCAACTTACATGTTCAGGAGAACTCACTTTGAGTGAAGGCAGCCACCTTCATTCTCCAACTCAGCTGTCTCCAGCAAGTCACATACAATACAGAATTTCAGACTTGGGGGGTCTTTTGCCTGATACTCTGCCAGGGTTACAAAGGTCTTGCAAAGTTATCCTGGGCCCTCATTTAAAAAAACTTCAACATTTATGAATGCAATGTCTTCGTTGTTTATTGTATCAGATCCTTGTRTAGATGTATTTTGTCACAAATACAACATAAGGCAGGACACAAAAAACATGAATACTAAAGCTGAGGATTCTAGAGATAAAGTTTTGGGCAAAGTAATACAGCAAAGCTGAGAAAATACTGGTTGTGCTATTACAGCAGTGCCCATCATGACCTTAGGTGAATGTTGAAGGTACCATCTTACAGAAGCAACTTTCAAGCACACTGGAACTGRTGAAGTTTGATTTTCTATGGCTTTTTGTCATGCGGTTGGATTCATTGGTATCTGGTGCAAATACAGTTAAAAACTTGTTTCTCCAGTCTAATTAAGTTGAAACATTCACTGGAGTCTTACTGTATGAGGTCAGTATTTAAGTTTTTCTTCTCATTTGGCTGGCTATTTTCAGAAGCTTAAGGCACATCTTGATGTTTATGATCTCTCTGACATCTTGATCTGTATGATGTCTTGATCTTTCTAGCAATTCTGATTGAGATTGACCAGAGAGTTCAAAAGATATTGAGATGAAGCAAGGCAGACAGAGTTTTTTGTGCATCCAGCCAGGAACAGAATAATCACATAAGTTTAATTTCCTTAGGCTAAAAGAAATCAGACTAAGAAGAGATGTTCACAGTTCAAATATTCCACCATTGTAACTTAACCTATGTAAACATAAAAACATGAAAGCTAAGTGTTATAATTGTGCTGAAATGAGATTGGCTTTATAATATGACAGATAAGTAGTTAGATACTGCAATAAGATTTCTGATGTTCAGCAAAATGCTAGTCAAAGTGTATGCTTACTGAAAGACAAGTGGCACTTTGAAGAGGTTTTAAAGGCCCGTAAATGTCTATGTATGTCTTTTAAAGACGTGTAGCATGAAGTGAACACAAAACAAACAGTGACTGAAACTTTTCTACATACTTCTTTTAAGGACAAAGTAGAAATTAGAAATAGGAAGTGGATGAAGGAATCATATTGAAGATAGTAACCATATAGAAGAACACATAACATAATGGAGTAAGAGTTGATTGAAATATGCATAAGTTGTAGACATAGCTGAATTCTCTGGATTCAGGTTCCTGAACTGTTTAACCCACTGTGTGATACTGGTACASAGTGATACACTTGCTATTTATCATACTGTCACAGAGGCTCGCAAAATCAAATTAGGTAGACAACAGACAAAATAAACTTTATTTAAACCAAAATTGTTTAGCAGAAAACTAACTAGAAACGAAACTTATCAAAGTCATTGAACACTCCAACAACATCAATAAAATGGAGCTTCAGGATGGTGTAAAAGGAATTAATACTACATGTCCATCTTTAGAAATGAGGATCCAAAATACGCATCATTACTCACCTATGTAAGATGAGGGCTCTCAACCTCAAGGATTCTCCCTGAACRGCATCCTGATGCAAGGGGAGAGCCCCCCACTGCAGACCCGCTACTCCAAGGAGGAGCGACTCCACTTGCCCTCCAGCRGGGCTCCATTTATACCTAGTCGAATATGACCTGTGGTCAGCTCTGATTGGCTGAGGGCCTTAACCTCACCCCTTTTCGCCCAAGGTGCACACGGCACCGGCATCTAAGGTGTGTACTTGACGGTCCGCACGCACCACCCTAAAGGCGTGAAAGTAAGGGCGTGAAGTGAGGATGCTGGGCCCTAATGTCCCTGGCCTTTCATCAGGGCGGGTGCACCTGCCACACATACTGACATGAGTAAAGTGTTCAATAAAATTGTGCTGCTAGGTAGGTCTGGGAAAATCTGGTTTCTGGAGATATTCTGGCACCGCCCATTGTGATTGCTGACATGCTCCACCCTGAGCTAGGAGAAATGGTTGAATCAAACAGCTGGAGAGTAAGTGATTATTGAAATTCATGGCTGGTGTGTCAGCTGCAGACAGTAGCCAGCAAGACAGGCAGACCTTGGAAGTAGCTATTAACACTACTCACTCTCCATGTTTTTTTTAAGATTTTACAGTAAACCTGGTGTTACTGAGTATTCATAATTGTGTGATTGTGTCCTCAGACACAATCAGATTTCTTGAATCCTGCCTAAGATACTAAATACAGCTGAACAATTATGACATCAATCTAAAATATAATCATCTTAAGTAGATAAGGGAAGCACACATTTTTGTTATTCAGCCAAATAATGAAGTACAATCCTTACACATCAGCTTATTCTTCTATTAAAGAGCAATCTTCAGAGAAAGTAACAGTCGTGTTTTAACCCCAGMCAGAAACTAAGCACCACACAGCCGCTCACTCACTCCCCTCAAAGTGGAATGGGGAAGAGAATCGAGAGTAAAAGTGAGAAAACTCATGGACTGAGATAAAGACAGTTTAACAGGTAAACCAAAACCCACGCATGCCAGCAAAGCAAAACCAGGAATTCCTTCACTACTTCCCATGGGCAGGCAGGTGTTCAGCCATCTCCAGGAAAGCAGGGCTCCATCACACGTAACGGTTACTTGGGAAGACAAATGCCATCACTCCAAACATCCCCCCTTTCCTTCTTCTTCCCCCAGCTTTATATGCTGAGCATGACATCATMTGGTATGGAATATCCCTTTGGTCAGTTGGGGTCAGCTGTCCCAGCTGTGTCCCCTCCCAACTTCTTATGCATCCCCAGCCTGCTTACTGGTGGGGTGGGGTGAGAAACAGAAAAGGCCTTGACTCTGTGTAAGCACTGCTCAGCAGTAACTAAAACACCCCTGTATTATCAGCAATGTTTTGGTCACAAACCCAAAACATAGCCCCACACTAGCTACTATGAAGAAAATTAACTCTACCCCCACCAAAACCAGCACAGTAACATACTCACAAATAGTCTGAAGTGTGAATAGTGTTGGACTGTGCAAGAGAACAGCTACAGTAGAAGAAAACCATTCAATAATTTACAAACAAAAGAAAGTTTTCTCAACYGTCAGTTTTCATGAAAGCTTGATCTTGATCAATTGTTGCCAAGGGTATTTTTTAATGCAAAATAATTAATTCACATTGTCTGACTTTTTCACTTTCTGTACTTACACAGAGACAGACTGCAGTCACATGGCTACAACAAAACAATGGATTCTATCATAACAGGAACTGAAGGATGAGGAGAATAAGGCCTTGCAGAAGCAAGATGTCTTGTAAAACTGAGTCTGAAGAGTGGGCAGAAAACTCTGAGAAAGTAAACAAAGGTCAGATTGTCAAGGAAAGCATCGCTGCTCCTTCAGTAAGAAGATGGACCATGAACCTATTCTGAAAAACTCTTTCTCTGTTTTCTGTTTTTTTTTTTTTTCAGTTGCTTTCAGTGATATATTATCCCCAGCCCCTCACTTCAGAAGTCTGAGGAAGAAAACCACTCAGAAGTGAGAAATGAAGAACACAGATAATGCTTACCACTTGGTGCTGTAAGGAAGGCAGTATGATAAAGTAAAACTGTCATCTTTATGCTCTCAAATCCTTTCAAGCATTGTGCTTATTAGCCCTATGAATGCACCTACGCTGGTACTTCCAGATGATCAGACAAGATCAGATCTTTCCTGCTTACCAGCCTCTGAGGGAAATATCTCAGTGAATGCACATTTTAGACTTTTTCAGTGGGCAAATTCATGAAGTTATCTGGGTTGAAATGACTGAAAGAATATTCAATTTCCGTAGGCAAGACCAGGACATTTTGCTGATATGATGTGTAGTTATCCTCACCTTTCTGAAAGAACTGAAAAATTCTACTTAATGATGAACACAAAAGGTAATTCCCATAGGAAATTTAATTAATGTTAAGTAGTTATTTTAAGCAATAAAAATTGTTATAAATTAACATCATCMTTGAAATGTATAGGCTTTTTTTCTGGGAGGAAACTTAAGGTATGTGAAAAAAATTCAATGTATGAGCCTGCAATTTTCAAATTAAAGCGCTGTGATAGTAAGGAGGTAAAAATTCTCTGTTTTCCTTTCACAAAACCATGGAACATCTCAGGCTTGTTAAAATCCATTATGTGTTAATAACTTGTTAAAATAAATATTTGAAATGAAAGGTTGATCCTTTTCTCAATTATACCATAAAAATTGTACTTTTACATGGAAAAGCACAACCATAATGTTAGTTACTGATAGCAAATATAACTAAAAATGTCTAAATCCAATAAATGTTGTCTTTAGATATGGTTATTGTTCTCCCCCAAAAGGCTATATAATTCTCTCTTGAAACAAATTGAAGTAGTATCACCACTCCATGTTAAGAGGTTTTAAATAACAAATCATTTTACCCAAAGGTTTTAGATAATTTCCACATAAAACTGGGCCTTAAAAATGTCAGAACCATTTACAGTGATTAATGAAAAAAGCACTTTTAGCACTCATAATGTTTTACAATGCCAATTGCTTCATCATGTTTCAATAAATCAGTGATGCAAATGCATGTCTTTTGGAATAAAGAATATTACTGTTTTCATTATCCACCAAAACTACAAGGTAACTTAGAGATAATGGACTGTTAAGAAAGAGAGAAAAAGAATAAAAGAAACAAATAATCAAATTTGGGAATTTTTTTTACTTTTTGGTATTACTGGAAAAAAGTTAAGTGCAGACTGAAAGAATAACAGATATTTTCAAAGTGAAAAGATGAGGACTTTTCCATATATTTTGGATACAGCACAAAATAAAGTTTCCAATGTGGTTATTTAAATACTCAAGTAATTTTTTTTAAAGGACTGAACCAAGATCATTCTCTAACAGCATGTCTTGAAAACAAAACAAAACAGAACAAAAGTTTTAAAAATTACATTTTCTATCTATTTACCTCAGAATTCGCCCTACTCTTGTACAAGGCTGTGATCTTAATGGTACTCTTGCAAAACAATGCAGTTTTACAGATTTATGTCTGAAGTATTCACACTTTGTAAGAAATTAATGTTTACTTTATTGTCAATTGATACAGAGTTTTTTGACTCATTGCTTGAAGCACCTGACTGTGGTCACTCTCAGGATCAGAATATCTCACTAGGTGGGACAGAGTTCTGAACTGTTATGGTGAGCCCATGTTTCTGTAACAATAGATCTCAGGAATCTTTGTTACAGATAATTGTATATGTTTTAGACAAATGGTTCATGATGGGAAATCATAGGACAAATTTTCTTTTGTCACCATCTGCCAGCTGCAAAATAGCATGCTACTTCGCCTCCTCTTTGCTATTTCCATACAGATAACATGTGCAGATTCTGTAGCCTAGATAAGGGCAAACGACCCACTGGAATCTGTTTTGTCCATGGTAAACCAGCTCAAGTGTATGAGGATTTGACTAGCAGATACCATAAGACTTGTTACTGCACAGCAGTCCATGCTCCTTCAGTCTTATCCCTGTATATTCACTTCGATGAGACCAGTACACAATGTCTAGTGGTAGCCTCAAAGGCTCTCCATGCGGGGACCTGGCGGTCCTTTCCTGTCTTCCCAGATGTGATTGATGTGGTCTGCCTGCTCACTCCTGCTGGTCTCACACCAACAAACAAACCTTGTGTTTTTGCTATGCACGGGATCCATAAGGCTCTCTGCGTAGATGTTAATACGAATGACGAAGGATCTAGGACCCTGAAACACATTGTGATGCATATTGAAAGTTATGGGGCCTACCTCTTGCCATAAGTATAACAGCAGATATGCATAAGATGCAGCTATCCCTTTTTTCACGGAAAGGTGAAATGTTATTTATCCAATAACATATAGCTCACTGAGAGTATGATTGAAATTCTTCGGGACTAGCTAGGGTGATAAACTTGCTGAAGCATAATACCTTCTAGGTATTATCCTATCCAGGATCTCATAGCTAGTAGTCAGCAGGGAGGGGCAGGGGGGGCAGGTTATTTGTTCTAGTTTAACAGTATTTGGCATGTTGCTGAACTTCCATGCCTGTGAATCCCACAGACAGTTCTTGTACGCTCTATTTCTTGCAGTAAATAAAGAAAAGTCTAACGACTTTCAACCAGTCTTCTTGTCCATCATATTATGTAGGATGAAAAAGTAGGGAGCATGACCAGTTTTCATTGTATTCTATGATTTCAGTCAGGGTCTCACTAGCTTTCTTCCCGTCTTTATTAATATGAGGGTTTGAAATGCTTTTCATCAGCCAGATTCTGTTGCTCTTAATGAATAGGTCTGCATGGAGTTAAATGAAGTTATGTGAATTTACATCAGTTTCTTCATGCATTTAAAATATGCTAAGAAGCAGGCTGTAATTAATTCCCCTAAACCTCAAGAAAATAAATATATTTATGCACACACAAACCATACACCCTCTTACATGTTTGTGCGTCTCTGCGTGTGTGTATACGTAACTTTAAAAAAGTTAAATATATCCTCACAAAAATCAGAAAATCTATCACCTACGCGAAACCGCRTTCCACCCAAGTAATACTAATTTGGCATGTTTGAAAATTATGGTAGACCCCTCAGAATGAAGAAACAGCTTAAAGATAACAGTAGCTCTGGGAAACACTTTTTTTTTTTTTTTTTTAATTTTTAAGATGCAGTGAAACATGCTCTCAAGCTTTTCTTCGCTGCAGTAAAAGCTAGAAAATTAATTTTATTCAAGAGGGAATCCTCATTAATTATATGGATTTGGGTAAGGAGGCATTAAGAAAAGAACTACTTGTAATAAGATCTGGCAATGTTACAACTTCTGCCTGCAAAGAACAGAGAGCAAATATTGTAGCATGCGTGATCCACCTTCAGGCATAAAATGAAGAGAGGTTAATATCAGAATAAAATGCATTTGCAATCAATCTACTTATTCTTTATATAAATGGTCTCACTCAGATGTTTTGAATGATCCATACCATGAATTTCTCATAGTCCAGGATAACAGAGTGGAGGTTATGGAGATGTCTCCATAACATTGGTTGTGGAGACAATTCCACTGGCTTATGTATGCTTACTATTTTTGCTGAACAATTCAGAGCACAACTTTGTTAAAATAAGTACTTCTACGTTGTTCTTTAAGTTAAATTATTTCTTATGTCATTTTTTTTCGTAGAAATCTATACTTTATTAAATTTTGGTTATCTGGTGCCGTGAAGTTGCAGCTAAGGGCTTGGAATATATGGTTGGTAATTTGGGTTAAATTAAGCATGTCTCTAGAACATTCTCGCAGTTCTTTGTTGGGCAAACATGGTCATACCTGATAAATWCTACAGTTTATGGTAAGTAAGCTACTTACACATTTTGCTTTGTCAAGCCAAGCCATACATCTGGTGTGTTGTAGTAGGGTCTTTCTTTTTTGTGACTCAGAAGGCTTCAGGACACCCTGTGTGAGACTTTGCTGCTGGTCACCCYGTTGTGCCACTTCACTTCAAATTGCGGGCTTCTCACAGAACATCTTCAGCAGAAATATATAATGAAATCTTCAGCAGAAATATGTCACAGTATGTCATAAATCTGTACAGCAATGTGGCCAGATTAATCTTGCCTCACTTAATAAATGAATTTTCTTTAGTCTCAGTCTGGAGAAAGACATTTCTTAAAAGAAATTCAACCCACTGAAGATCTAGAAACAAGGACAACCTCCTCTCTGGAAAATGAACACTTAATTTAATTCCCCATAAAATGATATTACAGTATGCTAAGTAAAAGCTATGCCTTCTGTAAGCTCTTTAAAGTCTTAACTGGATTAACTTCAGGGAGAACATGTGTAGCTGGGAAATATTTCAGTTGTGTCTTCTCCTGTGTCTCCATATATGGGGAAAATCCTAAGTTCTTTTTATACATACCTAGGCATTTATTTCTATTAAGATGTTTATTTGCAAATATTTGTGTCCTCATGTGATAACTCTCTGCTGCTACTTTTCAAGCAAATAAAACTTTTCTGCACAAACACAATCTAGTCATTGAACAATAAAGCTCAGTATCTATGTAAGAATTTTACTATTGGAATAACTATATTTTGAATCATCAACAACTGTAAAACAGCTGCTTGCTAAATTTGGAAAGATAAAAAAAGCCTCTACAAAGCTTGTTATGAACAAGAGTTTATGCCTTATTCAGTGAGTATTTAACTGAAAAGATTTGAAATATTCTGGTTTAGAAGAAATATTTTGAGAAATCAAGCACCTCTCTGGATAATATTAGAACTAAGAAAGTCATCTGAGGCAGGAATTCAACTCTTGCTTGTGGAGCTGAGGAGTATCTTAATATACAAGATAGATGAAAAAAAGGAATACTTTATAAATGTTGTGAGAATTCCCATTACAAGACCAATGGTAATTATCAGATTGCAAATTCATATGTTGAATAGCCAGCCAAAATATCCTACAAACCCAATGAAATATTGATAGCATCTGATATTTAATTTACCCATCTTTGAAAAAAATRTTGCTACTTCCATCAGTAAAATGATGAGAGAAATATAGAAAATCAAAGACGTGAAAGGAAAGCAATATTCTGCTGCTTTTTTCTTCCAACTGCAACAAGTCCATATGATTTCAAACCTTCAAGCCCTCATCTTGTAACGAGGGCCAACAGCAATCAAACAATAGCCTTGAGGAAGACAGCCACAGAACAGCTCCAGACTCTTTCCAACTTAACACTTAAGCAACACCTTCACCTTTTACAGTTATCTGTCAAACAGTGCCTTCAGTTACAAAGAGCATTAGAATTAAATTTAGCATGAATGTACTTAAATTCATTTGAAAAGTAGTCAAAGCTGTTTGAACAATATGTTTCATTGCACATCAATGTTTTTAAAATATGAATTGTCGTGGTTTAACCCGGCAGGCAGCCAAATGACACACAGCCGCTCGCTCACTCTCCCCCCCCGCAGCGGGAGGGGGAGAGAATTGGAAAAAAAAAAAAAAATGCGGATTGAGATAAAGACAGTTTAATAGAACAGAAAAGAAGGGAATAATAATAATAAAAATGGTAATAATACAATAATTATACAATATATGAAATGAGTGATGCACAATGCAATTGCTCACCACCTGCCGAGACAATGGCCAAAACGATCGCCGCTTCCTGGACCTCTGGGCATGATGTCACATGGTRTGGAATACCCYGTTGGCCAGCTGGGCTGGCTGTCCCGGCTGTGCTCCCTCCCAGCCTGTTGTGCGCTTGGCAGAGCATGRGAAGCTGAAAAGTCCTGGASTAGTAGATTCCTAGCAACAACTAAAAACATTAGTGTGTTATCAACATTCTTCTTACACTAAATCCAAAACATAGCACTAGGAAGAAATTTAACTCTATCCCAGCCGAAACCAGGACAGAATCTATGCCAGCTTTGCCTTCACAGGACACAGTGTCATCAGGTTTTGTATTTGTGTAACTTTTTGATATTTGGTTTCACTATGAAAGTGAAAGCTGCATGAAATTCTGAAATATCCACTAGCGTGACAACAATACAAGAATGGAAAGAAATGTATAAGTCTTTCTTTTTGCTTCTTCTCATTCTTTTCAGGACTTAGTTATCACTGTGGGTAGTTTATCTTTTCCAGTTTTTTAATTTGATAGCTTAAATTAAGTAGTTATAAACTCAGAATCTCTGTCAAGCGTAATCTGTCTTTGAATAAATATTTCATATTCCTGTATTCTGAATCTACTTTATCAGGTACAAAACTCAGATAAATCAGTTATATTGCTTCTGTAACAAAATACAGTATTTACACCAGTCTGAAATTTATATAAATTAATAAACATTACAAAATTACTCTATGTATGATCCATTCATTATCTTATTTTTACATTAGCCTTACATACAACCCCATTTAAATATTCATATCCACAAATGAAGTGTGGGGTTTTAATATTAAAAATGTCAAACATGTTTGCTCCCTGGTTGAGTTTACTGTTTCCATCTCATAACATGTTTTGAGTTTCCTTTGCAGTTCTAAGTGTAGGAGTTTACTATTTGACCCTTCATTGAACAATCTGTTTCTTTTCAAAATTTCTGCAAATCAATAGATTTGGAAGTACAAATATATTAAAATAAAACCTCCAAAATTCTATAAGACACACACACACACATTCTTATAACATCTGTGCCCAACACTCTGTATGAATACATTGCTTTGGTATGTGGTCAAACCGACCCACTTACAGTAAAGTTAGGCATTAAGAAAATCTCTTCCTTTTGTAATTTTAGACTTTTTTTTTTTTTTCCCTTAAGTAGGCAGCTTTTCCCAAACATTCCTTCTCAGAGTTTTTAACTGAATGTCTAAGAATACAAGATGCTCTTGTCTGTTGTATGAGGCTACATCAGTTTAACACTGGTTTGTTTGTTTGTTTAAGAAGCAATTTTTCTCCCACATTTACATTAGTAGAATGAACTGCTCTATGAATTCCTTGGACATCAGCCAGACTCAGGGATTTTTTTCCCAGATCCGAGTTTTAGTTGGTTGTTAAGGTGTGATCAGAGGAGAAGATGCCTGCACCCTGCCCTGGGGGCTTGCAATGTTTCACTAGAAAGGAGTCCAACCAATCACAAAAGGCATTACTTGTGCTTTGGATCAAATAAGTATTTTGAACATTTTCTACTCTACTTCCCCCACAAATTAATCATCCTCTTTACAAGTGGAAATTGATACTACACCAAGCAAAACCTTTCCATAAGCTTGTTAGAACATTTGATAAATTCTTTACAAGTGCACAAAGATTAATGATAAAAGTGCCTACCAAAATGAATTCTCCTTTAGAACAAGTTTATTGTACTTTAAGATTTAAAGGAACATGGAATTCTTTTTCTGTCTTCAACTTGTAAAATAATACAGGTCTGTTTCTTCTAACTCTCCATGGATTTTTTTTCCTCACAAAAAAATTCTTCACAGAATTACAAATAGATAGGCCACCATGGAGCCTGATTAATTACAGGGAAAAAATATTCACATGTCTCTTGTTATGACCTGACCAAACTTTTAATAAGAATAAAATAATTTATTTTTTGCATAATAATACGTAACTTTAATGAAGCTAGGCTGAGGTCACAGCAATGAAGCTTTCAAACACCTTTCTTTAAGCCTTCACATGGGAATGCAGAATAATACTCATTGTTAATTTCCTATATCACAAAAGATTTGGGGATGTATCTATTCTTAGTACTTATGTAATGAACAAAAGCAAACTGAACAGCAAAGCTATTAAGGAATTTTGCATGCTGCAAACTCCAAACAGACAAAGGCATCAAAGTCAGTGCTCCAGGCAATAAGCAATCTACGAAACAATCAAATTTCAGGCCAATTCTCATGCTTACTGGCTTTTTCATAGAACTGAGTATATTTAAACAATACCCTCTTTAAATGTTTGTAATTTGGCAATTGTTACTTAAAACCACATGCTCTTCCTACATACTGTAGAAAGAGCCTAAACAATTCTTTCAATATTTCGTATTTCTCTGCAGAGGCCAGATGCCTATAAGTTAAGTAAGTTCCTCGTTGCATCCAGTCTTTCTATGTTATAACTTCTCTTCTGTCAGACAGGGGATTATAACTGGTGATGAGCTGATGAGAAATAAATAAATTTTGTCAAGTACTAATATTAACACAGTGGGACAAGGGAAATATCTAACTTTGCTGAATTCTGATTTTGATTGGCCTTTAACGTTAGAATACAAACAATAATTTACAAAAAAAMCCCTGAAATTCATGTCCATTTTTCTACATGAAAGGATGTCTTAATGTGTAGACTTTATTTTCTGTGTAACCACATGGAAATCTTTTTCAGTGTGACAAAATACCTCTTTAAGCTGCTTTCTGCAATATCAGCCTCCCATGGTGAATTTCAGCTTTTGGCACTTCTGTAATGTAGATTTAAACAAAGAATACATGCAGCGTTAGGGTTAGAAGAGGAGAAAAAAAAMCCAAAGAGTATAAAAGACGTAGTCCCAGAACTATTTGAAAGCTCTGCAGAGTACAGTATTACTGCTTTTGCTCATAAAAAGCCCTAACATCTAATCGAATTAATTGTAGAGAGGAGTAAGTTTCCTATTTACAAGCAATGAGAGTTCAGAAGAACATTTTATGAGATTTAAATAGAGAATACTCTATCACTGTGGGTGACTTAACYGGCAAGTACTCTCTTTCTGTAATATTTGTGACTGACCAAAAATGGCAATGTCTATTGCTTTAAAATTTTATTGCTCTCCCCAGTCTCATAAGGTAATAGCACACAACTCCTGAGAAAGACATACTAGAAAACAAACAGAATGCAACCTTTGCATCACTGTTCTTTTTCTCTCAACTCCCCTTGCAGAGTTCCTAATGAAGACTTCGTTTCTATTCTTTCCAGAGTAGTGAGTTCAGTGTAAACAGAAGGATGCAATGATAATTCATCTTCTGCCCCAAACCCTCATCCTTCAGCACTGATAGTTCTCGCAGTAGTTTGCCTGGGTTTTGTGTCTTCTGTGCAAATATCTGAAGGGTTTCCAAGTGAGTAACGCTGCAGGTGGAAGTGCTGGGGAGAATGCATGCAGATATCCCACAACTGTTATAGCTATGCCTGTACTCCTGGGCACAGGCTGGCTCCCAGGACCTTGGAGTGTAAATTCATCCCTAGCCTGATTTTACCCTGGAGTGTAACACTTTTTGTGCATGCACAAGAATACCATAATAAATAGTAGGCCTACAGTTTATGTGCCAACAAACAGTTCTGCATCTATTATTCTAGTCTTTAGCATTTTGTGGACACAATACTTCCTATTCTGGTCTTCCTACCCATTTCTGTGTGTAAACTTGTTAGGCTATGTATAGGCATCATCTCAGAGTCTATTRTAGTTATTCAGATCAGATTTTATGCACTGGCTTGGTGGGTTTTGCTCAAGACATTTGGAAATAAYGCATACAGTCAGCAGCTACTGTCATATAGCTAACTTTCTTATATACTGATACACTCTCACATTACTAAGTAAAAGCAATTGGGTCTGCAGTGTGTGATCCTCCTTATATGTCAAAGATAAGATTTCCTAAATTAATCCAAGTGTCAAGAAGCAAATAATAAACAACTTGTATAAATGTGTTAGTTTTAAATTAATATTAAGACAGTTTTGAAGTTTTAAATTAATATTAAGACAGTTTTGGAGTGAATGAATGGGTGACCTCAGGATTTCATGCTCAAATCTTCATAGGCTTATATTCTCCTTCTCCTACTATTAACTTTATCAACAGCATATAGTTTCTGTTGATTACATAAGGAGTTTGCCATATACTTACGTGTATCAAAGATCTGTATTTAAACATTGGTCCTAGTTTATTGGTGCCCCTTAGCAACTGCAATTTTTCATGCGTGAGTAAATTAGCAGGGAAAAGTGTATCTATGTTTTGTTCTAAACCTTGTGGTGCTCTTTTTTCTAAATTATCCCGGTATAAAAAGTAAAGATAATAAATGCATTACCAAAACATTACATTAAAAAAAAATAAAATCAGAGAGTTTAAGGAGAAGTAGGGTGAGGTCCATAAGTGAGAATTGGACTCTACATATCAGAACATCACTACTTCTAACTTTTAAGCATCTATTATGCTAACACAATTCAGACTTGAATTAGATAGATAGAAAATATGGTATAGACAGATACAGTGGTTTGAAAGAATGAGCATGTTGACCAAGGAGATGKGTAAGTTTGAGAAGTGGAAAAGAAAGTGTATTTCAACAATCAAATGTTAGTGACCTGCACTTTTTTTCCCATTCAGGATTGCCTTCTACCAAAGAGGGAAATAGTCTTGGTATCAGGTCCTTTGGCTATGTTAATCTGAGGAAGACCTCTCTTTCCGCAGACCACTGGACTACATTGTCAAGTCTACTATCCCATTAACAAAGCAGCATTATCAAGGCATTTTTAAAAACTTTACATCCTCATTCCTGTTCTATTCAATAGTTTCCCGATTAAACTGGTTCTTCAAGAGGCACAAACTTTCCAAAAGCAGAGGTAGGACATTCCCACAATGTAGTTGAATTTTAAAGCCAGCAAGTTGCTGTCAGAAAGGGGAATAACCTCTGCCTTCAGTTGCTGCTATGTAGTACCATCCTTATGTGTTCAGTGTTCACCAACAGTACCCAGCAGGTAGTGCCTTACATATATTTTTAAAAAATCAGAAATATTAGCAATACCCATAGTTCATGAATGGTAAACTAAACAGGCAATATTGCTATGATTAAGGGAGTTCTGTTTCCATCCAGAGGCAAGACTACTGACTAGATCTGTTAAGTAGGATGTAGGAAGATACGGTGTTTGTTCTGTACCTTCCAAAGTATTTTTGTTTGGTTTTTGCATGTCTGGCAGAAGATTGTAAACAGTCTGAGGTAGAGGAACCAGAACCCCAGTATGCCTTTTTCTCTGCTAACTTCTCTGATCATTAGACTATTGTGGTCTGAACGACATCAAGCAATGTCTCTGCTAAGACATCAGAGGATCCATGGAGCAGCCAAGGATAGGAGACACATCAGCTTTTCAGCCTGGTGAAAGGGGAAGGTGYCGCTTGTGCTTTGCTCTGAATTCCTCCGTTATATTAACTTCTTTATATTAAGAAGACTTTGCATTAAGTAGCTTTTCTCAAGCTGAGAGATTACATTTCATAGTTGCAAGGACATGAATCTAATGAGTCCTAATCCACAACAGAACTTAGAAGAGAAGATGTTTATTTGCCTTCTAGGGTTCCAGTACCTCTGGGTATGTGGCATAGCAAAACTGGAGACACCAAAGTATATACCCTAAAGAAAGCAGGYGTTCTCTCCATTGTCCAAGCAGTTTGGTGTTTATCTTTATCACTCTCATTCTTGCTCACCTATGTAGTATTTTGATTCTCAGTCCCTTGTTCCTGTCCCTCAATTTATAATATGTAAAATATAAATCAATAATATATTCTGATCCCTCAGGAATTTAATGAATATATATAGATATAGTTACATAGATGTATAGATATATAGATATATAAGGATTTTTGCTASTAGTTAACACCATGTGTTAAGTCAGCAGCTTGGTAGATGTGAATTATGTTTAGCTTTAAATTTGTGACAACCATGCAGTTCTGAAATTCTTGGCGATTTATCAATATATTTGTCTGGCAATAGGAGAAAATTCAGCAAAAATCTGCTTTGTATTATTTTTTAATTCCTGCTTGTTGGTTTGTACTTGCAGATATGCACCAGATGTCTAGTATATATCTAAGATTCTTTATCTGATGTACTGCAGGAAAAAATACTTTTTGCCTTCATATACTGAAATTCAATTGTGATCAAAAAGTTAGGGGGGGGAAAAAAAGAACTTTGACTGAAATTTAGCTGACCTTGRCATTTTGTATACATTTTTCTCACAAAACTGCATTGCTTTTGCTAGGCCAATATTACGTACCTGCAACTGAACATAATTGACAGTTCTGGGTTAGATATAAGCATAATGCTCAGCTAAATTCTTGCTKCAAAACTGGTAATGATACATAAAACTGAAAAAGCTGACTGATTTCTAGACCCCATGGTGAGTTTGCAAGGCTGGTGCGTAGTGATAAAAGATTTTGTTCTTAAACTGAAGAAACATCAGAAATACAACACATAGAACGTTAAGATGACATGTTTAGCCACTTTTCAGGAATACAACAATTGAAACCTAGTTTTTCTGAAAATTTAATCTTCATTCTTAAAATGTGCACCTTCCATCTTTTTGTTTGTTTTTATTTAAATAAATCAACCTGCCCTAGTTACAGCTGTTTTCATAGTCCTTGTAAGTAGCTCTCTCTGCACTTTCATGGATGATAATTTGATTCTCTAAAGCTATTYTGTTTTCTTATTAAGCTTTGTTTTACAGAACAGTCTCTAATTATTTTGTCTTTGCCTCACTTTCCTTCAAGCTATCCAAGCTATTTTTCCTGTCTGTCATTCTTAGGTAGTGCATTGATCTTAGCTGAAACTATTTCAAGCTGTTCTCCACTGAGGTCATATAATTAGTCACTTCTAGAAAATAACTCTTTAGTCAGATTCTTTTGAAGAATTATTTCTAGCCTGTGAGAGCTGATATTGCTCAATGGATCTGCAGCGCCAGGAAGACAGGGTTACGAACTGACAGGCTGAAATTATGTCACTCCCGTTTTCACCAAACAGAAGCAGAGTATTGTTGTACTGGCAACAGACCTAATGTCCCCAGAAAGGTCAGTTTCTTGTGGAGTGTTTTCTCAGGATGAGGCAGCACATTTTCCTCTACAAAACAGAGAGGGCTCCCTTAAATGTTGATTTTCCTTAAGGAATACTTTTACACAAAAGTCAGTGATGCTGATGTTCTGTCTATATAATCTTTGTCAGTTTTTCTGTGCCTTCTCAGACAGTTTGCTGCTTCTGGTGGAGGGTCCTTTGCCTTTGTTTTGGTCCCTTTGCCAAAGGTCCCCCTTTGCACTGGGGGAGCACAGGCATTTTCCTCATGGCCTGCAGCGTCAGACTCCCTCTTGTTTATTCTCTCCGATGCTGCGTCTTGCATTCTTTGCAGGGCAGTCCAGTTTCAGCAAGAGGAATAATGACTGTGTGTTTCTTCTCCTTCTTTTATCTAATCTAGCCTATTCTATATTCTGTTTATGAGGGCAAGCTCTGGAAAGTGGGAACAGAAAGATGCAATACCCCGAGGGTCAGGAAAACCTTACATAAAGTCTCCAGCTCCTCAAGTGCTCTAATCACGACGGCCATTCAGACTGCAACTCTTTATCACTGAGCTTGAAGTTGATGCTAAAGCCCAAATCAAGTGAGATTTCAGACAGTGTGTCTCTTAGTGGCCCAGCCACCCCTTGCGTGCTGACGGAACTCTTCTAAAACCCCTCTTAGTTGCCTAATTTTTGAAGCCTGCTGGTATTCATTCCTAAAACCAGAGGCCTAGATTTCTGATGTTCCAGTAATTTGAGTGACAATGCCTAAAGGCTTTCTCTAAGACTAACCTCAATATTTTAAGTGATGATGCCTAAAAATTTTCTCTAAGTCTAACCTCTAATATGTCAGCTAAAGTGRCTTAACTTGATTCTTGCCTTAGATCACAAGAGAAAACAAATCTTAATCCATTTCCTGTTCCTCTACTGCACAACACTCCATATGGTTCAGTGCAATTTAAAAGAAGTCTATATCAGAGCTAGCTGGTGTTGGAGCACAGAATTTCTCTTCATGAGCRGATTCATGTGGAGAACTTACAGCTATTTGATTTTAGCTAAAAAAGTTGAAGTCACATATTCGTGTGTTTAACATGTGTGACTGGTTATTGGAAGCTACTATGTCACAGGTGTGGAATATCACTGAGTTTTTGGAGGCTGCACTTCTAGTTACTTACTGGAAGGGACTGAGAGGGGACTGATGGTGGATCTCCTAGAAAAGGTAGCGCTAACAATTGGTACCTGCATACTCTGGTACTGCTCTATAACGAATGCAAGCAAAAGAGTGAAGGTGAAAAACAAGCAATAAAAAATGCACTGATGCTAGTTCAGAGAGGGAATTCATATGTGAAAATGATTTTTCACAGCAGCAGAGTAGCTGAGTATGTCTACTGTGCCAGGGTTAAAGAGGGTGTTTCCGTGTTGGACTGAACTGTGTGTTTTGCCGAAGGGAGAGGATTTTGTGCATAAGAATTGCTATTAGAGCAGTCAAGGGCTTAAAAAAAAAAAAAAAAAAAAAAAGTGCTAGTAAATATAGAGGCTTGTATTTCTCAGCAATTTTCTGTTGCTACCTACTTGCTCTCTGCATCAATTCCATCTTGTCACCTGTTGCTGCCTCTGACAAGTCCTACTGAGTGCTGAGCCATGCTCTCATGCTATTATTAAGTCTTCAGCAGGTATAGATATTTTTTATTTTTTTTAAGCTAATGTTAATTTCAAGTGTTGTTGTACTCTTTATCATTCTACTTACCTTCTGATGGTCACTTTAGGTACATTGTCTGAAGTGGAGGGATTCTCAGCTTGGAAATAGTGGTATGGGTTTATAGGGCAGTGATTGATATCAGTAAGGACGTGAAACAGCTGACAAATTGTTAAAGAACCCAAAGAGGGAGAGCCAAAACCCAGGGAAAAACTTCTGTAGAAGCAGAAGGAGGGGGGTTGCAGAGGTGCAATATTGTGATCTTTTGCCTTACTTTTTTATTAAAACATCTCTGGTTTTAAATCCAAGAAGACTTGAAAAGGGAAAGATCCCCTTTTACTTTGGGTTTTCCTGGAAGCCTTTCTCCCCAAAAGAGTGCCTGCTTGAATATGGAATTACTGGACTACATCCCTCTGAAGGTATGGTCATGCAACAGTGGTAAGGATGTGAATGGCTCTGTGATACCTCATGTTTTATTTTTAACATCAATTGTTACTGATTTCTTTCATGCAGAAGTRACATAAAATTGTCAGAAAACACAGYTTCTCTTTTTCTTTAAATATGCCTTTCCTAGATCTGGAATTATTTTTTTATTATTTATTTGTGTATTTGCTTTCTTTAAGTATTTTCTTTTGCAGGGTCAAATGACTACAACTGAATAAAATGTTATGCCTGCATGTTGCAGTCAAAAGTGCTATCAGCATTTCTCTGTGAAGGGAACTGTGTTCTGTACGAAGTCTGGATAGCTAATGCTCAATCATCAGCTTAAAAAAATATTGCAGAGTCATGTAAAACAGAAAAAATAATTACTCCACASAGACTCATAAATCTCCTAACTATTTTTAATGGGGATTTTCAGATAGTAGCCTTTTAATGTCAGGCAAGGGTTTGGACATTGTCTGTTTATAGCAAAACAGAAAAGAACCCTGTGTGAAATTTCTGATTGTCTCTGCTTCAGCTTAATAACAGGAACCCTTATCCAGACTAATGTTGTATGTTTGGAAGCTACAACATAACTGTTAAACTAGAGTAAAGCTTAATGCAGCTTGTGAATCAGACAAGCAGACTGATAAAAATTTGATTTAAATTTGCATGATGGGTAGGGGGGGCTCATGATATGGTATCAAAAATACTAAGTGAACGTATGGAAGAACTAATACCTAGATTAAATCACAGATCTCTTCTAAAATAATGTAGAGAAATGAAGTGGAACAGTAGTGCTTTAGAGTGGCAATGCTCTTTATCTCCTCCTGTCTGACTTTGAACATTAAACTGATCTTTGTGCCACACAAATGCCTTCCATGCTCTGTATTGTGCTTCTCTTTATCTCTTTCTTATGCTACATGATGCAGTTAGTAAGTCTGGATTCTCAGGTGGCGTAAATCAGCAGAGCTGCTTAGGCCCATAGATCTTTTCAATGACTAGACCGAACAGAGAAGGAGAATCCTCTTCCCAAAGATCAGTTATTTCTTAGTTGTAAGTAGTCTATTAAAGAAACTTCCTGTGGGAGATGAATTATCAGTTCAAGAGGGATTGGTGCCAAGGTACCTTATCAGTTCATGCTTATTCAGCTAACTTTGTTCTACTTGACTGTGCCTCAGGTACTTTAAATAATCTTTGCTTATAAGTTTTAATATCTCACAATATTTTTGAATTGCTATGTATTCTTGCACTTTCATTATTGACATTGTCCCTCAGCTAAATTATACATATCTGACTTATTTTAATTTTCCCTGCAATTTTTCACCAATTTTTCCATCTCTATATTTTCCCAGCTCTTCCCAAATCTTTTTAGAATTAAGAACCAGATGTTACAATTTTCTAATTATGAGGTAACAAAATTTAATACTCCGAATGTGATCACACTAGAGATTTGTAATGAAGGCTGTATCTTTCCTGCATTAGAATAAACCTCTTTTGTGGATACAACCCAACAATTCTTTGTGCTTTTCTTTTGTAAAAATATTGCTAAAATTTTATATCTCTTTCATTGTATAAGACATTTTAAGGAGGATCTATCACTGAAAGAACATGGCTGCAGGAAAGAAATAGCACTGTAATCACAGCCAGAAATGCTTCAAGTAGCTGCATAGACCGTGCTGTCACTCTACTAAAATGAGGAGTTGAGTGGGAAAACATGTAAGAAGGAACATACTTAGTAGAATTTTATTTTTAATTGTTATTTTCAGTAATATTTCAAAGTGGTACAGCTATTTTATAGTTTGCATTGAAAATAGTATGGGTCCTGAGAGCCACACTATTTGTATATGGCGCTGTTTGTGCCTTATAGTTAGATATGTTATAGTAGAATTGCTTTTTGAACAATATAGCACATATATGCAACTGCATATATATAGTTGCATCTGCAACTTCTTTTCTGTTTCACAACATACTTTGACTACTTCTGCTCTAACCACTTCATTGCTTTTTCCTATAAATTGGCGTAACAAAACCATATACTAGAGGTCGCCAGAGCCATGACCTTTGCCCCACACTTCCRTCTTCTCCCTTCTCTGCTTCCTCTCACACCACAGGCAATAAAGAGTTTAAACAGGGAGAAGCTTTTAAGGTCTGTGTTCTGCCAGTGCCCGAGGCAGGGCTGGAAAGTCCCTGACACTTTGGGGTTATGACCTTGTCATAAATTCTCAGGTACCACTCTCTGCTTTAGCAGAATCTATTTGAGTTATGTCAAAAAATCTGAGATAACTGATTCATGATTAAGGTYGACTTCACAAAGTCAGAGGCTTTTCTAGTTATTGATTGTATTCCATGAGCACACTGTTAAAACCAAGGTTTAGGGGCTGGCTGAGAGCCCTGGTACTGAATGGTAAATCAGAAAGTGAATGCTAGTTTAATGAAAACATTATCACCTCAATGGTGTATGAAGGATTCTGACCTATGGTGTGACATCTTAATACCAAAAAAAGAGGTGCAACATGGAATAAAGAGCAGTCTATGTTTGTAAGTAAAGCTGCAGGAAGACAATGCAATGTAAATGTACTGCCTTTACGATGTTTCCTGAAAATATAATTAAAGTAGCTACAACCTGGAGTAACCTAAATATTACCCCAAATGGTACTGAGCTGTCTTTTCAAGCACAGCAGAAATATAACAGTAGCTGAAAGTTACATTGTTCTCTTCTTTGTGTCTGTGAGGTAAAAGCATCTGGAGTATCTGGGTAATAATCTATGAAACAAAATTTTGAAAAAATATGTCACAGCCTGTGGTTCAAATAATTTCTACTCTTCTTTTCTGACACTTTTCTTTTCTTAGATGAAAATCCACACATTATTAAATTTTGCTCATTTTTTCTCCAGCAAAATAAACCAAAATTACACACTGCTTCTTTACCATAAACTCACTCTTCAGAAACATTTCAGCTTCTTTTCAACAGTATTTCCAAAACTAAATCCAGTCCAAAGATGTTTGAAACAGATCATATACTTAACAGCTCTATCTTATTATCTGTCTCTGGCTTACTGTCTGGGCAAAGTGCCCACGGCAAACCCAGCATAGTCAATAATGATTCAAGCTCTTTAATTTTTGTCACCTGGATTAGCTCCCTTGTCAACATCTGCTCTGAGTTAATTCTCAAAACAAACCTGAATGTGAGTCTACTCTCCTCACAATTTTCTAGTTTTGTTTGTTCCACTGTCTTGAAAGTTATTGTGTCAAATATGTGTCAAGGAAGCCTTATCCGACTTGTTTGAGTATCCCAGATAATAATGGCCCTTCCTTAGTTTTCTAGTTTCAGTTATTTTTTTTACTCAACACAAAAGCAAAAGTAAAGCTCTCTTACCTAAGAAAAAAAGAGACAGTCACTGTAATCATATTTTTTACTAGTGTATTCATTTATCAATTTAAAATTATACATTTTTTCCATGTCTAAGTCTAGAGGATAGATAGCATTCCTTGTGTATATTAGTTATTCAATATTTTATATCTTCGTTAGGATTACTTTCTGAGATAYACTTTTTCCATCCTGTATTATCTGCATTTTTCCCTCTGAGATGTATGGCTTGACTTTAGGCCTCAGTAAAATTAATCTTTTCTCATCCTGCATATTTTGCTGTGAAAAGCAGACTTTTTAATCTCACTTACCTATTTCTTTAACATAACTTTCACAACAGTCATCTGCAAATTTCACCAGTGATTGTTTCTSTTATTAATCAAAGATAAAAAGGTTAAACTTTGGAGGCAAACTAAGAACTGTAGATTGTGTGACATCACTTACTAAAAGAAGATAGTATGTTAACAATTTGTATCTATATAAAGGCTGATGCATAATGCATCCTGCATAATATGTGCTGTAATAAACTTATTCATCTAGTATCAGACCACTAATCTAAATCATTCTCTTATACTTAAACTTCTATTTTTAAATATTTGAATAAATATATCATTCAATTTCTTCTACCAAACAAAGTTAAGTCTTGGTAAAAAGAAATACTGAAGATAAAGAAAACCAAGTCTTGAATCAGCTCTGCCATTATTTTGGGATCAGTGTCAGAACTGTAATGGTCTAACTAACCTCATTTATGAGTTTTTAACGACCTAACTCACCCTATTGATGTTTTTTAGATATTGGCACCATACTGGTTTTCTCCCAGGCAACCGTAATTTCATCAGTTCCAGACATTTAGTGAAAATTGACCTTTGTCTTCCAAAGCTTCAGCAACTAGCTCTTTTAAAATTGTCTAAAGCACATTATCTAGATCTGATAACATTAAGATTCTAACATTAATAGATGCCCTTTATTGGCCTCTTAATTATGATGAAGTAGGAAAATTTTTATCATGCGATATGAAGGTCACCTGGTTTTTTCCCCCTAAGCAGCTAAGAAAATATTCATGGTTTATRTATGTGGTTATATAATGTGGAAATGTGTGTGGATATATAAATATTGTATAGATTTACAGTTAAATGTACATCCTGACATTTTTACCGATCTCTTTGTTACTCCTCAGTTCTTCTTTTTTGTGCTTCTTCCCTACAGTTTCACTTCCCTTATTAATTTTCTGAAATTATTTCTAGCAGTGAATCAAAAYGATCAATTTCTTTTTTTCAATTTGCTATATGCATTTGTAAGTGTAAGTGTATATGCACGCATGATGTGTATGTGTGTCTTTTTATACATGTACATGTATACATATTTTTATATACGTACAYTTAATGTGCACTTAATGTTATCACAAATGCAATAGTAGCTGTCGTGGTTTAATCCCAGCCAGCAACTAAACACCACGCAGCCGCTCACTAAACTAACTAAACACTCAACTAAACACCACTGCCCCCCTCTGGTAGGATGGGGGAGAGAATCGGGAGGGCACAAGCAGGAAAACTCGTGGGTTGAGATAAAAAGAGTTTAATAATGGAAATAAAACAAAGTAGAACAGTGATAACAACAATGATAACAACAACAATAACAGAATATACAAAACAGGCAATGCACAATGCAACTGCTCACCCACCGTGTGTCCCGAAAAACCGCAYGTCCCAAATGAACCCGCGTGCCCCAAATGAACCCGCRTGTCCCGAACACCAGAGCCCCACCACCACCCACCCCCAGCCCCCAGTTTTATACCGAACATGATGTCACATGGTATAGHATACCCCATTGGCCAGCTGGGTCAACCGCCCCGACTATGCTCTCCCCCAACTCCCCCTGCACCTGGCAGAGCATGGGAGGCTGAAAAGTCCTGGTGCAAGCACCACCCAGCAACAAACAAAGCATCAATGGTCCATCAACGTTCCTTTCATTACCAAAYCCAAAATACAGCACCCCCTCCAGCTACTGGGAAGAAAGTTAACTCTGTCCCAGCCAGAACCAGGACAGTAGCCTACCTATCAGTTCCTCAAAATGTTCGTAGTGGTAGCTAAGATGTGCCCAAACAGTGACACTCCCCCAGCATCTTTTTAATTATGAGTATCTTATGATGTTTATCTTATCTTCTTTGATCAGTGTTTTTTTTCTCGAGATGCTTCTCAAGATATAGATATTTCTGGTTCTGAATGCACTTTTTAATTTAAAACATTGTTTTGTATCTATATCTATTCTTTCAAAACTCTGTAAGTGTCAGTAGCAGGAGAGTGGAAGTTCTCTAAAATTAAAATTTTATTACACACTATGAAGGATTAAAGAGTCTGGTCTTATTGTTCTCTTGCATGATTTTATGGCTTGTGAGGTACACTTCATCCTTTTTCTTAGGCTGCTAATCCATAAACAATCAAGATTATTTTTCAGTTGTCAGTTACTCAGAAAAAGGTAATGTTTTTTTCATATGTATTATCATTTTCTCTTGTTCACTTCATCTTCCTAATTGTTTATATTCTTTTTTTCATTAATATTTGAGCCATATTATTCTTTCCACACAATTTGAGTAATACTGCTAGGACATTTATTCTCACAAACCTAAGGATTGTGGTGTACAAGCAACTACAATTTTTCTTTTCTTCCTCKCTTGCTCTTGTGACTTGATTTCTTTAGTTCTAAATGTGAGGTCATTCATTCCCTCCTTCTCCCATTCTCTTTTTTTGAGGAATTCCTCTGTATGAATGGRTATTCAGCAGACAGACACATCAGAGCTGCTACAGGATAAAACATGATCTATCTAGAAGTYGTCTTTGGTGAACATAGCAATTACTTTCTAGTAAGCATGGGAGAGYAAACACTACATGAACAGAAAAAAACTACCTTATGAGTATCTTTTATGAGGCAAGGGTTACTTTCCCTGCAGGTGTGCTTGCTAGGAAGTATGATGATGTTAGAACAAGGATTACCAACCTCTGCTATCATCTCCTCCCCAGTGCTGCCGAGGAAATCRCACACTGCAGGTCATATCAGAAGTTTGCCACATGGGCTGAGGCTGCCTGTGTGAACAAGGATGGATGACAGAGCCCTGACCAACGTTGGATTTAGTTGGCTGAAGAGAAGAGGGTCTTGAACGCACCAAAATGGTCTGTATGGGCTTGACTGGGGGTTGCAGGTTTAACTACCTGCTGGAGATTCAGCCAGCAACCCCAAGGACTCATCTGGGCAGCCTGCCAGCTGGAAAAGGACAGGGGCCAGGCAGTGCTGGGGGCTTTGTTTTGCTGTGCACACTGAATTGAAACTGCAAGGCACCATGTGAGTTGGGAGCTTTCTCCAGGCCAGCCAAGCACCCAGGAGGAGTGTAAGTTTGCCTGGGTATCTGCATGGCTGAGTGAGTGTTTTCCATGGACTTTTGCACAGTTGTGTTGTCTACTTGAAACAGCTACTCTCAATAAAACTAAATGAAGAGTTGCCTGTATCCCACTGTTTACTTCCTTGGATACCAAAATTTGACTAAACTTTTCGTCATGGCTGTTTTCAGATTAAATGAATGACATTTTAAGAATTTCTGATTTTCGACTCTGATTATAAAGTAAGTCTGAAATAATTACATGAGAATTAAATTACATGTGCATAGTATATTGCAATTAAGCTGACCTCGTCTATATCCTTAAACACCATAAAAAGTTACAGGAGCCTGAGTGGGAACAATTCTACCTCTGTATCATCTTGCTACCTAAGGCAGTGAAAAGGAATCCAAGCTTAACTTGATTCTTCCCTTTTCTACTTAAAGACTAATTTGAAGAACTACATGTCTTACCTCTTTTATCAGAACCTGATGCCTAAAGCATTTGTTCTATAAAGCACTGAACACACATATAAAGTGTTTTGCACCATGACTACTGCTACCACAGTGGTTTAGGGGGTTAAAATATGACTCATAACACAAAGTTCAAAGAYCCCATCCAGTCAACATTCCTATGATTCTTATCACAATTGCTACCAGAAACAGTCTTACCTAGATGCTATATAGCATTAACCACAAGGCTACAGATGGAATTAAGGCCAGATGAACTCGAGCTAGCATGTAACTCTCCCCTGTTTCAGTTATTAAACTGCAGCGTGATTTTAGATTATGGGCCTRTAAGACTTTATGTCCCTGCAGGTATCATGGTGCACCTCTATATTACAGTTTTTGTTCAAATCAGAGCATAATGTGGAGGCGTCTCTGAACACAATAACAGAATTTCTTTTGGATGAAAGTTGTAATAAGTAATAGACTGCTAGTTGTTAATCAAACTTTTAGATTGTTGAAGATAATTAATGTATAATTGTAAGAAACCAATCGTSTGTTGAAATAGAAATTAGCTGCTAAGCAACAAATGATCATGAGTAAAGTACAAGGAACTAAACTTGTACAATGGGACGTGGTCAGTTAAGAYACTCTGTTTCAAGAAGCAGTGAYGTAGAAAGAAGGGAAAAACAAATTGAACCAAGTACGAGGGGGACGTGACAAGAGGAAGACAAAGAGCCTTCATCCCGACGACCACCAGGAGGCGGGAAAGAATGAAGACGACCCCCTAACAACAATCCACGMAGAYGCAGAGCATTCAACAGAAGASACGCCCACATCGGAAGAGAAAGAGTTTAAAAACCAGAGACTTTCTGGGAAGGGGTGCRCGCCGTTGGTGGAGCAGGAGACTCCCCGGCCGCCCAGCACTGTTTTGCTTACTTGTGCTTGCTTTAATAAATCAAAYTTTCTAATTGGCTAGTCTCTGTTATTTGGCTGAACAGGTAAAACTATAACAAAAGTGAGCTGGCAGGTCTTCCCAAGAGTGTGCTTAGTGAACACCAGTTGCAGATGAGCACCAGCCTAASTTGTGTGAAGTTTAAAAAAAAAARGGGGGGGGGGAGGAATTATGAGATTTGAAATTTTTACACTGTCAAGTAAGGGTTTTAGCATCAACAATTCCTTGTTACAGATCCACTAGTTTTAGTCTCCAGAATATATTGACATAGACACAGACATAAAGTACCCTGTTTCTCATATGTGCAAAGTAGCTTCTCTGCACACGCATGAGCGCTGCCCCCACCTCTTGTGCATGAGGCAGATTGTTGTTGATGACTTCTAAAGAGTGTCGTGGTTTAACCCCAGCCAGMAACTAAGCAGCASACAGCTGCTCRCTCACTCCCGTCCGGAGGGATGGGAGAGAGAATTGGAAGGGTAAAAGTGAGAAAACTTGTGGGCTGCGATAAAGACAGTTTAATAGGTAAAGCAAAAGCCACGCACACAAGCAAAGCAAAACAAGGAATTC
>JASVER010000002.1:15594152-15612205 GCA_030449065.1 Oceanodroma leucorhoa | reverse complement strand
CCCCCTTCCTTCTTCTTCCCCCAACTTTATATGCTGGTCATGACGTCATATAGTATGGGATATCCCTTTGGTCAGCTGGGGTCAGCTGTCCCGGCTGTGTCCCCTCCCAACTCCTTGTGCATCCCCAGCCTACTTGCTGATGGGGTGGTGTGAGAAACAGAAAAGGCCTTGACTCTGTGTAAGCACTGCCCAGCAATAACGAAAACACCCTTGTTTATCAACACTGTTTTCAGCACAAATCCAAAACATAGCCCCATACTTAGCTACTATAAAGAAAACTAACTCTATCCTAGTCAAAACGAGCACAACCGGTAATATGTCCAGGGCCCTTTCACGTAAGGCCTGAAGTTTCCTTTGACATCGGACATGAGATGTTGATGTCCCCTCAAACTTCCTTCTTGCTTTTGAGAGATTATGTTCTCTGGATGGGAATAAACCAAAGGATACTGCGAACTGATCCATCTTTCATATGCTTACCTGAAAATATGTGAAAAACATTACGACATACACATACTCCTGACACTTTAATCAAAGCCCGCATGCATTGATTACATGTATTTCTTATCTGYCTTCCTCTTGATTACAATATCTTGAACAAGAGTTACTGGGGGGTACATAATTGTTCTTTTCATAAATTCAACGTATGACCCTATAGAAGGGTAACTGTATGCTTGACTGCAGATTGCCTATTTACTTTCTTCATGGTCTGTCTGGCAAGGTTAATTACAGGAAATCAGAGAAAAGCTTTATGGCTTTTCCTACTCAAATGAGGACAAAATGTACACATGACAGCCATTGGACACATTTGACTCTTTGCCTGGTCATTTACAATATTATCAAAGGAACAGACAAGGGCAGCAAAGGCAGAATCTGTACCTGAAACTACCAGAACTAACACTTCTCCAATCTACTAAATTAAAACCATAGATCTACTTACTGTAGTTTGCCTTACACATCCAAATTCCTCCTCTTTAGCCCATAGTAGTTTCTTAGGAGAAAAGGAAGGCTACCCATTATACAGAGTCCCATGTCAATGTTAAGCAATTCAGATTCATCTTGGCAAATCTTATATCTGGCAACATTTGTTAAAATTATCACTTTAACCACCGACACTGGTTGCTAAAGATAYTATTATATTAGGAGTCTGAAAATTTGATGCTTTATTGCTATCTTTCTGATAAGACTTCTATGAAGCACTGCTCTTCAGGATGAACATATTTATTTCWATGATTCAAATGTAATGATGTTAAGGGAAAATATATAAAAGAAATGTGACTTAAATCTCATGAATAGGAGTATGTCACAGATTCTTCTAAAGCATCTACGGTTTTCCAGGCAGGAATAAAATCACATCTAATACGACTTTGAAGACAGATAAGAGTTCTGAATTTCTAAAAACAGAGAAACAGCAAAAATATGCTAATACAATGGTCCTAATTTCTGTCATTCTTTTTTTTAAGAATGGCATTTTAAGGTGCAAATCACCTCCATCTCTATCTTCAAAAGGGTTCACGGTATATTATATTTCTGTTCTCAGCAAATCTGAATTTATGAAACACCAGTAAGGCCTGATCCCCAGCATTTTAGATTGCTTCTTATGCAAGTAGCCTTTTTTAAAACTGACTTCAGAACTTTTCTTTGTTTTAATGAATTTCCAGCTTGTGGACAGGCTGGAGRGGGTCCAGAGAAGGGCCACAAAGATGATCAAACGACTGGGAAGCCTGCCATATGCGRAAAGGCTGAGAGAGCTGGGTTTGTTCAGCCTTGAGAAAAGAAGGCTTAGGGGAGACCTTATCACCATGTTCCAGCATTTAAAGGGTGGCTACAAAGAAGATGGAGACTCCCTTTTTACAAGGAATCACGTGGAAAAGACAAGGGGTAATGGGTACAAGTTACTCCTGGGGAGATTGCGATTGGACACAAGAGGAAAATTTTTCACAATGAGAAGAGTCAGCCATTGGAATAATCTCCCCAGGGAATGGTGGATTCCCCAACATTGGACACTTTTAAGATTCAATTGGAAAGCGTGCTGGGCCATCTTGTCTAGACCGTGCTTTTGCAAAGAAAGATTGGAACAGATGAGCCTTGAGCTCCCTTCCAACCTGGTATTCTACGATTCTATGATTCTATGATCCTATGATTCAGTTAAACAGAACTATTTTCTTTTCTATATTTTTAAGATGAACAGAGAAGAAACTTACAAATATTTTTATGCAACATACATGATAATRGAAGTGATAGGTGTAACAGGCTCCTAATTTAAGATCTTCTTTTTAGTTAARTCAAATGGAAACTCTGCAGTCAGTATGAGGGATCTCTGAGTCTCCTCAGTAAGAAGCACAGTGCCTAGATGGCCTATGATGGCCTTGGACACATGCTGGTAARTTTAAATGACAGCTGGGCTTAAAACAGATATTAAACTTTTGCGTATCTAACTTGCACAATATTTCAATGATCATTTTTKTGTATTATAATTGCATAAGCACTGACTGAACAAGGAAGTCACTAGGTGCAAAAGGGGGAATTAGTGTGACCAAATGGAGTCCGTCTCTGAGACACTTCCCCAACCTCCCTGTATAATCAGTGGAATAAAGAGCTTTCATTTCTCTCCACTGAATATAAAAGAAGCTGAAAGGATCCACCCAGATGYAGATAGATTTTATTGTTCCCAAAGAAAATAAGAGAACAACCTTTTCATAATTTTTTTTCTTCCTTTTTTCTGCAGCAGAGCACAACTGTAATCATTGCATTTAATGGATGGGACTTGTATATTTAAAGGTCACAGAATCTTAATCTGATGTGACCACCTACACATCATAGGCTACCAAGTTTCATTCATAACTCTTGAACTCAGGGACTTGTTTGACTCCTGCAAGCCTTCCAGAAAAGAAAAGTAATCTTGAAATGAAGGTTTCAAAGTATAGAGAATTTTATTCTTGGATCATCCCAAGAATCAGCAAYTAAAAAAAGAAGCCAAGCTGATTCAGACTACAAATGACACACACCTTAAATGATAGACARTAATTATTGGAATAAAAGAACAAAAAGGACATTGTACTTTAATATTTCTTTTGTTTCTTTTTTTTTWAATTTTATAATAGTTTTTGAGTACTATGATTCTGAGCAAAACATGAATCATACAAGACAAAGGTTCCTAAACTGTTATGCATAACATTAATCGCGTATAAGCCACAGCCCTGCACAGAGCTGTTTCTGCTGCTATCTTCACTTACTTACAACATAGGGCTTGGATCAGTTGTGGCTGCTGCTTTACACCATCTTTGAGGCCATCATTAATCCCCAACTTCTAACAGACACTTGAGAGAGCAGAATGCCTGGGAATGAGTAAGGCATACTTACCCATTTATCATGATATGGAGACAATATAAAGGGACAGGGTTTTTCGTATTCAGTTCAGTTCTGTATTTAGAGATTGGGAATCTTACAGRTAAGATTTGCTTTATTAAAAAATATTGCTTTAATGCAAAAGATATATCCAGTGTCAAAGATCTGGAGAAGCCAAATTCTAGTGAAAATAGGGTGAGCATATAAGAAAGTAAACTTATTTTCACCTGCTGAAAGTTACAGTTTTAACTCTGTAAATTTTGCTTTCAAGACTGTAATGATAAACTCTRTTGAATGTTGTTTTGTATTTTAAATGTTGCTGATAACCTAAATTGACCAAAAATGTGCATGCAAGTGTGGAACACCATGGGAAACATGTCAAATCTTTTTTTCTGTGGAATCATTTATGAAGCAGCTTGTTGTTTGCACACAACTGTCTAGTGGTTGGTTGGACAGGAACTAGAAATAAATGGACCAGCTTTGGGTGCATTGTGCAGYCTTCAAACAGGACTATATTAATTARAAGTGTCTCATTCAGTCAAACAGCCTGGATTATTTTAATTCTGCCCTTCCACCAGAGGCAGTTTGACTAGGAGAAAGGGAGCTGAACTTTGGGCTCTGGTGTTAATATTTGCCATATCAGTTCTCTTTAGAGAGACTATCTTCACACTTGGAGACAGGAGATAGAGCTTTCACTCCCTTTACCTGTCAGTACTGCATCTCTCTCTTGGCTGTACAGAAGTCTCTGCCTCCAGGGCTAGAAAGTTTATGCAGAATTTTCTGGGAATAGTCAGCCTTAAAGACTGATTTAAAGCTTATATATGGGGGACATGGGGTCTAAAGAGTTGGCAAGTGTGAACTTTGTGATTGTAGAGCTCTCTCAGAAGGACTCAGCTCTTGGTCTGCTTGCTTGAACCCACATCTTTCAGTCCCTGAAAAAGCAACAGAAAAGATAAAGACGGGACTTCAGAACTACTAACACTGTGTTAAACTAGTGTATTCAGAAGAAAAAAAAAACCCAAAAAGTAAGGAGCCTGATTCTGATTAGTAATGAAGACACTATTCTGTGCATTCTTTTTTCCAGTTCTGCGACACACGTAATTCAATAAGTGTTAAATCAGAAGTGCAAAATAATGCCTTTASTAGGGACCCCTGACCCCAGCTGTTTCAGTTAAGAGATTCTTCTGGTTTTAGTGACCTAAATAACAATAATAATAGTTCATTTCAAGACTTCAGTATTTTCTGTTATGTAAGACATTCACTTCTCTTTAGAAGTAGTGAAGTTCTGGCTGATTAACATTTGCCCAGTAATACAGCCAGAACTCTCCACAAAGGAAAATCCTATTCCCCAAAATTCTAAAGCTGAAAGAGTTATGCTATTTATGAGCAAACTTTAATAGACTCTTTCAACCATCATCTTAAACATTGGATTGTCCAAGTCATTAGGAATTTTGACAACATTTTGAGAAGAAGGGAGATAAATTGTAAAAAATAGGCTGTTTCCTTCTCCTTCACCTTTATTTTCCACTGCAGTGATTTAATGAGATTTTTTTTCCAATTGCTCATTTGCTTCTTTTTTGGATGTGTCTTACATGTTTACACAAGTGCACAAACTCTTCTGAGACAGTGTAAAAGCAGTTAGAGCAGTAAAGATAAGTTATGACTGACTTGATGGCTTCATGTCCGCCAATCAAAATAAAGCACTGGAAAGAAATTAGTAGTACACAGAAACAAGTACTGTTCCACATAAATCAATATCAAGGATTCTATTTTACAATCTTTGCTTATGTTGACTGCTATTTTATGGTCAGCATGATTTTAGATTGCATTTGTAAGTACTGTTCAGCCTTAGTTAAGATTGTCAAATAAGGTCCTATATATTGATTAGCATTGTGCCAACATATGCAGTGCTGCCTGTATACCAAATAGAATTGATATTTAATTAAATAAGCAACCACTCAACAGCTGATCTTATGCAAAAAAAAAAAAAACCCTCCTAAGACTGAGGAAGTTCAACAAAATCTAAAAAAACCGCCCAAAATAACAACAAAAACCAACCCCATCCAACCCTAAAAACAGAAGCTAAAATACAAAATAGAGGCACTGGAAATTAACTTCACATGTGAAAGGAAAGCTTAAAAATGTAGTTGTAGTTAATTGAATATATACACATAAACATCTGGAACAGAATTTGAAAAAGTTGGAAGTTTCCCAAAAAGGATCATGTTAAAATGGCATTCAGCACAATGTGATTAGGACTATTCCTATATATAAAATTAGCTCTTTGAAACTTCTACTGACTTTAAAGGGAAGGTTCATATATGTGTATCATTATGTCTATTTCAGTCCTCCCTGAACCCAAGGCTATTTCTCTATACAGTTATTTTAAATAACAAGCATTGCATGCTGTCACTTTTTTCAGTATATTTTCAGTTTCTGTGTTCTCTGTTTGTGCAAAGTCTGGATATTAGTTTGTTTACGAACARAGAAGGAAATTACTTGTTTTCTAGTTTGTTCTCTTAAATGAAGTTTGCATAATGTCCAGCTGCCTAGTAAAAAGAAAAAAAAATTGCAAAATGCAAATCTGCATAATCCCGAAAGATTACGGTATGCACAAAGGCAAATATATGTTTATAGAAGGTAAAACATATTGCTGAAATTTTTGCATGGCATTTGTATGTAAGCTGGAGGAATAACAATATTCAATAGTTTTACTCAGCTGTAATTAATGCTAGGAGGTGTAATTTCTATGACTTCAAGACTAGCAAGCCAATAGCTGTGGCTTGTCATTCAGCTAAGTAAACAATGGTACCCCCTGAATAGGAAAATTTAAGTCATAAAAACACCACAACTTTCTGTGTTTCTAAGTCTGCTGCCTCTTTCTGGTGGGTCCTTTCAAATGCATCATAAGTTTACCTTTTGGAAAGTACTAGGTTTMTAATAGATCGGTGTTAGAAATTAGAAATTACTGCTGATATGTCTGGCAGGAATTCTGTATTGTGTTGAATAATTATGGGCAGTGCTGATGGAGATAACTGGGACTGAAGGGCTGCAACTGAACTGGACCAAGCTGAACTTTCAGCCTGACATCCATATATATTATACTTACATCAAAAGGCCATTAAAAGTTAGAGTATCTCCAAACATGACCAGAATGTATGACATACATAAAAACAACAGGTGTGTGTGTATAAAATGAACAAAAGTATTTTGTAACCAGTTAGTAAATTTGTAATGCTATGCATAACAGTGTGTGATTTTCACAGGGAAATGTAGCAAAGTCCAGCTTTAACTCATGGAGAARTAATGAACATTTTTTATTCTTTGGTCAGCCCTTTGATACTGTCACATTTGGAGACTAGAAAAGACAGTGGTTTCTGGCTGATGGAAAACATGTCCCTTAGAAACAGCTGTACAGAACACATCCTMCATAAAAAGCCCTAGAGAAAATATCACAATCTAAACACAATTTTGGAGTTTTTACAAAATATGCATGCCATCTTGCCTTTTGGGGGAGGAAAGGAAAGAGTAGGTAGTAGCACTGTAAGGAGTGCTCCATTTCTTCCATAAAAGAGYGCTGTGTGTTTTAAATCTATGAGATACAACTGGAGATGAAAAAGGTTTTATGTGTCTTCATTTCATCCTTTTYTTTCCCTTTGGGGCTGTAGTTTGCTTGTTTTGGAGGAAGTCTGGTTTTTTTGAAATTACCCTRGGAAGAAAAGTCTAATTTCCTTAATTGCTGTAGAGCTGGTAGGCAGATAACAATGCTAAAACAGCAATAAAATAAAATATAAATTAGAGTTTGGGGTTATCTGGTAGGCTTGAAATTCTGTGTGGACTATGGGGTAAACTGATGGGACTCCAGAAGAAACAGGCAGAGCAGAATGCTCTTTGATTTTGAATTGGTTTGTGAAAAAATGCTTGCCATATGATTTTGTTCAGAGGAAGAGAAATAAAATATTTCATMTATTTCTCAAATTAAAGTGTTACGTTTGAATAAGCTAGAATCCTCCATTGTCTGGGAACAATGCCATAGAGTACCAACACCTGACCTCTGTGGTGAAGGAAYGCATGGTCTTGTCTGAAAAAATGACTGTTCAGCTGATAAGTAAAATGAAGAAATCCTGCATAGTCAGGAAGCATATCCTTGCTTATATCTTCCAGATACATTATTTCCCCATTTTTTCCAATATTTGTTTATAAGAATTTGGAAATTTCATAACTTAGCTTTACACTTCTATGCCAGGTTAGATTCAGAAGCTCTGGAAAGTAGAGTACCTTGTGGACTTCCAATCTGGGCAAACCCGACCCAGAAAACTGTAACGATAGGTGGTCCTGATGTCAAAAATATTACCCTATTGTTTTGGTTTGATTATAAAAATTACTTAACCGAAGTCATGCTCAAATAACTAATGTTGACAAACACTACTTTCCCAGCAAGATAGAACCTATGGAGGTACTAGCGTACAGCTAAGAAAGATTATGCTACCATGCCTTGACATCTTATTGTTCATGCTTAGTCTGCTGCTTGATGTGGGTATTTTAAGTTAATATACTTCTTTTATAATTGAAGCTGACTCAAAATTTCTTTACTGTCAATTACAGCTTTACAGTAGATGTCTTAATACATGGTAGCACAACTGCTCTCTATCATGTACCCTTACTTTCAAACTAATTGTGCAAGAGTGAGACAGAAAACGATCTTCATTTCCAGGCATCAGTCTTCTGCTTGGGAAATTCCTTCAACAGGATGTTATTGGTGTGGGAAACAAACAATTGCTCTAGTATTAATGATATAAACCCACTAACTCTGATGTAAACTGAGGAAAGCATAAGGAGAATCTAGTCAAGCAGGAACAAACAAGAAACAAAATATTTTAGCCTCCATTGACTGTTGCTCTGTTTTAAGTTGAAATCTTCCAGTTTGACACGGAAARCCTTCTAAGTCTGAGACTAATTTGGATATTTATTTTGCCCTTTTATAATTGAATAATGTTTAATTCTAGGAGACTTTTTCGTTCTAATTTAAACATTACTTTCTTCATGAATAAATATTTATTCATTGCATATGGTCTTTTCATTACATGCAGACTGTTTAGTTTTCAGACTGAAAAAGGTCAGTTCATCAAAGAATACAGATACCATAATGAAACAAAAGCAACCATCTGTACAATTGTAATGGCGGCAAGCAGTCCAGGCTAACAGGATGAATAATGACTAATGTAATTTCTTTCAAAATCTGCAGTAAGGAAAATGTGAAAACATCAAACATTTCTCATAAGAGTGTGTTAAAACTGTATCTTTTAGCCCCTAGAATACAGACTGAAGCCTCATTTCTTCACAAAACTGGGCAAAACCCCTGAGGCTACATGTATACTTGTATACTAAATAGTGCTTTGGAACATTTTGGGGTACTGGAATGGGATTTTATGTTACATTAAAGTGTTTGAACAGTTCCTTACATGCTTTTAGGCTATGTTGATGAAGATTACCCCAGTCCTTTTTTCAGACTGATACTACCACAAGTTGCCATTTTGCAAACACATTGATATCACCTGCACACCTTGGATTACAGAGCATACTAACTCAAATTACAGAAGAATCATTCTCCCTAGTGAAAAGTATGTTTTTGTTAAAGGCAGACATACATGTGGTTTCACATTTGATGTTTTAATTACCTGCACTGATTTAGACAACTATTTATTAATAAGATGAACTGCAACTTGCACCAAAACAAACATTTTTTTTCTCAAATGGTTCACTCCAACTACTGAGAGACACAGATATTGGAGAGAAAAGGACTCTGAAAAAGCAAGTGATAATGATGAATTATGCCATTTTTCAGTTACATTCTAAGACTATCCCCATATCATTTTTATGTTATATAATTCCAGATAGATGTTTGTCAAAAAAAGAACAAGGTTGGTACAAAGTAACTGAAGACTGTAATGCAATACTTCTGCATTTTGAATACGCTTGCAAAATTTTGAAACAAATTTTCAAATGAATAAATTTGGAGATGTCATTTTTTTATATTTTTACAGTAGTATTCATTCAGAAAAAAAAAGGTTAAAACATTTAATTTCTTTCCATCTATTTTTTTTWATTTGTTTTCCTTTTAAATTGCATTTTAATAAGAGCAATTGAAGGAAATATATGGAAKTAAGATGCTTATGCTGTTATCCAAAAATTCAGAGAATCAAAAATAATTTTACTTAATGTTTTAAAGCACAATAAAATTATTAAAGAAAGATACAGTGCAGATACAGCCTGAGATTCATGTGTTAGAAACAYATTGCACTGTCTGTACATACAGTGACGACCTCACAGAGTATGTTTTACTAATTATCTGAAAGTCAGGATGCTTATGCACAGTTCCATCAACCATACCCATAACCATACCAAACCAAAGATTTGACTTGAACATCAAATCCTGCTCAATGATTAGATGTCTATTTGTTGCAATTTGGGGAAATTAATGAAATTTGAGCAAAAGAAATKAATTCTAACAGTGCATTATAGATATTTGCATTATAACTTCTGTCGAACTAGAAGGAAGCAGTTAGTCAATGCAAATGAATGGTAGAGTATATAAGGATTGTTCTATCAAATTTCCCTGCTTTCTCTGCAAAACCTGAATATTGTACAGCAATAGACATGGAGAACGAATATGCTATATCATTGGGGTTTTTTTGAAASGCAGCTATCTTTATGAGAAAACATAGGTAGTCAAATGAGATTTTTTTTCTTTTGCAGATACATTATGTTTCCAAAAAAAAGTGCCATAATTTGACAATTACGCTTTTGTAGCTGCAATCGTCTAGGAAGAAGAATATTGGGATAGCTACTGTGGGGGAAAAACACTTTCAAAWCTGACTTCCTCAGTTAGTGGACTTCTAAGAAGCATTGTTTTATGATCCATTGCAAATTTTTCACCCTCACCTTCTGCTAACCCTCATTATTCCACAAGAATCAGTTACGTCTCTCTCTCTCTCRCTTCCTTCCACGCCAGTGTGTAGTTTCATAAGACAATGGCTTTTCTTTCAAAGCCAGCTTGGAGTAGCCATACCATTTGCTCCCTTTCATCATAGCTCACCTGCACAACAGCTTGAGCAGCAGCTGTAAAGTGGCTCACTGAAATTACCTGCACTGGGAATAAGACACCATTTTGACCCCTGCAACTTCATTGAGCTACAACTGGAGGAGCACAAAGAGGGACAAGATGGGGAAYTCATAAACTGTCTTTCCTGAAAAAACGGCGTCATGAAATTACATCTTTTACCCGCTGGCTTTATCTTTTACTTCTTTCATTGCTAACCTGTCAGTCGACTCCAAATGCTAACTACGCTTTTCTGTCAAACTGATCAGCTAATATAATGAACTGAATTTCACRGCAACTGTTCCCAGTGTTTATATAGTATCAAGTTTAGTTCTTCCTTTTCAGACCTGAAGAACATTTGAAAAAATATGCCTGATTCATTCTTTCCCAAGTGTATCAGTGGGACTAACAAAAGATGCTGGCTCCCTTCCAATTTTGGCAGCATGTAATGGCAGGAGTGTCCTGGTTCCAKCTGGGACAGAGTTAACTTTCTTCCCAGTAGCTGGAGTATCTTTATACTGACTCATGGATGGTGGCAAATGCCCTGTGGGGGTGGTTGCAGCAATGGAAACAGAACAACTGGCAGCACAGAGGTAAACCYATCCGGGCTGCCACATTGTGGCAAGATATCGCTGCCCAAATAGAGAACCTGGTTGTAAAAGTACGTCATGTAGATGCTCACGTACCCAAGAGTCGGGCCACTGAAGAAYACCAGAACAACCAGCAGGTAGATGAGGCTGCTAAGATTGAAGTGGCTCARGTGGATCTGGACTGGCAACACAAGGGTGAATTATTTCTAGCTYGGTGGGCCCATGACACCTCAGGCCACCAAGGAAGAGACTCAACRTATAGAAGGGCTCGCGATGAAGGGGTGGACTTGACCATCAACACTATTGCACAGGTTATCCATGAATGTGAAACATGCGCTGCCATCAAGCAAGCCAAGCAAGTAAAGCCTCTTTGGTAYGGAGGACGATGATTGAAATATAAATATGGGGAGGCCTGGCAGATTAATTGTATCACACTCCCACAGACCYGCCAAGGCAAGCGCTATGTGCTCACCATGGTGGAAGCAACCACCAGGTGGCTGGAAACATATCCTGTGCCCCATGCCACTGCCCGGAACACCATCCTGGGCCTTGAAAAGCAAGTCCTATGGCGACATGGCACTCCAGAAATAGTTGAATCAGACAACAGGAATCGTTTTCAAAATACCCTCATAGACACCTGGGCCAAAGAGCATGGCACTGAGTGGGTATGTCACATCCCCTGTCATGCACCAGCCTCTGGGAAAACTGAACGAYACAATGGACTGCTAAAGACCACACTGAGAGGACTGGGTGGTGGGACATTCAAGGACTGGGACACACATTTAGCAAAGTGTGTTAGTCAACACTAGGGGATCTTTCACTCGAGCTGGCCCTGCCCAGTCAAAACCCTTAAGAACTGTAGAGGGGGATAAAGTCCCTGTAGTGCACGTAAGGAATATGCTGAGGAAAACAGTCTGGGTTAGTCCTGCCCCGGGTAAGGGAAAACCCATTCRTGGGATTGCTTTTGCTCAAGGACCTGSRTGCACTTGGTGAGTAATGCGAAAGRACGGGGAAGTCCGATGTTTACCRCAAAGGGATTTGATTTTGGGTTAAAACAGCCAATGAACCAAGGTGTATAATGTTAATTGCTATATAATGCTGTATGTCATATTAACAGTGTYGCAGTAAGAATCACCCAGATTAAAGAAGAAAGAACTCAGATGAAACCAAGTAAAGTGCAACGACAATAGCACCAGAAAAGCACAGCATTAATGAAACCAGAACTGGCTTCAGCATGCAACAATCCAACACGACACACCACCTCTCCAGGCCTGAAAGACTGTTATGACAGATGGAGCCCAAAGTCATGGACTAAATGAACTCAATGGACATTTTAGAGGGATGGCCCATAGACTAAGGGAATGACATCTGTGTATATATCTCAAAAGACAGGAAAAGTGGTGATGATTAATTGGGATATATTGGAAAATGTGAGACCTGGGTATGACATAGATGGTATAGAATAAGGGGTGGATACTGTCCTGGTTCCGGCTGGGACAGAGTTGACTTTCTTCCCAGTAGCTGGAAGGGGTGCTGTGTTTTGGGTTTGATAATGAAAGGAATGTTGATGGYCCATTGATGCTTTGTTTGTTGCTGGGTGGTGCTTGCACCAGGACTTTTCAGCCTCCCATGCTCTGCCAGGTGCAGGGGGAGCTGGGAGGGAGCATAGCCAGAGCGGTCRACCCAGCTGGCCAATGGGGTATTCTATACCATGTGACATCATGCTCAGTATAAAACTGGCGGGGGGGGTGGGGGGTTCATCACACGTGGTTCTTTTCGGACACACAGTGGGTGAGCAGTTGCGTTGTGCATCGCCTGTTCTGTATATTCTGTTACTGTTGTTGTTATCATTGCTGTTATTACTGTTCTACTTTGTTTTATTTCCATTATTAAACTCTTTTYATCTCAACCCACGAGTTTTCCTACTTATGCCCTCCCGATTCTCTCTCTCATCTTACTGGAGGGTGGTGGTGAGCAAGTGGCTGYGTGGTGTTTAGTTGCTGGCTGGGATTAAACCACGACAAGGAGGTAATAATGTAAACTAATGATCCTGTGAAATGAATATAGAAATGCAGAGGTAGGAGGAAGAAGAAGGTTTTACATCCATCMTTAATTTGAATAGAATTTCTTATTTTCAGGATTTACATTGCTGTTGTCCAAAACGCCATTGTAGTTACAGCACCGGATTCTAACTCCTAATTTGTAGAAGCATGTTTTATTTTATTATTTAACACTTTATCTCCATCATAGTGACCTCTACAAATTTTAATCATGATTTGATCTCATTGAGGTAAGGCAAAATCCTTTGGTTGACTTCTGTCCCTTTGCAGTTGCAGGACTATGACATTCTTGGATCACGGAAAACTGGTGGGATGGCTCCCATGACTGGAGTGTTGCACTGGGGGGATACAAGCTCTTTAGGAAGGACAGGATTGGAATACAAGGAGGGGGAGTTGCCCYCTTTATGTGGGAAAGCAACATGGAGTCTGCCTGGGGGTGGAAGAGGAGCCAAGGGAGAGTTTATGGGTTAGAACTAAAGGGASGACAGGCAAAGGTAACATTATAGTGGGTGTCTACTATAAACCACCTGACTGGGAAGAAGAAGCAGATAAGACCCTCTACAGACAGACAGGAATAGCCTGATGTTCACAGGCCCTCATCTTCACAGGGGACTTCAATCACCCTGATATGTGCTGGAGGAACAACACAGCAGGGCATAAGCAATCCAGGAGGTTCCTGGAGAYCATTGGTGATAACTTCCTCCTCCAAGTGACAGAGTGGCCAACGAGAAGAGGTGCTTTACTGGACCTCATACTCACCTACGAGAAGGTACTTGTTGGGGATGTGAAGGTCAAAGGAAGCCTTGGCTGYAATGCCCATGAGATGGAGTTCAGGATCCTGAAGGCAAGAAACAGGGTGAAGAGCAAGCTCACAACCCTGGACTTCAAGAGAGCAGACTTTGGCCACTTCAAAGATCTGCTCAGAAAAGTCTCAAGGGATGAGGTCCTGGAGGGAAGGGCGGGCCAAGGAAGCTGGCTAATATTCAAGGATCGCCTCCTCCAAGCTCAAGAGGGGTGCATCCCAACAAATATGAGGTCATACAAAAATGYCTGCATGGATGAACAAAGAGCTCCTGTGCAAACTCAGACACAAAAAGGGTGGAATCAAGGATGGGTAACCTGGGAGGAATACAGAAACATTGTCTAAGAATCTAGGCATGAAGTTAGGAAAACCAAAGCCCAAATGGCTGGGGATGTCCAAGACAACAAGAAGGACTTCAACAGTACATAGGCAACAAAAGGAAGACTAGGGAAAATGTGGGCCCATTGCTCAATGAGACAGGGGACCTCGTTACACAGGACACAGAAAAGCCCTTCTKTGCCTCAGTCTTTACTAGCAAAATGGATCTTCAGGAATCCCAGGTCCCAGAAACCAGGGAGAAAGGCTGGATCAAAGAAGATGTACCCTTGGTGGAAGACGATCAGGTCAGGCAATTCTTAAGCAACCTGGACATACATAAGTTCATGGACCCTGATTAGATGCACCTGTGAGTGTTGAAGGAGCTGGCAGATGTCACTGCAAGGCCACTCTCAACAATCTTTGATCAAACATGGAGACTGGGAGAACTGCTCRAAGACTGGAGGGAAGAAAACGTCCCTCCTGTCTTCAAGAAGGGCAAGTCAGAGGACCAAAGGAACTACAGGCCAGTCAGTCTCACCTTGATCCCTGGGAAAGTGATGRAGCAGTTAATCCTGGAAACTATTTCCAGGGCCATGAATGACAAGAAAATCATTAGGCGTAGTCAGCATGGCTTTACCAAGGGAAAGTCATGCTTGACCAACTTGATAAAAYTTCTATGATGAAATGACTGGCCTGGTAGATGAGGGGRTATCGCTGGGTATTGTCTACCTGGACTTCAGTTAGGACTTCAACACTGTCTCCCRTAAGATCTCCAYTGGGGTCAGTCCATTGGGATGGACTTCTTTTACGCTTGGAGGAGGCAATCCTCAGACAAGCTGCAGCTGTATGGGATGGATGGTCAGACAGTGAAGTGGGTTGAAAACTGGACCAGAGAGTRGTGATCAGCAGCTCAAAGTCTAGTTGGAGGCCAGTAACTAGCAGTGTACCCCAAGGGTCAATACTAGGTCCAGTCCTGTTTACCATCTTCATTAACAATCTGGTTGATGAGGCAGAGTGTACCCTCAGCAAGTTTGCAGACGACACCAAACTGGGAGGAGTGGCTGATATGCCAAAGTGTCGTGCTGCCATCTTGAGCGACCTTCACAGGCTGGAGAAATGGACTGACAGGAACCTCATGAGGTTCAACAAGGAGACGTGTAATGTCCTGCACCTAGGAAGGAATAACCCAAYGCGTTAACATATGCTGGGGGCTGTCCAGCTGGAAAGCAGTTTGGCAGAAAAGAACCTGGGGGTCCTGATGAATGCCAGCAATGTGCCCTTGTTGCAAAGAAGGTTAAAGGTATCCTGGGCTGCATTAGATAAAGTATTGCCAGCAGGTCAAGGGAGGTGATCCTTCCCCTCTACTCAGCATAGATAAGGCCACACCTGAAGTCCTGTGTCCAGTTYTGGGCTCCTCAGTACAAAAGAGAGATGGACATACTAGAGAGAGTCCAACAAAGGGCCACCAAGATGATTAAGGGACAGGAGCATGTGTCATACAAGGAGAGGCTGAAAGAACTGGGACTGTTCAGCCTGGAGAAGAGAAGGCTCAGGGGSAATCTCATCAATGYGTATAAATATCAGAAGGGAGGGTGTAAAGAAGAAGGAGCCAGGCTTTTGTCAGTGGTGCCCTGTGACAGGACTAGAGGCAATGGGCACAAACTGAAACACAKAAGATTCTGTCTGAGCAWCAGGAAACACTTTTTTACTGAGGGTGACTGAGCACTGGCACAGGTTGCCCCGAGAGGTTGTGGAGTCTCTATCTTTAAAGATATTAAAAATCCATCTAGACCCAGTCCTGGGCAACCGGCTCTAGGTGACCCTGCTTGAGCAGGGGGTTGGACCAGATGACCTCCTGAGGTCCCTTCCAACCTCAACCATTCTGTGATTCTGAGATTCTGCGATTTAGGTTATCACAGAGCTAAATTTGCAATTCATCTCTCTGGTTTCTCTAATATCTTCTGTGTAATAAGATGATTAGTGGCATCTTCCGGCATGACTACTACTGAGATCAAGAAGTTATGTCGTTGCTAGGCGATCTGCCACCTACCAGTGCCTTGTCTAAGAGGTGCATTACCCAGTTTCCTTTTAGTTTTGTGGCCTGTTCCTCAATATAATCRTATAAATTAACAGTGTATTACACTGGGGATGAAAATAAACTTGAGCAACCTGCTGAAGCATTGTCAAAACCAAAGTGTCTCTCCCTCTTGCTTTCCATATTGCTCTCCCTCTCTCTGTAAAAGCTGTTAAAAACTGTACTTTAAGGAATTAATCATAGAATTATAGAATGGTTGCTCAGAGCCCCATCCAGCCTGACCTTGAATGTTTCCAGGGATRGAGCATCTACCACCTCTCCGGGCAACCTCTTCCAGTGTTTCACCACCCTTGTTGTAAAAAATTTCTTCCTTGTAGACAGTCTAAATCTACCCTCTTTTAGTTTCAAACCATTACCCMTYGTCCTCTTGCAACAGGCCCTGCTAAAAAGTCGGCTGCCATCTTTCTTATAAGCCCCCTTTAAGGACTGATAGGCCGCAATAAGGTRTCCCCAAAGCCTTCTCTTCTCCAGGCTGAAYAAYCCCAACTTTCTCAGCCTTTCCTCATAGCAGAGGCGTTTCATCCCCCTGGTCATTTTTGTGGCCCTCCTCTGGACCCGCTCCAACAGGTCCATGTCTTTCTTGTGCTGAGGGCTCCAGACCTGGACGCARTACTCCAGGTGAGGTCTCACCAGAGCAGARGAGAGGGGCACAATCACCTCCCTCGACCTGCTGGCCATGCTGCTTTTGATGCAGCACAGCATATGGTTGGCGTTCTAGGCTGCGAGTGCACATTGCTGGCTCATGTCCAGCTTTTCATCCACCAGGACCCCCAAGTCCTTCTCGGCAGGGCTGCTCTCAATCCCTTCATCCMCCAGCCTGTACTGATACCCRGGGTTGCCCTGACACAGGTGYAGRACCCTGCACTTGACCTTGTTGAACCTCATGAGGTTCACATGGGCCCACTTCTAGAGCTTGTCCAGGTCCCTCTGGATGGCATCCTGTCCCTCAGGCATGTTGACTACACCACTCAGCTTGGTGTCATCTGCAAATTTGCTGAGGGTGCAGTCGATCCTACTGACTATGTCATTGATGAAGGTATTAATGACCTACTTTGATCATGCAACCATTTGACAAAGTTTTCCATTCTCATTCAGGTTGAAAATGGTGCTGATAAGGGATCTGTCATCTTCATTCACGTACAAATAACTGCTTGGATTAAAGCAGAGATGAGCCCCAAGAGCGGATAAGTGGTATACAGAGGTTCCATGGCATTCTTAAATGGACTAATATCTAATGTATTCTAGCAATATTTGGTTTTATTCAAGTGCATAAAAACCAGAAAATAGAACTTCAGTTCTTACATTGGGTCTGTTATTTTTGTTTCTGGGGTTACATTATGTTACAAAATGTCAGGTTTAGCTATTCCCCGGCATATTTTTCTAGAAAAATGCAGTTTAATTTCTTTTTCAGAACAGAGTGCTAGGTTTTAGGTTTGAACTATACATCATTCTGAAAACCTGTAGCCAACAGGAGAAACTGCTGCAATGTAACTCTACTGTTTTAACTTGGAAGGAGCATTCTCCTGGAGAAGCTGGCAGCTCATGGCTTGGGCGGGTATACTCTTCGCTGGGTAAAAAACTGGCTGGACGGCCGAGCCCAGAGAATTGTGGTGAATGGAGTCAAATCCGGTTGGCGGCCGGTCACGAGCGGTGTGCCCCAGGGCTCAGTTTTGGGGCCAGTCTTGTTCAACATCTTTATCAATGATCTGGATGAGGGGATCGAGTGCACCCTCAGTAAGTTCGC
>JASVER010000002.1:15508956-15591762 GCA_030449065.1 Oceanodroma leucorhoa | reverse complement strand
TGTCATAATTAATACCTCACTTCTTAGGAATTTCTAATTCAACATATGGAAGCAAATATAGACTCGGTCTCACTAACACTAAACATAGTATCTTCTTTTAACTTTAGCACATGGTGGGTGAAATTCTGGTCCCATTTAAATCAATGGAAGAGTTCTGTTAAGATTAGTATCATCATTTTTTCTTTTAGCTGCTGCATAAGAAACAGACCTATTACTTCTTCTCTGACAGTGGAAATATGAGCAAGGGCTATAGCTCAGTGCTTAAGCTCATCTTTCAGCCACACAAGGCTCTGGGTGCAGTCCTCTATTTCTGTGAGCTTGCCTGATGCTTTCTTCACAGGTGTGACAGCCAAGCAGAAGACAGTAATTTCTTCACCTGGCACTGCTGTCAGATTAAGGCCACGGTTCCAAATACTTATATTGTATATTTCTAAGGATGCATGTCTAGAACTATCCTTGTCTGCAAATATCTTGCAAAATAAACACCTTAAGCATGCACTTTTTCTGTGTGTTAATGAYCATGCCTAGACAAGAGTAGCCTGAAGCACTCTCCAGCTTAGCCTCAAGATTCACTATGGCTCAATGACTTTCAACCAGAGTGAGACTTAAGCACGCAGCAGTTCCTCTTGATCTCTAATTACTATTGAAAAAAAAAAWGCTCCATCTGGGCTGGCAGGAAGCCATGGACCACTTCTGCATGTCTGAATGATTAGGGTAAGAAGGACCCCAGGATGCAACAGGTGCATGTCAGCAGGAATTACAGAGATTTAGCAAATGGGATGAATGCATATAACAATATGTGTTTGCTTATMTCTTTGGAATACAAGGACATGCATTTATCATAAGTTCAACTCATATATAAAYAATTATTTTAAAATAAAATATATTTATATTTGAAGCATGCAAACTGTGTTCAGCTTTGTTGGGKTTTGGTTGGTTTTTTTTCAAGGATGCTTATGTCTGTATTTTAAAAAAAGGAACATTTTAAGGAGAATTTTGGAAGCTGTTTATAGGTTTGCCAGATGATTAGCTTTAGTCATCCATGACAAGTCCCRGGACTTCAACAACAGTGGTGCCGTTCCACTCAAGTTGCAACTCAGATGATAGGGGTGTCAGGGAATGATGGATTATCCCCAACTTTATCCCTCACCTGGGTTAGGTAACAGGAGTTCCGGTACAGTCAGTGCTGTTCCTCACTTCAGCCATGCAAAAGTTCTGGGAACAGTCAAGGGACACTTCACTGCCCAACTCATTGCAAGAAGGCCAAAGTTTATCAGGAGTTCCTGAGATCGTAGAGTGACCAAGGGGAAGGGGGGGAAATGCACCACCACAGCGGCTGAGCGTCCCTTGACTGTACCAGGCACTCTTGCATGGCTAATGTGGGGAGCGGCACTGATCGTACCAGGAACACCAGCTACCTGATCAAGATAGGGAATGAGAGCGAGGGAWAATTTGTCATCCCTKACAGCCCTGAAGCATTCCYCACCTGGATTGCAGCTCAGGTGGAATGATACTATTGTTAACGTGGAACAATACCATAATTACTATCCCTGATCACCCCGGATAGTGGCCAGGATGGAATTTTACTGATGACTAAAGCCAATCATCTTGCAAACCTATAAACAGTGGTCCCAAGTGAGACCCTYTGAGCTCTCCTGGACCACAGCAGGCTATGCCCAGAGTCTCCTTCTGAGTGGGAYGCCTCTCAGAGTTCCCAAACTCTCAAATTTGTGGTATTCGGAGGACCGCTGAGACCTGGGCTGAAACACTCTTTGGCCGAGACACTCCTTGGGGCTTAACTCTTTGCCYGTTGAGAAATGCCAAGACATTTAACATGAGCATTTCACAGACTCAAGGGGAATTTTTAACAGGTACCTTTATCTAGTTTTAGGCCTTTATCCTTTATAAATTTATCTAGCTTTGGGCTCTTATGTGTGAATTGATCTAGATCTTTTTTGTGTGTGTGTGTTTGTGTGTATTGGTTTAGATAACCAGCAATAAACATAATCTGTAATCAAGTCRCTTTAATAATTGTAGTAAACTTGATTACCTTGCTTTGTAACTGCTAAATTAGTCAATGATTAAGTGCCGTTAAAAGTCTTGTGATCTACCTTAAAACTGTGAATGAACTTTAAATTGCTGCTAAACACATATAATCCCTTAGGCATAAACCATTGACCAGGTCTGAGACTAGGGGTAGATCGAGCTGTACCTAGACTCCTCTCTGAGAAGGAGTTTAGAAAGCAAGGGGGTCATAACAACCCCATGCAACGCTACAGGCTTGGAGAAGCGTGGCTGGAAAGCTGCCCAGAGGAAAAGGACCTGGGGGTGCTGGTCGACAGCCGGCTGAACATGAGCCGGCAGTGTGCCCAGGTGGCCAAGAAGGCCAACAGCATCCTGGCCTGTATCAGGAATAGTGTGACCAGCAAGAAGGAGTAGGGAGGTGATTGTGCCCCTGTACTCGGCACTGGTGAGGCCGCACCTCGAATCCTGTGTTCAGTTTTGGGCCCCTCACTACCAGAAGGACATTGAGGTGCTGGAGGGTGTCCAGAGAAGGGCAACAAGGCTGGTGAAGGGACTGGAGCACAAGTCTTATGAGGAGCGGCTGAGGGAGCTGGGGTTGTTTAGCCTGGAGAAGAGGAGGCTGAGGGGAGACCTTATTGCTCTCTAYAACTACCTGAAAGGAGGCTGTAGAGAGRCGGGTGTTGGTCTCTTCTCCCMAGTAACAAGCGATAGGAYGKGAGGAAATGGCCTCAAGTTGCRCCAGGGGAGGCTTAGTTTGGATGTTAGGAAAAAWTTCTTCACTGAAAGGGTAGTCAGGCATTGGAACAGGCTGCCCAGGGAAGTGGTGGAGYCACCAACACTGGAGRCATTCAAAAAACGTGTAGATGTGGCACTTTAGGACATGGTTTAGTGGGCATGGGTRYTGGGTTGATRGTTGGACTCGATGATCTTAGAGGTCTTTTCCAACCTTAATGATTCTATGATTCTCTGAACCTCCTGACTCAACGGGAGGGTWTTCCTTATCCCTTTTGTCCTCGGTCTTTCTATAAATCATTCCAACACAATTCTGACCCGATTTTCCCTGTGTATACTTAATCCATGTAGTGAGTAGTAGAGTGAGCCTTGCCATCAAATTCTGTTTAGTTGCAATTTTATAAATTTCTATTAAAATCACTTTTGCTGATACCTTTGCCAGTGATTCTTTAAGTGGCCTCAAACCCACTCATTCTCAACAGGAAGTAATTTGATTTATTGCAAGGACTTTTCATTATAAATTGTTTTATTAAAAATTTAGGCWTTTTTTTTTCAGCCAAAATTCTACCATTCTTCAATCACTTACAACTAATGCAATTGCCACAAAAAGAAATTTTTTCTTCTGCGTAGTTCTATATAATCAAATTAAACAGGTCATGTTCATAAATTTTGCATAGGTACTGCCACAACACTACACATCAGGAGAGGTGTAACATATGATTGGACTGTTATAGCACCACTCAAAAAGGAAAAATCTCTTCAAGTGTAATGTCCCTTGGCAACTTGCAYGATATCACAACTTATTTAAAAATTTTGAAGTGCCTGCAAACTCACACTGRATTATTGGAACCTAATTTGAGATTAATGTTTCTGATGAGTGATGAGCCCGTTTCCTGAGAAATACTGATAAAGAGAATCTCCCTTACATAAAGCAACATAAAATGACACAATTTATAAAAATACTTGGAGCTATTTCTATCTTTAGAAGGAGCTTTTGCTCCTGAAATGAAGGAATGTAGAGAAAGAAGGAATGACAGAGACATGAATTTCTAGTTTTGCTCTTTACATAAAATAACAAGAGAACAATGTTTTTGTCAAATTCATTATCAGATTAGAAATTATATTTAAGTACATATTTTAAGGGCAAGGGGCGCCTTTGAATAACAAGCGGGGAAGGTTGCTTGTTTCTGTAGTTGTTTTCATGCAAATTAGATAAAAAAAAGTTGAAACATTAAACTTTTTACATTTTCACATGTTTAAACCTGCTTTTACCTTTTTTGTACAGTCAGAAAGGAGAGCTTTGTAACTGAAGGTTGAAGCGGAAAAGTAGTCACATCATTCCAGGATAAGGTTGTTAAAGGAAATGCACATACCAAGGCTCACTATAAAATAGTAGGCATTARCAGTACTGGCATAAACGCCATGTTTGGACTTTGAGATAGGATTTCTAGCATCTCAGACTGCCAGGGAGCCTCCTTCCATCTTTATCACTGTGGAGGACTGRGAAGGGATTTGCAGTTTGGTTCTCATCAACCCCACCACCAATTTGTGTAGAGGTCATTGCTGTATGGCAAACAAGAGGCAGGCAACACTGAACAGCTGCCTCGACAGCTTTTCCAATACAGGGGGTGAGAGAAAGTGAGAATTGAAATCTAGGTCTCCTGGATGCTGTGCTACTTGATACCCCCTTCTCCTCGCACTCCCCTTTTCGTTTTTCTTTTTTTTTTTTTTTTTACCAGAAGTTCACTGAAAGTTTGAAAGGCTTCAAATGTGAGGTAAATATTGCTAGGTCACTTAGCTGCTTGTCAAACACTACACAGAACATAACAAATCTGCAGAGGCCCCACAGAATGAATGGATTTTCTAGATGGGGCCAACATGTTTTTATCACATGTAACATCTGAACGAGGAACTGCCTTCTACAAACATTTGATGCAAATGAGAGCATGCACTCACATGAGGAGTCCTGCTGATTTCAGAGAAACATCTTGCATGCATAATGATTTGCAGTGTTGAGACTGTTCTGCGGCCAGTAAGGTTCAGCTGGAAGCTTGTCAAAGTCAGTTCTAAATTTATGTAACATAGGAATCAATCTGTGCATATTTTCTCCATCTTTGGTTTTGGCCTGAGGTAGTGGTTGTAGCTGATTGTTTTGAATAGTGGCAATAATGGTTTTATTTTATTAATTTCTTTAACTAAAGAAAGTCACACAGTATTGAAAATTGATTTTTGTTGTCTTTTTGTTTATTTTTTTAAAATATGCCTAAATAATTAACCTATTTATGTTTTAAGGATTCTATGCCAAAGCTAAATTGAAAATTACAGCTTAAATATTTTCATACCATAGGTTGAGAGTTTCAGCAGTTCATGTGTACTTTAGCAGACCAGACTCTGAACTGAAAAGGTACTGAGGCAGACTTACATATGGCAATACCAGTGCATGTCATATGTGTTTTAGCACTTTTACAGCTCTGATTCAGGCACCCACAGGAAAACAYGTTGAATCCATTTTTTTGTGAAAGCTCCTCTTGGAAAGAAAGGGCTTTTAATTGAATGTGCGTGTTGAGGAGGTTGAGAATACCGGATGCCTGAAATTAAGTTTGTCTGTAACCTTCAAGGCACTATACAGACTAATGAGATGTAGAAGAATTGCCACTACATCTGTTCCCATTTGCTCACATTTAAGATGAACACTTAAAAAAAAAATCATATTATGGAGCCCTATTYGTTGAAAATAATATAATTTGTGCATACACATTCATGCTGTGTATTTAGTGCTTGAGGAAAGCAACTAAGTGGGATACTTTTCTTCCCCTTTACATTAATATTTAATTAAAAGCTCCAGAAGATCACATTTTGACAGATACTCTTTTAGCCATAGGAAAAAYACATCTGCAGTAACACTTTTCCTGTTTGATCTCCTTTTTTTGRGTCAACTTACATCCATACACAGAGACACGCACATACTGCATTTCATGATAGGGACACAAAGCTGCTGTTAGTAAGTTTTTGTGCTTGAGGCCAGGGAAATTGTATCACACTTGCTTTTGACTCCAGATCAAGAACTGTAGCTGTAGCACGAAAAAATAAAAATAGAGAAAAGGCTTTKAAGGTTTGAAATGCTGAAATTCATAACTCTGACTTGTTAAAGTGGTTTCTTGTTCACAGTAGCGTTTGCTGCCTTGCTAATGATCTTCTGGTTGGGATGGATCCAGCCAGTGTATCTACTATCCATTTAAACTCATACAAAAGTTTGAAACTTCACAATAAACTGTTTTGCTGAGACTTCTGGGGAAAAAAAAAAAACTCAAATAATAAAAATAAAAAAAAAACAAAACAAAACAAACAAACAAACAAACAAAAAAACCAAAAAAAACAAACAAAAACACAAACCCAAAATAATACAGTATCATGAGATGCAAAATCTTTTATTTAAACGAGTGATTTCTAGATCAAAGAATATTATTAAATTGCYAGCCAAGTTCTTCACTCATGGCACAGTCAAAATTCCCACTGAAACAAAACTCCTTTGGGATCTAATAATGACCRTGTTTCAAGTTTTGCATGTACCTATCTTCAAAACACTGTAAAAGAARGGGAAATTCTATGTATTCCTACCTTATAGCTAACAGGCAGCATAGGCATTTGCCCAACATAGGCAAAATAAGGCCTTGTGTGCTCATAATGCACACACACTCTGATTCACAGAGCCTCAAGCAGACAAAAGTGTCTGTTTTCAAACAAATCAAAGACTATATAGTGAGTCTCAAAAGTGCCTCCATTCACRCTTCAGTTTGTTTCTAATGAATTATTACTCTAGAGGCCAAATTCCCTGTCAATTATTTATGGACTTTTTGAATATAATCATTCCAGAAGAGAAAAGGGTCTCTGCCACAGGAAAATGTAGAGACATCTGGAAATGACATTAATGTTACTGTTTCCTAATATAAATATAAATATTAGTGTAATGTTCATGTCTTTTAACTTTAATACTAACACAAACGTTCCCTATATGAATRTAGTCTCGTCTCAGCTGGAGCGATAGAAATGGAATACAGTTGTGCTCTTCAAGGTTTTTGTTTTGATATCAATAAATGTGATGGATAACTGAGGAATTGAAGTATTACCTTGGTAAATCTGTCCAGTAGCATTAACATTTAGGCAGTACATAATGATGGCTTTTAATTAGATCCAGATGCCATCAAGACCAGACTATAAATCTCCAGGTGGATCAAGGTTAAAAAAAAATATTAGGGGGGATAACAAAACAAAAAATAATAAGAAAAAAAAGTCATATGCCTTGAAAAATAGTTTTGAGACATTACATTGCGAACTAACCAGGGTGAAAATTATTAACTGCATATGACAACAGCATCCAAACTTCTTAGTGGCCTAGATARCGTCCTGTGCATTTGCACAAAGACTGTGCACCTCTAAGCCTACACCTGCCACATGACCAGACATCCCTGTGCATATGCATCATGCATGAGCTCTACACATTTAAGAAAACTGAAGTGTCCCCAAAGAATTGTATCTACTGCATAAGCACTGCTCCCTGTATATCTCCTTTTACTAGACCTTTACCCACTGGGCTTATAATGGAAGACTTTTTGGAAAAGAGGGTTTCATACCAGATTTATTCTGGTTGAATATTTTTAGTTTTAAAAGTTGAGCTTTTCTGCATACCTGTAAGTRTACCTCTAAGTAGAAGACTACTACTTGTATCTGAACTTTAAAAAAAGGCAAGTCATATACTTTGTAACAAAATTTTATTGTAAATAACTTATGTTGGTTTGAACAGGTAACAAAAAGAYCTGTTCTTCAGCACAAATTGCCAGGATCAAGTCATTTTGCTACCCCAGTGGAGGCTCATTTCTGATGTCTARGTGACAGTGCAGTGGTACTTACACTGTGATATGTTTCATGTCAGGACAAGAATGTCTAACAGGTTTTTGTAAAAGCAAACACTGAAAGCTCTGACTTGGTCAACTGGGTTTCTGTCTGAATAATTCACCCTGCTCTGCTCCTTTCAGGGATATGTCATACACCCAGCTGCTCTGTAAGTTTAACCACATGTATGCATGAGATACAGCCCACAACATCTTTTCCCTGTAACTAATGTATTTTTACTACCCCGAGCTACACCTGAACTTCCTCTACGTAGAGCACAAAAAAAGAATATATTTTAGTCAAAGGCTACATTTGTAATACTCAGAGAAAGGCAAGGATTTTTTTTAAATGGTAAGAACAAATTATTGCTTTCAGTTCTTGTGATTTATGCATCTTCTTTATTTATTATYACAGTCATTTTTTTCTTTATGTAGTTAAACTTTCACCCACACAATCTGTGACAAAAAAAAAGTTAGGTTTCAAGTGACTTTGGGAGATTTTAAAAAAATGAGAGGACAGAGAGTTCTAAATCCCACTAAAAATTAATAGGAATTGTACGCACGCATTCCAATATGATTTAAAAGAAACAAGCAAACCAACCAAACAAAAAAATCCAATASTTGATTCTAGAGAGGAATAAAGCTTGTGACAATCCAGTTTTTAACAAGCTGGGGTTTCTTTCATTAAATTCAATTTTGAGATGGGATTGATGGGAGTATTAATGCATTATCTTATAAATCCTAGTTATGGGGAGTTTAAACTGTGAATTCACAGGTGAAAATCAGTCTGAGCTGTTTATCTTGTTTCTAGGAGACCCACAAGTTTCACTTCCTTTCCCTGTTTCTAGAGGAAACCCCTGCACTGGTCTGTTCCTGTCCCTGCTGCTCTTCCATCGCAGATACTAAGGACCCCAGCTTCAGGTCCTTGTGKTTTTTTAGGCAGGTAGATCCACTAGACAGCAAAGAAAGAGGGAAGACAGGCTACAGCATCATTGTGAAATACACCACAAAGTCTGTCCCTGGCATTTGAGCCRATGGATGCAGATTGTTCTATGTCCACATTACTGACAGTGAACTTGAAACAGATCAGCTATTTCCACTTTGCACAGCATTTGTATCCAGACTGGGGCTTCTACTGCTCTCTGAGAGAATGCTCCCCTRACATCATGTGTCATATAATCATATAATCATAGGGCCCAATTATAGTCTGCTAGAGTAATGTTTTTGTAGAGTAAAAGCAGAATAATGCATTGCTTGCTCTAGGTGCTATGATAGCAGACGGGGTCTCTGAGGAACAAATCCTGTTGAAAGACTGTAGAGAAGAAGAAGCCAAGGTTAGTGCAGTCTTGACTGTACTGTCTTTCTCAGAGTGGTCCCCACATCCTTAAACTTCAAACAGGATTTGTTTTAGAAACATCTAGATATTCCAATAAAAAAGAGAGTGAGATAGAGACAGAATATTTGTGCAGTGGAGACAGTCAGAGAATCAGAATCCAGGAGTGAAAAGGGGACTAAATTTCTGGCAGGGCAGATGTGCTCTTTAAAAACCTGTAGCTAACAAAACTCTAGTTTTATAGTCATTGCCATTTCTATATCCCAGGTAGTGTGGTTAAATAACATTTTAGAAAGACCAATGAGTTGTCTATGTTACTGTTTAAGATTTTATTCCACATATGAGGTACATTATGACAGAAAGCCCTAAGGAGTCTTTGAAATGCTACCTACATGGGTTGTGATGAAGACAGATGAGAAGTCGGGGTTTCACACCTTGTAAACATCTAAGAGAGAACAATTAAGGCCAAAATAGACTATGACAGGCATCTGGGTGAGTAGCTTATTGTGGGTACAATGGAAAGATGCTAAAACAGAAACAATATGATCCAAGGGATAAGCCTGGAAAAACAGAATAAAATAGGATAGGATAGGATAGGATAGGATAGAATAGAATAGAAATAGAAATAGAATAGAATAGAATAGAATAGAATAGAATAGAATAGAATAGAATAGAATAACTCAGTTAGAAGGGACCTACAGAGATTGTCTAGTCCAACTGTCTTCATTTAGTCCAACTACCTAGATGAAGAAAAAGAATGCCAAAAGATGCAGTCAACATCCTTTTGAATGGATGAAGATCAAGGGACAAGATCACATTTGTTAGTGTCAGAAAATCAAAGATCATAATAAACAAAACACAGGAAGATGGACGAAAGAAATCATAGAATCATAGAGTAGTTTGGGTTGGAAGGGACCTTTAAAGGTCATCTAGTCCAACTCCCCTGCCATGGACAGGGACATCTTCAACTAGATCAGGTTGCTTGGAGCCCCGTCCAACCTGACCTTGAACTTTTGGAGGGATGGGGCACCTACCACCCCTCTGGGAAACCAGTTCCAGTGTTTCACCACCCTCATTGTAAAAATGTTCTTCCTTATAGCTAGTCTAAATCTACCCTCTTTTAGTTTCAAACCATTACCCATCGTCCTCTTGCAACAGGCCCTGCTAAAAAGTCGGCTGCCATCTTTCTTATAAGCCCCCTTTAAGGACTGATAGGCCGCAATAAGGTATCCCCAAAGCCTTCTCTTCTCCAGGCTGAAYAAYCCCAACTTTCTCAGCCTTTCYTCATAGCAGAGGCGTTTCATCCCCCTGGTCATTTTTGTGGCCCTCCTCTGGACCCGCTCCAACAGGTCCATGTCTTTCTTGTGCTGAGGGCTCCAGACCTGGAYGCAATACTCCAGGTGAGGTCTCACCAGAGCAGARGAGAGGGGCACAATCACCTCCCTCGACCTGCTGGCCATGCTGCTTTTGATGCAGCACAGCATATGGTTGGCGTTCTAGGCTGCGAGTGCACATTGCTGGCTCATGTCCAGCTTTTCATCCACCAGGACCCCCAAGTCCTTCTCGGCAGGGCTGCTCTCAATCCCTTCATCCMCCAGCCTGTACTGATACCCRGGGTTGCCCTGACACAGGTGYAGGACCCTGCACTTGACCTTGTTGAACCTCATGAGGTTCACATGGGCCCACTTCTAGAGCTTGTCCAGGTCCCTCTGGATGGCATCCTGTCCCTYAGGCRTGTTGACTACACCACTCAGCTTGGTGTCATCTGCAAACTTGCTGAGGGTGCACTCGATCCCACTGACTATGTCATTGATRAAGATATTAAACACTGCTGGTCCCAATATGGACCCCTGTGGGACACCGATTGTCACTGATCTCCATCTGAACATTGAGCCGTTTACCACTACTACAACCAATTCCTCATCCACTGAACAGTCCACTGATCAACTCCATATCCCTGCAATTTAGAGGGAGTCATCTTASAGGTGTTATAAAAAAGTCATCTTACAGATGTTATATAGACCCCAGGTATTTAAAAATTATATTGATGTATATATTTTTGCTCATTATTTAGATGTATTGCTTCAGGAGTCCCACAGGGAATACTTTATCCTTATCACTTAATTCACAAGAATTTGCAAACTTTTTGAAAATATTAAAATTGGGGGTTTTGCCAAAATAAAAACTGAAGYCAAATACTCTAACTGGCATGAGGATTTCCTTAAATAAGGAAAGGAGCAAATATTTCCAAATATCAGTTTTATTTATTTATTAATTTGGATTGGTCCACAACTGTCATATCAGCCCATCCACAGCAAAAAAGAACCGCTCAAGAASATTAAATATTTAGTTAGTTCTATAAATAATAGCAGAACCAAAAATATACCCATGAAATTATTTTTATTCAAATCTAGGAGAAACATTGTTGTAATTTTCTTGAATGGGATGGAAGTATTAAATATCTTTTAGGATCATCCTGGCCTATCTTTAAATGCAGATCTTCAATCAGATACAGGTGGCACAAAGTGGTGATATCAAAACAACTGACTGACTGATATAAGGAAGGCCAACAGCATCCTGGCCTGTGTCAGAATTAGTGTGGCCAGCAGGAGTAGGGAAGTGATCGTGCCCCTGTACTCAGCACTGGTGAGGTCACACCTCAAATAGTTTTGGACCCCTCACTACAAGAAGGGCATTGAGGTGCTGGAGCGTGTCCAGAGAAGGGCAACGAAGCTGGTGAAGGGACTGGAGCACAAGTCTTATGAGGAGCGGCTGAGGGAACTGGGGTTGGTTAGCCTGGAGAAGAGGAGGCTGAGGGGAGACCTTATTGCTCTCTACAACTACCTGMAAGGAGGCTGTAGAGAGACGGGTGCTGGTCTCTTCTCCCAAGTAACAAGTGATAGAACGAGAGGAAATGGCCTCAAGTTGCGCCAGGGGAGGTTTAGATTGGACATTAGTAAAATTTTCTTCACCAAAAGGGTWGTCARGCMTTGGAACAGGCTGCCCAGGGAAGTGGTGGAGTCACCATCCCTGGAAGCATTCAAAAAAGTGTAGATGTGGCCCTTTGGGACATGATTAAGTGGGCATGGTGGTGTTGGGTTGATGGTTGGACTCGATGATCTTAGAGGTCCTTTCCAACCTTAATGATTCTGTGATTCTATGGTTCTATGAACATAAAGATTTTTTTCCCCTCAGAGATATATCTAGTTGTTTAGGCAGTTGTTTTTTTTTTTTATTTTATTTTAAGTGGAAAATAATGTGCATCATTAATATCCTCTCTCTGTAAATTAGGAAGATTTTTTTGCTAACAGAAATAGTATAACTTATGAAAAAAAAGGCTTTCAGCTGTTATGAAGATGAAATGATAAGCACATGTGGTATAGAGATCCTCAAAAGACATCTGAAAATCAATATAATGAAATTATACATTTTGCCTCCTTCTGAATTTTCACCCATGTTGTCTTAATGGTTATTTTAATGGCACAGGCTCGTTACTCAACACCATGTTCTAAGGCAATCAACACCCTAAAAATAATATTTCTGGAAACTTATGTTAGTTAATAGTCATCTAACACGTTCCTAATTGCAATGTGTTTAAGAATACATTTTTCCCTAGAATGACCTTTAGGAAGCTCTGGATGTGTGTACATGCTCACACATATATAATTCACATTCTGGAGCACAGCTCAATGCAGAAGACCAGAGATGGCATGAACAGGAGTTCTCACTACCTTCAGAGTTTCTGTGACAGAAAAAAAAAAAAATGTATATAAGGCATACAAAGTCTTTAAGCTCTAGCCTAATTCACCCTTTGACAGAGAGGGAAGGATTCTTTTTTTCTTTACGGTTCAAAATAAGTACATGATAGCCTGTTTACCTTTGCATCTCCACAAATCATAACTGACCCATACTGTTTGACTTGCTTTGGYATTAGCTTTGTAAAAATGTCTCTTTTTATCTCAGTGACACAACAGAGGTCTGCCTGTACTCGTTTTGATATTTATACCTCAGTAAAAATATTGTAAACTGATTATGTGAGCAGAAAACCAGTGGGCATAATGTATGTTTCTCGGTTCCCAACTTCTGCTTCAGTTAAAYTACTACCTGAAGGAAATTATAGTAGTGAGTTACAATTCTATGTTAAAGTAAATGGGCATGCCCTCCTGGTACAGAATAAGTCCCTAAATTGACAAAGCTGAGCCTACACCTCAGAAAGATAAGCCTAAATACTTCCAAAAGTGACCAGAGATTAGTAGTGTTGCTTCCTTCTCCTTTCTGCCTTTTTTTTTCCYTCCTAAGTTTCTTCACACTAAACCCTGTGGTCACTGATGCTTGTAAGGCTGCTATAAAAGATATTAAGATGCTCTAGGATACACCAAGTTCAGAGCTTCCAAAAAATGTATTTTCTATTAGATGCTCATTGCATATCTAGTTAAATATTTATAAAAATGTAACACCTTTCTCACATAGGGAGACAGGAGTGATCCAACAGAGGGAGTCTGTACTTTTCCTTGTAAGTTAGCAAACAGACCCATACCTAGATTGTATATATGGGAAACCATAAACAGTTCTGAAAGCCCGTTTCTTATATCATTTAAAAAAAATAATATTGGAGGGCAGACTCACAAATTAAAACCATACCATGTGTTTAAAAAGACAGGGAAAACAAAGAAACTGTATGTACATTCCCCTTATTTCATCACATCTCTTTTTCTTTGTTGTGAATAATTTCACATGATAGTGAAAAGGACAATGAGCATAAAAAGCTTTCAAGTTATTATTCAGAAAACAAAGCAAACACCACTGTCACAAATACAYATTGTGATGATTAGTCACTGCATTTTACAAACACCAGCTGAGTGTAAAACTTTAGTACACTTTAGATGTTTTTCAAGTTTTTATTTTTATAAAGTTCTAAAGATAAAAAAGACTTTGGAAACTTGTAATTGCTTTAACAAACAAGTATTGTATACTTTAACATATGAAGGARAGGAAAAGAAAAAGTTAATTTTGTCTTTATATGTTTATCATGGCCAAAGTAACTTGTTTTGGGTGCCTCACTTGGAATTGTTTTTCCTTTTTCATTTTTTCTTCTTTAAAAAAAATCTCTTAAGGTTTCTTAAACTAAGAATACAAATTCAAATTTTCTTTCATTTTCCTATTGCACATGTGCTGTCAAGCAGCAGCAGAAGCTTGTATGTTACTGGGTCCAGTTTGCTACCCAGAAAATTGTTATTACATTGTTTCTACCCTGCTGATGATTTATTATACTTGCACTGAAAAAAAGCAAGCATATGAGCACATTGAGTAGCTAAGATGGTCCATTTTGACTTATTTATTGAGAAATAGTGTCGATGAAATAGTGTTGGATTATTGGCAGCTTGCATATATGAGGTTACTCTATGGATTATTTTATGAATTATTATTTTGAAATAGTTTTAAACAGACAAACTGTCGAAGACTCCATTTGTTTTCCTTTTCACATGCACACATACATATGCTTGAGTGAAGTTAGATGAAAGCTGAAGTTGAAATTAGCAGTAGCCTAAGGGCATTACTGTAATTACTAGGCCGCTTAAAATATATTAGTATCACGTCTAATAGAATAAAAGTAGAGTCATAGCTGTAGCACAATTAAGAACAAGAGACTATGCAAAAGGTTGTCAGATTCTGTTAGCTGAAATCAGAGCTAAAATAAATGTGCTATCTGTGTGATTATGGCCACCACTTTTTACCAGAAAATCATCTGCAAAAAGAGGTCCTTTGATAGTTCTGACTCTATTACTTTTTGCTTTGTTTTTTTTTGTTTGTTTGTTTGTTTGTTTGTTTTGTTTTTCCTGAAGAGGTGAATTCACTGAAATACAGCAGTATAAACTCCTCTTTAAAACAACATAATGAGTAACAGGGAAGCAAGGAAAATATTGAGATGTTAGGTTACCCAGAAATAAAAGTTTTTATCTGTTAGACTGCATCATAGAAATGCATATTAGAATTATTAGAATTATTCATATTAGAATTATTAAGAATTTGCAAATTAAAGTAAGGGTTTTTTTATGTTTCTCTGCATTCATAAGAACTGCTGACAGCAAAAGTTAGGCAAACTTTAAAATGGAATGAGTAATGAGTGAGTGCATCAAGGTTTTGGCACTTAAGGTCCTTMTGAGGTTGTGAATTAATTTGCAATCTCTCAGATCTTTTCAGGGATAGATAGGAAGTCTGCCACTGTGGTTAGGGACAGGTTGCAAAAGCCCAAGACAACTCCATTCAGGGTTCTTTCCACAAGGTGAGACCTATACTCATGGCCAAAAMCAAGACTGGGACAGCAAAAATGCCAGTCTGAAGGATGCAGGGGGAGGGGGTGGGATACACAAAAGCTGTTAAGTAGAGCATCATCCTGTCAAAAACAAAAACCAACAAATAGATTTGCCTCTTGACTAGGTAACTCTGTTGTTCAGTCTTGCAGTCCAATCTTCTGTGTCCTGGACAGCTGAGTATAGCCAAGTGRCTGTTTCCAGGCTTTGGTTGCTTGACAGCGTCTGTAGCAGCATTGACGAGCCTCTTTTAAGTTATGTCTGTTTTCGTCTTCTGAGATTGAAATGCCCCAAACCACAGAATATTTTAATTTCTTATCTTGATATTCTTATGGCTTGGAGGGTTCTGGTTTTGTCTTTGKTTTTGTTTTGTTTGTTTGTTTTTTCTTTTTAATATGGAAAAACATTTTTGTACCTAAATAAAGCTGCCTTTGCAACAAGCACATAAAGAGCCCTGAAAGGTGTCAACATAGAAGTAAAACATTATTTTCCACTCAATTATTGCACAAGGGACACATTTAGTTCAAAATGTTCAACAAAGAGAAAAGACATCTGGGTTCAATTCATAGAAGCCTAGGGCAAGTAAAAAACCCTTCTAAAAGCACATAGAAGAAGGAGGAGGAGRTGATTGTTTCTTGAGACAACACAGGAGGCTCATCCATAATGCAGACACTTAACAAAAAGATATAACTATTTAAAAAATTGAAKTAATTAAGGAATATTCAAGGCAGGGAAAAGGAATGAAGGGAAAGACTGGTAGGTTGCTTTTGTGAGAGTGGTGTGGATGTCTCCAGTCCTCTTTATTGTGTTTATAGAGAGACAGATGTATTATAGTAAAAATTAGCCTTATGAAAATGACTGGAAATTACAAAATGTTTTAACTACATGGGTACATTACAAAAACATTACAGAAAGTTTTAACTATACATGGTTATACCTTGCCAAGAATCCAGACATACCACTCAGATATTTCTGGAATACCTTCACTCTGTACACAAACATCCATTAGTCTAGTGTTCTCTTTCTACTACTGACTTCTGCGGAAACACCTTCATATTCCCAACTATTCAATGACATGTTGTGGGATGATGTTTCTTTGACTGCAGTGGTCAACACTTTTGTGGTATCAGCAGAAAAAAATCTCTTTCATTGTGTCTTAATTCAAGTAACTGAAGCCTTCTTTCTTGCTTGATATAAATCCCAACATTCTTTTTATAAAAAGAGTATATAGACCCATTTGGTTAAGTAGTATCCTGTGGCATGTTATCATAGATTAATTTCACTTCATAGCAGATATTTTCCTTTTATCTGTGAATGTTTTTAATACTATACAATAATTTTTTATGACAAAGAATTTAAAAGAGCACAAAACAGAACTTCTGTACTGCAGTAATTACTATTTTCCCATGTTTTATTTATTTTGTCATCTGGTTTGAAACCAAATTCTGCCTTTTAATTTTTTTGTTATAATTTCTCCTTCCACACTATCCTAATTTAGGGAAAAAAAAAAAMMAARCTTTTTCTAAAAAATTGCAATCTGCTATTTTGCTGTTCAGACTTACATAAGACTTTCTGTAATTTACTAATATAGCCTTTCTCCTGATGGGCAACATTTATTGAAACATAGAACATTTAAAAAAAAAAAAAAGCTGGGCAGAATCCGCTCCCTCATCTCCTACATAAAAAGTCCCCATGTGTTCAAGGAATACAGGACAGTAGGGTGATTTTCAGAGCTACATTACGCATAAGACATAAACATCTTGATGGAAAGCATGAAGGAAGGAGGAATAGAAAAAAGCAATGAAAAATGCAGAAAAGGAATGAGTTAGAACTTGCATCTAGTGTCCTTATTTTGCACTGGGGTGAAATACTTGAAGATTAGGAAGTTGTAATTTGCAGTTATTCTCTGTCTTTGATCTACCGTGTCCGAGCCGAGTGAAGAATGTGYCAATATAACATTTCTAAGCCATACTGCTGAGGTTGTCAGGCACTAAAATTGAATTATCTAGTACAAAACAGATGTTTTATCTACTTAGTTATTTACTGTTTACTTTCATGAACCGTAAAAAAAGCTAACAAAAAAATCTTAAACCTAAAATAAGAGGAAAAGAAAGACAAAAGCATTCAGAAAAAAAATGTAACTGTAAGCAAAACTGAGTAAGAGAGAATGAGAAACATTAAAAAGCCCAACTAACAAAAATACTAAAAAATATTGATTAATATTTAACAAATACTGCTTAGCTATTTATTKTTCTATTTATGAAAAACATAAGCCTACAAAGCACATAGGAATATTTCTTTTACTGGGAATTCAATATGCAGAAAGTGTGTGAGGTTATGGTCAAACTCAAAACATCTAAAGGATATAAAGACATAGTTCTAAACCCTGATTACCTAAAGACCTCTAAATTAAGGTTCTGRGTTGATTATACAATTTATAAAGAAATTTAGGCTCTGCAAAGTGAGTTTTTTACAAAAGCTTAGAATGAAGGGAGCTTCAGTTCAGAATGCTTTTGATGCCGACTTAAGATACTGAGGTTTGATGACTGCTGAATGTCTACTTGAAAAACATAACACAAGAGCTTGGTTTTGCTTATTCACCTAACGAATGTACAAATCTCCCAGGAGATTGTTAARGACAATTGAATCTGGTAGACTGAAAGTCCCAGTTGATTCTTCCCTCCTGGTTCCCTAGAAGCAATGCTACTGCTTTTCTCTGTCTTTGGGTCCAGCCAGTGGCAGAGCTGAGTACGTGTTCCCAATAGAGATATGGACACAAACAGAGTACAAACACTCACATGCAACTAGTTTACATGCAAACTGGACCTCTTCTCTTTATTTTCCCATGCTTATTTGCCCCTTATCCACTTTGATYCCTCCCTTTCTCTGCCTTTATCCCCTCCCAAATAAACAAATACCTCTATTTTTTCCCAATTAGTCTTGGGGAAGCCATTATTGTTTCCCAGGATATCCCAAATTTACATCATCAACAGTGTTACCAAGGCATTGCTGGCCTGGTGAGATTCCTTTCCCCAAAAGGCCCCAATCCTCCCCTTGAAGATCAGCCATCTCTTGCATGCCTCCACCTGAACCATCTGTGATCCAGCAATGTCTCCAGTACTATTTGTAACTTCTGCCAGCTTCTTTCTCTGTTATTTGCCATGTTCAGTCTTTTCTCATGTTACACCCAGCAATTTCTCATCATCCCTTCTGTTAGGTACACCTCAGGGCAGGGCTTAGGCATGTACCTGCAACCTTAGCAACAATAATGTTAAAATACTGTGGAAAAAAACACTACCTACTTACTTTTCCACAATAGGTCAATGTTTTGCATTGCTCATCTCAACCGAGCAAATTAGAGACCCAAGTTGAACTCTCAATGAAAATATAAGGGGACAGAAAATGAATTCTCCTGCCTTTCAGGAGAGCTTCTTAACTGAGAGGCTATTATGGCTGCAAGGCAGAGGAAAAGTTATTTGTTGTTCCTCTCTGGGATTTTTTATGCTCTCTAGCAAATTGTTTCAGGTCCACCAGTTCAGACAGGGAACAAGGAAGGATATTACTCTCTAACTTCTGGGGCTGAGAAWTTTCAGTCTTCGATCTAGTATCAATTTAATATTTTTTTTGGTAAAATACAGAATTAGAAAGCAAAAACCAGACAATCTCATCCCTCCAACACCCCCAAGCTTGGTGTGGGCATACTTGAAAACCAAAGATCATGTTTCCCAGACAGTGTAGTAGTCACTGGAATGGTGTTCCTCTTACATAGCTTTTATTRCTCTAAAACCTTGAACTCTACTGCACAGTGAAGAACATCTCACTGCACAATGAAGCGACTTCAGAAGAGTAGGCAGCCCCCTTCTTTACACTGATTCTCAAGCTTAACTCTGATTTAGTTACCAAAGCATTTTTCTGGAAATTAAGAGTTTAGAAGATTTGAATTCCCTCAGTCATGAGAAGCAATGATTTGCCTGAGAAATATTTCATCCATTAGGCAGTAATAAGAAGGGWGACTAAGCCCAGTTGTATATGAAAGAAACCAACCGCACTGTATTTTGGTGGAGCCCAATTGTTTAGGCRAATTTCAGGAATGCTTTGACAATTGTTACAACAATGATTTTCCTGGACAGGATGAAAAGGTTGCAGAGCCCACTTACGTTTATGCCAAGATGTTGATGACAATACATTTAGCCCCATCAAAACTCAGAACATCACTTCTGAGTAACTYTAGGAATGCTTGAAAAGTGTTACATTAATAAAACTTGTGGGAATGGGCAGGAGCTGAATCAGGGATTCAATTCACACTGTTACACATCATAGTTATTTCCATTCCACTTAAGCCTTACTTCAGACCCCTAAGACCTTATCTGGAGCTTGTCATAAGGCTTATTGTAAATGCTTGACCCCTTCTAATCTGCAAGTTTTCCTCTTTGAAATGAACCACTGAATTTACTGAGATTTAAATTTGAGATGCAAATCTCAGACATAAACTATTCTACAAAATAAGTTTTGCAGAATTGTTTCAACTTCTGTTTCATTAGTGGCAAAGTAATAACAAAGTTTAATAAATGCATTGTATTAAAGAAACTGTTCTCAGCCTGGAGGAATGGGAACAATAATAAAGGACTTAAAAACCCAGTGGCTAGTAACTTTTGACAAGCCCCTTCTAATTTTAAATTTAAAGTACCAGAACAACAGCAATGAAACACAATTTGTCCTTACTTTTTGGAGGGAACTAGAAATAACAAGCTCAGGAACTCTGGAATTAATAAAAAAGAAAAGTAAATAAAAATGTGACACTAATAATGAAGCCAGCTACTTCAATCTCATAGAAATATATATTCAAAATTGTATGAAATGTTCTAAAATATTATATTAAAATTCTTTCTTCTCACCCCACAAAGAAAAGGAAAGAAAAGCTGGAATATAAATCTTATCAACTGGCATTGAAAATAGTTAATTTCAGTAAATATTATCCTGTCACTTTTAATGTTCATTATTCATTACTTTACTTTTTTTTTTTTTTTTTTTTTAAATTCCTTTTCCCAAATGGAGGTTAGATTCTGATCATCCAAATTTAGCTGTCTAAGAGTTATCTTCTGTGGCTGCCATTTGACACTGCAACATGTAAATATCTACATAAGTTTTTTGTCATTGTTTCCACCTTAATACCAATTACTTTTTCAGTTGATTTTAACTATCTTTAGCTATGTTGTGAATTAAAATGATAAAAAAAAAAAAAAGATTTTTTTGTTTCCAACTAAAACAGTTTTTTGAATCAATGCATGAACTAGTAAGGGAGACAAATGAGTGGAAGATACGCAAAGGGACAGAGACAGGTGCTGTGAACTTGCATTGACACCAAATACTTCATAAAGTCGGTACACATGGTGAGTTTTTCGTTTAGACTTCCTTTATAGTGGATAGACAGAACTAAATTTAGTCTGAAAGTTTGATACTAAACTTTCAGAAAGCARAACTTTTCACAACTGTTAAGTACAGATATGTGATCATATTCCAGGTATTTTAACTGGGCCTTTAGAGCACAGGGATTGCTGTTCTAAAAATACCTGGCTCCTTAGAAAGAGAGGCTAGAAACAGAAAAGGAACATGGAGAGCTAAGAATGAAGAACTGTTCTGAAGCACAGTGATCATTTTCCTGTGTACTACTTTCCTAGGACCAGGTCTTTTTTAACCATTGTTTTGTCCAGTATCAGCAGGAAAATATTGTAGTTTCATCTTCAGAATTCTGAGGAAAATCAGTGTTTTTAAGTTTGCCCATCAAAAAACATTTATTGTGTCAAGAGTCATCCTTCTCCCGCTGTACTGCACTGTCCCAAATGATATTCCATTAATATGAACAGTATAATAATATATAATAATGTCATTTAGAACACTAATCCTAGTATCTAAAACATTTGATCTACAATATGTGGCACAAATTTTATCTTAATTATACAAGGATAACTCAGGACATCTCGGTTTTCAAATTTTTTCTTCTGTTGTAAAATTGAGCTTTATCTTTGCTTTCATATTTTAGAATGCTTTCTACTGCATAGCATATTTTATTTTGACTGATATGAAGAACTTGATAACCTTTTTATTATGAACATCAGATGTTTAAGACGTTGTTACACTGGAGTGAATCCAGGGGAGAGCCACTAGGATGGGCCAGGGCTGGAGCGCTTGTCCTTTGAGGAGAGACTGAGGCACTAGCGCTTTTTCAGCCTGGAGAAGAGGTCACTGTGGGGAACTTAACAGCAGCCCCCATAGCTATGGGGAGGTCAGCAAGGACACAGAGCCAGGCTCTTCACAGCAGTGAGTGGCTGGAGGGCAAGAGGACATAGACACGAATTAAACAAGGGAAGTGCAGACAGAAGAACCTTTTTTTCTGTGTGGGCAGTCAAATAATGGGACAGATTGCCCAGGCAGGATGTTTTGGTCCTCAGAGGTTTTCAAGACCCAACTGGACACAGCCTTGGGCATCTTTGTCTTACCTCAGACCTGGCCCTGCTTTGAGCAGCAGGTTGGACTACACCCTTGCCAAGGCCCTTCCCACCTGAATTATCTTATGTCTCTATGAGTACATGGTTAACTTAATAGATATGAAAAAAGTACTTTTACTGTTTCTTCCAGCTTGGGCACAGAACGACCTGAAAACAACATGGGAACTTCCACAGGCAGGTAAATTGCTCCTCATGGGTAGAGAATGTCTTTCGTTTACCTTGCTATTAATTTTTCTTGATTCAAATATTCGTACTTCTCCTTTCAAAGTGACAATTAGTATTTATAATTATATTTATTATATAGACATACTATTTTTCATATATTTAAAATATACACAAAATTAAATATATAAGTATAAAATTCATTAGTAAATWACTTTAATTAAAATCACTGTACAATCTTCTTTTTTTCCCCTCCTCACTTTTTGTTCTAATACATGTTCAGTTCTGACCCACTTCTGGGTTTATACTCTTACTTTCTGTGCTGTTCAAAAATCCAATAAAATAAGCAGCATTATATTTTAAATACTAATGGTTCCTCTGAAGCCTGAAKCTCTGCAGAAAATGTACCATTGGGAAATGGGTGTCCTTAGTACCCAGTGTTGCATGAAGTCATAGCAAAGAAGTCACCCTTGCTCCAAAGGATTTCTTTCCAAATACATCACTGCAGACAGTAGTCGCATACAGATAGAAAAAGGGGAATTATAGGGAAATTACACTGTTCAGTTTCACCAGCAGTGACCTTTTGGGTAGGCATCTTTGAGCCTACCTATTTTTAGTTTTTTTGGGAAATCTGAGTTTTAAGTCTATAAGGGAAGAGTATAGGTTGGTTTGAATTCTCTGATCTTTTTCTTTTTTTTTTTTTTTTTTTTTTTTTTTTCTCATAGAACACTTGTTTAAATGGAATTTGCTGTAATTCAGTTTGTACCCATAACCTCTTGTCCTGCTACTGGATACCTCTGAGAACAGCCTGTCTCTGTCTTCTTTACACCCTCCTGTCAGGTATTTATAGGTATTGCTAAGGTCCCCCTGAGCCTTCTYTCCTCCAGGCTGAAGAGATCCTGCCGTGGGTCAGGCTTCTCATGCACGGCTTCTACATTCCATGTAAGTGGCAGTTCACAGCTCACTCAGACTCACCTATGTGTCATGTACAAGACATGGACATGACACAAGAAATCTGCAGTAGCATCTGTGAAACTATACAATTTCTAAGCTGAACTTGGCAGGGTTATAACTTGAGTTACAGGCAGAATACTGCTTCTGAATTTATCAAGGGTGAAGCTTATTTCAAACTGTATTGGGTTTACATGGCAAGGTTTTTGTGGCAGGGGGCCTGCAGGGGTGGCTTTCGTGAGAAGACACCAGAAGCTGTCCTGTGTTGGACAGAGCCAGTTTCAACTGGCTCCAAGACGGAGCCACTGCTGGCCAAAGCTACAGTAGAGGTAGCGCCTCTGAAATAACACATTTAAGAAAGGGTAAAAAATGCTGTGCAGCAGCTGTGAAAGAGAGGAATGAGAGAAACAGCCCTGCAGACACCAAGGTCAGTGAAGAAGGAGGTCGTGCTCCAGGTTTCGGAGGTAAGATTCCCCCGAAGCCCATGGAGGAGACCATGGTGGAGCGGATATCCACCCTGCAGCCCATGGAGGACACCACACTGGAGCAGGTGGACATGCCCAGAAGGGAGCTACAGCCTGTGGAGAGCCCATACTGGAGCACACTCCTAGCAGGAACTGAAGCCCATGAGGGATCAGCACTGGAGCAATCTGTTCCTGAAGGACTGTAGTCCATTGAGAGGACCCACACTGGAGCATTTCTTGAAGGAAAGTCCCATGGGAAGGATCCTCACTGGAGCAGTTCTTGAAGGAAAGTCCCATGGGAAGGATCCTCACTGGAGCAGTTCTTGAAGGACTATATCCCATGGAAGACACCCCATGCTGGAACAGGGGAAGTGCATGAGGAGGCAGCAGCGGCAGAAACAAAGTGCTATGAATCAACCTCAACCCCCATTCCTCGTCCCTCTGTGCCGCTTGGAGGGGAGGAGGTAGAAGAGTCAGTAGTGAAGTTGACCCTGGGAAGAAAGAGGGGTGGGGCAAAAGTGGTTTTAGGTTTGCTTTTATTTCTCATTATGCTAATATGTTATTAATTGCCAATAAATTAATTTCCCCAAGTCAAGTCTGTTTTRCCCATGATGGTAATTGGTGAGTGATCTCCCTGCCCTTATCTCGACCTATGAGCTTTTCCATCTTATTTTCTCCCCCTATCCTGCTGAGAAGGGGGAGTGAGAGAGTGGCTTGATGGGCATCTGCTGGCCAGCCAAGGCCAACCCACCACAAACCTACTAGGATTTTAACTTACAAGAAAGGCTGAGATTTCATTTTAGAGAGAAGTAAACTGATCTAGAGTAAAGACATGCACTTCTGAGAGAGTAATGAGTATAGGTCTGTTCATGTAATGTTAAGTTGAGAAAGAAGAAAAGAAGGGCAAGAAGAATCCTGAGAAACCCCAGCAGAAAGCTGAAAGAAGTGACCAAGTTTCTCTAAAGKGAAAGAGAAATTTGATGTGGTTGACAGTCGGAGTGCTTTGTATCTTCAAAAGCAATTAATGCTAATAAAGCAAATGTGGCAACAAACATCTGTGTGCTGCGTTTCTGAGGCCTGTTTGAGAATTTTATAGCCTGCCAAAATTAACTTTAGAGGCTAATAGCATCAAGACCCAGGACAAATTAGAAACCTCCTCCACCAGATTTTATTTGACATTTATAGGGAAGTAGAGAGAGAGCCTGTGACTCCAGGAAAACAAGTATTTGCTCAAGACCTTCATAGGAAATAATGCTTTTAATAGAACAAAAAAGTACTTGAAGATGTTGTCCAAAGCTGAATTAAACAYTAGCTTTCTCTTAAAATATATATTACAAATAAATCCCTTTTTATTTGACTTAAAATTTCCTCCTTCAAAGGGAACAGAACTAGAAATTCCTTRTGTATATATTTAATCTACCTAAAACGATGAGACTCAAGAAGTGTGTTTTGTGTATAAGACTTCCAAGATAGGGCTTTACTTAAGCATAATTCTTTACTATCAGTGTCCTGTAAAAATAATAATAGTAGTTATTTTTACAATTGTCTACACTGAAGTTTCAGTCCTAGCAATTTTTCCATATTTAAATTCATAGCATCCGATGTCTTCAGTAAAGTTTGCGAAGTTAAATAAAATAGAGAAAATAATTAGAGAGAAATTTCTGCAAATATTTGGTCTAAGTTTCAATTAATTTATCTTTGTTCTCCTTTCAGTTACTTTGTTTAGAGGAACAACTATTCTCAGTGAGCACATTTCTCAGTATTTGTACTAGAAATGTTTGTATACTTATTCAGAAAGACTTCTCTCCATATGGCTCGTAGTAACAGCAACAGCTAAGCTATAATTAYAGTCGAAATGCCACTCCAATCAAAACTGTTTTTTAAAAGCTGTTAATTTAATATCCCTTTATTTAAATTTTGCACTAATTTTTAATTGTGAGATTATTGTTGTTCATTTTATCTCTGAAGTTATTTAGTTGAATCTACAATACATTAGAATTTTTTTTAAACAATTGCACAACTTTCTCTTGACCTTTTTTTCTAAAGAACAGGGAATTTGGCTAGATAGCTTTTCATTTAGAGAAGCAAGACATGTAGAGGTTAATATTCACATCTCAGCAGGCAGTAGAAATGGTGCCAGCGAAATCAGATGGGTTAATGATAAATTTAAATATGTAAATGAACAGAAGTTTAAGAGTATGTGTATTGCATGTAACACCATTTGGCTATGAAATAACATTTCAAGCTTAAACTGATTAGCTGGATACTAGTATATACTCTGGTTGTTTCTCTTACATCTGTTCTATAGACTGACCCTTTGTTTCTATGTCTTAATTTGGTGCTATTAGTCAGCTTGAGTCAAAATTAATACAAAAGAATAGCTTGATTCCAAAATACAGTGTGTATGTGATATAGTCATAGTTCCCATTATTATAAGGGCAGGGCAAAATAAAGGTGAAAAAAAAAAAAGGAATGAACTTTTTGTAAAGAGAATTTTTCCAGACATTTAAAAATAACAACAAAAACATTAATTGTCTTCTTTTTATTTTAAATTGCAGAATCAGCTCTGTTACCATCACACCGCATAGGTTTATTTATCCTTCAGTAGGGATAGGAAAAGCACTGATGGGAGTGGACATTAAATTAGAGAGGGAACACATATGGTGAAGAAGCTGTCAAMCACCTGCATATAGGGAATAAATAAATCATTAATAAACCATATCTRCCATCTCCAATTACTGCTCTCTCTTTCTTGACCTTGTGTCTTCACAGGCTCCCATGAGATCAGGTTCTTACATGAAAAGAAATGAAAACAGATTAATTCCAATTGCCTGATTGTGAAATATATTTGTGGGTTTGTTTACAAAATAGAACAGCTAAAAATAGCTTGAATCTTTAAGGCTTAAAAAGTTCCGCTGACATAAAACTGGGCTGTGTTCTACCATGGACTATCAAGAACTGCTCAGATACCACATACATGGATGGATGTAACAACACTGCAGCAATATGGTTATCTAGAGCTGTTGTAAGAAAGGGACATAAAGGTTCTGTGATAACCTTTGTCTCCTTGTAGTTAACTAGGGTAGAAGATCCTTGTGATTATGGTATAGAAGTAGGGTTAAAAAATATGAATGCCCTAAAAGATACTGCTACAAAATTCTTATGACATGTCCATGTCTTGTACATGCCACATAGGTGAGTCCAAGCAAGCTGTGAACTGCCATTTAAATRGAGTTTAGCAGCCTTCATTCAGGAGAGTTTCTCTAATCTGCTTAGTGTACAAGAAGCCCCATCTACCTAAAATTACAGGCAAAAATTCTCTCTAAGGGCCTAAAACCATATAAATGCTTGAGTCAAACATGGCTTCTTTGCTGTTTTGACTACAAAAAGCACAAAGAAACCAACAAAATTAATCCCTGTTCTTAAACCTCCTGACAAATCTATTAGTGCAAGACTCCTAATAAAGGAATTTGTCCTGTAAGAGAGGAATTTAAGTACCTATTTTTTTCCTCGGTATCATCCTTCTGATGCTATCCTCTCAAGAGGCTGCCATGACCACCATAGCACCACCAAGACAGAGTTGGTGAAACCAGCCTCCCATCCCATTGCTGAAGCCACATCACTGTCAAGTTATTAATGAAAAAATAACAGTCACAAAAACTCAGGAACAAAGGAAGTATTTTACAGCTCATATTCAGTATTAAGGGGAGCATTCAGGATACTGAAGTAATTTGAAGGGCAGAGAGATAGTTAGTTTTGCACTACCTTTTCTCTAGAATACATAAATAATTCATAAAAAAAGGACCGGTACAGAGTAAAAAGAGAAATACCTATTTATGTAAACGTGGGAAATGTTTCAGACTTTCAGTCCCAGTTTCTCAAGTATGTGGTTGAAGCTCAGAATATGCACAGTTTCAGGTAGATACACAGCCCTCTTAGGCTGTTTAGATTTAAAGATGCTTAAGGCTCCCTTGCAGCTAACATGATGGTTGTCCTCATCCTCGTTTCTGGGTATCTCACTCAATTCACTCTCTGTACGAGGGAATCCAGTTGAAGCTGAAGTTTTCAAATGGTTTTGGACCATCTGTTTTTATGCATAGATACAGAGACTGCTTGAATAAGGGGGGTAAAGGAGACTAGAAATGTACAAAGCACCTTACAATAATAATGAGACAAGAACTGCCATTTCTACCAAAATATAATTTTAAACTACTGTAAACACTGATGTAACTGTCTATGTGTTCCAAGTAAAACTGGAAAATTTGGGGAAAAGCATCATGTATCAGAAAAATATGAATTAATGTGTAAGTACATAATTAAAACAACTATTACCTTSATTGTATAGAATTTGACTTGCATTATGGTAGATCTGAATATACATATATAAGACAAGAAAGCTGTTTTATTTTGCATCAGACACTTCTGTGTTAAACATCCTTTCTTTACTAAATCTTCTCAGTTGTTTGGAGAATTGTTGACAATTACAAAGATTCTGAAGCATTTATATATTGTCATAGACAAACTGATACTGTGCTCTGATATTGTTGATAATACTATATTGTACCTTTATTCAGAATGGATAAAATGTAGGGTGTCATAAGAGCCATTGTTAAAGTTTATTTTTTAAAAAGTAATTTTAAGGTAGTGACCATGGTCTTGTATATTTGTGCATGCATATACATTTTTATACACATACTACATACATATACATATGTGCGTAAATTGTTTAACCTATGTCCGTCTTACTGAGGWTTTGTTATGACTCTGAACTAGTTGAATCTTGTGCAGGAACCATTTCTGTCCATATGTTTGCATATGGCTGAACTCACCATTGACATTCAATAATTATAATGAGCTGTCAGAAACTGTTTAGACAGGAAGGATATGACTGATTTTCCTCTTTTGCATCTTTTCACTACAGGCTGTTGGTGAGGAAAGGAAATCTGACTGCTTGCTTGGCTGTCATTTGCTCTAGGGTACACTGAGAAATAGCTCAAAGCTTCTTAGTAGTGCAGGCAAAATTTGGTTTTGAGGTGACAGCAAAATTAATTTAAGGAGAAACTGTGGTCTATTAGTATTTTGGAAGGTTGATGACAGCAGGGAGAGCTTTGCCAAGGTCTGGAGCTGTTTTTTAGCAGGTCATGAATGAGAAAGGGAGTCTGAAAAAGTTAGAAGAGTTTCCAGGGAATGAAGGTGAAAGTAGAGAGCTAGGGATGATTAACATGGCTTCCAGAGAGCTCTAGCTTGAYGGCAGAAATCTCTCTTACTTCCCTTCTTTAGTCTTCTTCATGTATTTTTACTCTCCCACATTCTTTCTTCCTTCCTGGAAGCACCAGCACAGCACACTCTCCTCTGGTCATGCAGTGAGGAAAGGGAAGAACATAGCATGACACTACAGTAGAGGTTGGGCTGGGAGAAAAAGCTATGGGGAGCAGAGCTTTCTGTCTCTTACCAAGGCTTGGAGAAATGGAGGAGATGTAATAAGCCATGCCACAGGCCCTTAATTCTCCCTCAAAGTGAAAAAGAAGAGAAAACTCTGAGAAAGAGTTCTACAGGACATGTTGGTCACATAGTCTGTATCTCATAGGGAACAGGAAAAATGAGCAGTTTACTGTCCTGTGTGACTAAAATTCTCCTATTTTTTGCAAATGCTTTTATGACATGTAATATTGAGCTTTTCTGCAGACATGCATGAAAAATCGTGGTGTTGTGATACAAGGAAAAGACTAAATCYTGTTTGAATATATTAAAATTTGCTATGCTTGTTCTGTTACATTTCTACAATGCTTTGGAGTACTTGTGAAGAAAGGTTGAATTTTGCAGGTAGTGCCATTTAAGTAAGATTGCATAGGAGTAAATGAAATGAGAATTAGACAATGAACATATTAGGTTGCTTAATCAGTAGTCCAGCAGTTTTGTCACTTGAGTACTACCAAGGTAAAAAGCATCTGCCTCGGTGTCATTATTAATCTACAGGTCACTCCTTTCTCCTTTCATACATGGGGTTTTTTTCTGTGTCTGCAGTGAGAAAGCATAATTTCACTGGCATTATACCTACTTTGAAATGGAGTTCTGACTAATAACAATTATCTGTCTATAGAAGCATCAAAGCAATGCTTATAATTAGACTTTCCTAATATTTTTAATCATTAAAGACAGTTACCACCAAATACCATAGACAATAGAAGCTTAAGGGAGGAGTTTATCGGAAGGAAATCCATGAAAGAGTATTCATTACAAAGTCACCACCTGTGTGAACTGCAAATTGTTGAAAGGCAAGCAGGTATTCAAGCAAAATACTGCTGTATTTTTTACTCATTATTAAATTCTTTCCTTGATATCTGTCTTGGCCGCTGTAAGAGGTAGGATAATAGTTCAGTCAGACCTTCCTCCTAATCCAAGTAGGGTTGTTATTTTTATGTTATGGCTTTATTTTAGGGGAGGTTTTTGCATGTGTGTGTGTGTGTGTGCTTGCTTTTGCAGGAGGGAGATATAGAGCCAGCATCTGTTGTTTTTACAGCAAGCCTCTAAAGCTCTGTATCCTCTGGGGTAAAGAAGTGCTTTTTCTTTGTCACGTCTGAGTACAACAAGGCTTAGCTTTGTAAGATGCTATTTAAAATTATTTTTTTTCCTTCTCTTTATTGCTTATATCAATGTTTTGGTTTTATTTCCATAAAATAAAGTTATCCAATAGTAGTCTGATGCAATGAAAAGTTAGGGGATTTCAGATTTACAATAACTTGTGTAACCTTAATTAGGTTGTGTTGTACCCTTAATTAGCTTTGTCTTTAGTTACATGATAACATATAATTTCTTTCCCACAATCCTTTTTTTCAGGTAATACAATGACTGGTTTTCTGGTCAGTTGCAGATGTGCCATTTCTAGTGTGTCAGTACCTAAATAGCTATATATACAAATATAATTTGGTGATTTACAGTATTGTAGGCAGTAGGCTACCTGTCGGACGCTTTCCTCAGTGAACAGTGGAGGAATCCTCCAGGATGCCTTGCTAGGTCAGAGTCTGGAACATTTGCTAAAGGTAACCTAGGAAGGCTTATTTGACTCATTCCATTTAGACATGTGACCAAGACACCTAAGTTAATTGCCATGACTTCCTTGGTTCCCTTTGTAGTCAATGACTATACAGGAGTAAAGTCTTCTCGCGAAAGACTCTAGAATTAGGTAAGATGTGCCTGAATTTGTATTTGCACTTGAGCACATACTGCTAAATTAGCTAATATAAATCCTTCTTCCCAGCCCTTACCTGACTGTATACTAAATCCACAGCATATCATCCCCTATTGTTTTTCCCTCCATGGGATCTGTACTGAAATTACAGGTCAAAATAATTCGTGAGGTTCATGATAGTAAAAATAAAATGTATGGTATGATGTATCAGAATATATGAAGATTTAGATGTACAAATAAGAAGCTGAGAATAACAAGAACAAACAGTTCCCACCTGGAAATGAGTATCATTGCTAGATCAGCAGGTAAAGACAGGAAAACCTAACTACTAGTAAAAGTAATCTTTCCTCAGAAACTGTGTGCGTTCCTTAGTACTTACACCATATGTATATTTAGAAATACAGAGTTTTTGATTGGAGCCAACCAGTGACAGGTACATACTTTAGTGCCTGGAGAACAAAAATATAAGAGTCAATTAGTCAGAATTCAGACTCTAATGTTTGCTTACGTTTAGTAGAGATGAAGGAGCTGTTAGACCTTTTCATGCTCCTTGTCAGGAAGGACAGACTATAGGTATGACACATTCCTATCCCCCTGTGCATTTGCATCCGCATTTGCAAACACATTCCCAGCATGATGCTACAATAGACGTACAGAGTGATGATTCATGCTCCTCCCTTCKTATCCCTGAGATTTTTCTCCTGTTAGCTGCTCTGTTTAGCCACAGATTTAGTATTCTCCTGCATGACAAGCTGGGTCAGATGGGGTGGTGGCATTKTTCCACTAGCTTTAGCTTATCTCAGGTAACGTCCTTTCCAAAAGTGCTTGATTAGTTCTTAGTAAGAAACTCAGAGTTTCCAAATACACTTTATCTAGATGTACATTTTTGTATTCCTCTTTAGGTATTAGCTTTTACTTCAGGAAAATATAACAGTACGGAATTATGCTACATGACAATATGTAAAAAATAAATTAATAGAAATATCAGATATTTCAGAAGAAGGAATGCAGTAGTATGAATGCATATAAGACCATTGGATTTTAGTTCACAGAATCACAGAATGGTTGAGGTTGGAGGGGACTTCTGGAGGTCATCTGGTCCAAATGCCCTGCTCAAGCAGAGCCATGTGTTGCACCAGGGGACGTTTAGATTGGATATTAGGAAAAATTTCTTCACTGAAAGGGTAGTCAGGCATTGGAACAGGCTGCCCAGGGAAGTGGTGGAGTCACCATCCCTGGAGGCATTCAAAAAACATGTGGATGTGGCGCTTTGGGACATGGTTTAGTGGGCATGGGTGCTGGGTTGACAGTTGGACTCGATGACCTTAAAGGTCTCTTCCAACCTTAATGATTCTATGATTCTATCTAGAGCCACTTGCCCAGGACCATGTCCAGACAGCTTTTGAATATATCCAAGGATAGAGACTCCACAGCATCCTTGGGCAACCTGTTACAGTGCTCAGTCACCTTCATACTAAAAAAAAGGTTTCCTAATGTTCAGAGGGAGCAGCCCAGAATGAGACACAAGAGTCCGTGTGTGGCCTCACCAGTGCTGAGCAGAGGGGAAGGATCACCTGCCACAACCTGCTGGTGAGATTCCTCCTAACGAAGCACAGATACCATTAGCCTTCTTTGCCACAAGGGCACATTGTTGGCTCATGGTCAATTTGCCASTCAGCCCCAGCATATACTGATGCAATTATTGTTAAATTTTAATTGCTAAAATAMATACATATCTTTCGAAACATTCTCCAGTTGTTTACAGAAATTTCTTCTGTGCTATTATATTTTAACTTTTAAAATCCTTCCAAAACACATGCAATTGCAAGATGCAATTAATTTAGTACAGACACTATCATGATAAATATTATACAGAAATTAAATACCCTCTGTAAACTCACAAGTAAACTTTTATATGAAGTTCCAGTGTTTTATAATTCCATATATGAGGTACCATGCAGACAAAAGCAAATGAATTTTAATATTTAATATCTATAGATCTTACTGTGTGGAATCTTTCATGCATCATTCTAAGATAGCAATGTTACAGGCATTTGAAGCACTTAGAGAGTCTACTGACAGTGTGTCCCTTGCTGGAGGCAGATCCTGTACATATTTCTAAATGATTTTTTTTTTCTTTTCTTTCACTATTATTAGTCTGTTCAGAATGCATATGCTGAATTTGTTAACTAGTCCTGACTAGCAAACATAGTTTTTGCTGCTCCTGGCTTCTGCACTTTATGCAACACAAGTAGAGAATGGAATTCCAATCTAATTATTTAGACTTTCTTTACAGTGGAGAARCAACGAGATTTCTATGGTGTGATTTATCCATTTAAAGGTGTTGTGGTTTAACCCTAGCCAGCAACTAAACACCRCACTCGCTCGCTCACTCCCCCGCCTCCGGTGGGATGGGGGAGAGAATCGGGAGGGTAAATGTGAGAAAACGCCTGGATTGAGATAAAGACAGTTTAATAATTGAAATTTAAAAAAATAAAATAGTAATAATAATAATAATAATAATAACAACAATAATAATAATAGAATATAAAAAGCAATTGATGCACGATGGAATTGCTCACCACCCACCAACCGATCCCCAGACAGTTCCCGAGCAGTGATTGCTGCTCCCCAGCCCCATTCCCCCAGTTTATATACTGAGCATGATGTCATATGGTATGGAATACACTGTTGGCCAGTTTGGRTCAGCTGTCCTGACTATGCTCCCTCCCAACTTCTTGTGCACCTGGCAGAGCATGGGAAKCTGAAAAGTCCTTGACTAGTGTAAGCACTACTTGGCAACAACTAAAACATCAGTGTGTTATCACCATTATTCTCATAGTAAATCCAAAACAGTGGTATGCACACTACTAGGAAGAAAATTAACTCTATCCCAGCCAAAACAAGGAGAAAATGTAGAAGCCAAAAATATTACTGAACTAACCAGAACAGGAGCCTGAAATGACTACTGCATTTCTAGGTGTTTAGTTTGTAGATACTAAAAAGTTAGGCAGTGTGAATTGCACTCTGAATATGAGATCAAGAATTTATCTCAATTCTTTCCACTGGAAAATATGAGTCTCAGTCTTTAGTAGGACAATTATATCATTAAACTTAAATTTTATATTTGTGGGACCTCAGAAACATTCACATAGACCTTCAGTCTTACAATGTGCCTATGTTGGTGAAAACTTGTCAAGGACTGAAGCTTGGTCAGTCTACAGTTTACAGAAAGTTAGAGAAAACTTCTTATGACATTCACTACTAAGAAATTGCTAAAATCTTTCTTAATAACATACTGGAGAAAAGAAAAAAATATAATGATTTGATTAATTAAAAGAGTCCACTGGTGTGAAGTAACAGTTTGCCTACTCAAGCAGGATCGGGCTTTCTTTATCTTCGCTCACTCAGATACTGTATTTTCAGATATTCTGATTAGATTCCTGATATGGCACTTGAAAGCCTCCCTCTGTCCCTCAGTTCTAGGCCTGTTGCTGCTCCCACCAGCTGTGCASTAAAGAACATAGATTAAAACGTAGAAAGTGCTCATAATAGCAGAGAACAGGCTGTTCTTCCCTCCAGGAGCAGCTTGGCTGTAGAGACAAATATATTTTTCTAGAAGAGAAAGAATGGTATTCTGTTCTTTCCCTTGAACTGGAGCCAGTAACTATAGTCTTAAAAGCTTTATGCAAGGATCACAAACATGTATCACAAGTTCCATACAGCGGTCAGTTAATGAGAATACTTTAGACTAAGTGGGAGCCGGTGTGTCTGGATGAGGATGAGCTTGACTGCTTCATCAGTATTTACATGACTGTCCAAAGAGCCAATAAATAACACTATGAATAAAACATGCATAAAATAGGTAGAATTCTGGCCTCCAACTCTCAATGACTTTTCTGCATTGTGAGGCAAAACGAGACCTCACAGAGCAGATGGARTTTTTCACAATAGACAGGGATGGTAGGATGATACTGAATTAGCATAAACATATAGCRACCTGATCAGGAGAGAGCCATAGTACATTCTGTGCATCCCTGAGAGAAGGAATATGTATGTGGAACACATTTTCTCCCCGATCCACTCAGTTGAATTTAGTGTCAACTCAATTGGGCTGAAAACCTGGAACCCTATAAGGTCTCTCTCCTTAATGACAGTAATGCCATTGTCTGCCTTGGGCCAATTGTTTTTCTATGTTTAAACTGCAACATTGCAATCTATTACAAGAATACAAGTTAGGTTTTTTGCTTTTTTTTTTGTTTTGGTTTGGTTTGTTTTGGTTTGATTTGGTTTGGTTTTGTTGTTTATTAAACAAAGAAATAAGAACAGTACAAATACAGAGGGATTTCCATATTGCAGATATTTTTTTCAAGCAAAACGTCTGGGGTTTTCTTCCAAAGAAAATGTTCTGCAAAATTACATTTTTATATGCTTGTGTTGTGGTTTAACCCAGCAGGCAGCCAAACACCATACAGACGCTTGCTCACTCCCTCCCCCACAGTGGGATGGGGGAGAGAATCGGAAAAAAGTAAAATTCGTGGATTGAAATAAAGACTGTTCAATAGAACAGAAAAGGAAGGGAAAATAATAATAGTAATTATAATGGTAGGATATACAAAATGAGTGATGCGCAATGCAATTGCTCACCACCYGCCCACCGAAGTGCAGCCTGTCCTCAAGCAGCAATTGCTGTTTCCAGGACCACGCCTCCTAGGTTATWTACGGAGCATGACATCATATTGTATGGAATACCCTATTGGCCAGTTGGGTCGGCTGTCCTGGCTATGCTCCCTCCCAACTTCTTGTGCACCTGGCAGAGCATGGGAAGCTGAAAAGTCCTTGACTAGTGTAAGCACTACTTGGCAACAACTAAAATATCAGTGTGTTATCAACATTATTCTCACACKAAATCCAAAACACAGCACTATACCAGCTGCTAGGAAGAAAATTAACTATCCCAGCTGAAACCAGGATAGCTTGGTATTAGAGCCTTACACATTCTGATTGTGTAAACCACACTTGGTCCCTGACGAATGGTCATGTGCCAGCATAATTCTGCATATATGTGCCCAGTATTTTTCAGCTCAGGGCTTCAGAGTTTTAGTCAGAAGTTTACTTTTTCTTTCTTCTTTTTTTTTTTCCTTTTTTTTTCCTTTTTTGTTTTTCTTTTTTTTTTTCCCCTTCATTCCCAGACTTCATGGCAAAAAGAAGTGGAATTTCCAAGTGTCATGTATTTCCCTGGGTTTTCTTCCATGAAAATGAATGTTTTATTTTAAAATTCTTGGGAAAAAAGCAGACTTTCCAACATCACAAATGTTTTAATATTTTATGTAGGAGATGCTATCTTAGAAGATATGCAGACATCTAAGAAGCTATCATAGAAGATATGCAAATACTTTGAAAATGAACTTTCTTAATAAATTAATTGTATATACATATATATATGTAAAACAAAACAAAACAAAACAGCCACACCTTATTTTATCCCTGTGCCTGCCATAGTGTCTCACTATAGTTCTTGACACGGAACTTATTTTGATGTTTTTTGCACTAGCCTGCTGCTGTAGATTCCTCATAGTCCTATTCCAGTATGAGTCACCTGGGGCTCATCTAAAGCTGGACAGAACATTTACATGTTCAAATGAARTCTATTGGAGATGTATCTGTGCTTGAGGCAAGCATCTTAAGCCACAAGATAAACATTCATTTCAGCATTATAATGTTGGCCTCCTTTTCTTGCTTCAAAGTGCTCATAGAAGCACTTTTTAAAAGTTTAAAAAAATGATAAGGTACATATATACACAGTGAAAAAGCTAGACATTTACCAGGTTAAAACTAAAGAGCACAGCTGTTTTGAAGTAGTAACAACATATGAAGCAAGTGGAAAAAAAACGCACCTTCATTAAACACATGTAATAATGACAACAGTTATAATACTATGTTTAGATGAAGAAATTAAGAAAGTTGCCTGGTGGATCCTTTGATAGTGTTACTTGCCAGTTTGTTAGAGACATGAATTTTCTCCGTAYTTGGCCTCAGGTTTACTGCTTACTGGGCTAACATAAACACGAGGCATTGCAAGGTGACCTTTTCAGTCTCTTGCAGTTTGCATCATTCTTGAGCAGTTTAGTGAAGRAGCAGCATTAGCATTGGCCTCAGGAGAGCTGAAGCAGTTCTACTTCTCCCAGGTGAAAAGGATGTGGCTCTTTTTATGCCTAATATCAGTATGACGGGATGAACTCAACAACAGCCTGACGTATGAGWTACCATTTCCTACCACATCATGCACCTTACGTTCCTGATAGGAGATCAGAAATCTTGAAAGTAATCCGACTGCACTGCACAGGGCATGCTGGTTCCTCCTGAATGAGGATRCCTTAAGCTAACTCACCATTGATTAGCTTCCTAAAGATAGCTGAAAGACTCCCAGAAGCAGAAAAGAAAGCCTTCAAATGCCCATATAGGAGACTAACAGGGTTTCCAATCTTGTTTGAGAAAAATCTGGTAATGAAAGTTRATGGAAATAAACCTTGGACAGATTTTATAGGAAAGTAAGCAGACAAGTTACGTGCCAGCACAGCGTAAATAGAGAGCATAATGGTGACATGAATTAATGATATGTAATGAAGTGCTAAGCACTGCCATTATCGCTTCTTCCCAGCATGTCTTAAACAGCTGCAGCTGCTGCTGAAACAACTTGTAATAGGGCTTTTTTGAAGAGTTTAGTAGAAATTGCACAGGATTTTACAATAAGCTGACAGTTTATAAATTCTATTTCAATTCCCCCATTATGCAATATACACACTTCATTTTACTATTTGACAGTACATGTTCACTAAACTAAATCGCACAGGATGAATCACYCTTTGGGTTCTCATGTCATAGCTCTGTATCAAGGGATAAATCACCGTGCTTTGAGGCCGTGTTGAATGAATAGGCAGTACCTTTCTCAAAACTATCTGCAGACCAAAATAAGCTCAGAGCTCCCAGAGATTCTAAATTTATGTGCAATTTATGTGCAAATGATGGGAGATGAATTCCCACTGATAATATTCGTGTGATGCTTTATTGGGGTGGGGGGGAAGAAAAGATAAGGTATCAGACTGTTACACGGTGCGGTAGGAAGAAAGGGTTCATTCTCCGCGATCAGCTACGGGATCTGATTTTACAYGGAAATAGAAACCAATCCTGTATTCCTACCCACTGTGCTGTGTAGGAATGGCCAGTTATTGTTTTCTGATTAGATGATGCTTAAGTAGAATTAATACACTTTTTACATGCATAGAAGCAATTTAAAAAAAAAAAAAGAGCAAAAAATATTCATTTTTGTAAAGCTCTAAGGGTAATGTAGGTYATTTTGAATGACTGTATATCAATTATGTAGTTAAAATGGAGATAGTATCATTCTCTATAAACATTTCCAAACATCCAAGCATTTTAATTWGATAATGATTCATGTGATTAGTCCAAAATAGCGTGGGAGAATGAAGATTTGGAATAATAGACCCGGGAATTAATAAATCAGAGAACTATGCACATACAAAAACAAAAGACTTGCACTTTGTATTAGGAAAAATAGTTCAGAGTATATACTTATCCATTTCTGTAATCTGCTTTCTGGTCTACACAATTATAACAACACAGTGGCTACAGGCCAACAAATCTGAATAAAGATGCTGATCTACCAAAACTACATTTTATTTCTTTACATTTGAAGTTCTATACTTCAATGCAATCTCATAAACTATTCATTCTTAACGACTTTTAACTGTATAGTCRAAGACACTGAAGATAACCAGGTAAAAAGTTCTCAGAAGGTTTCTAAAATGTGTATTGCGGCTTATATTAAATTTGCAGGACATGTGTACATACCATAAAAAGTACTTCTTTGATTCCACTTCAGAGTAAAAATCTAAACTTTATAAGTATGAATTAAAAAAAAAATCTTTTTTGTTCAATTTAACTATACGATAGTATATTTCAGTACTTGCTAAATATTGATTAAAAAGTAATTTCAATGAAAATAAAAATAATAGCTAAATGAAAATTAATTTTTTTACACACACACAAATATAATAATGTTTCCTGTAAATAAGTTATTATTTTGATGAAAATTTTTATTCACAGGAAATACACCTGTATAGCAAGGAGGTGCTTGCAGGTTTTGGTACTCAGATCTATTCGGACTCACACTTGATACCAAATCTGGTATACTGAAATTTCTGTGGTGATGATACTGAGGTAACCCATCTTTATGCAGAAGAGTTTCAACAAGAGTGTAAATCTACCAGTACACTACCTCTGCTCTGGGTTTGTGTAACTTACTGAATTGTGGAAATAGTACAATGAAATGTGCCTTTTATAGACAACTATTGTTTACTRGCTGCTGAATATGAAAGGCTAGGATACTATTGCCTTAAGATTTTTTTGAAAGCCTACTTCTTAATACACACAGGGCTTTTACCGTCTCTAAGTACTGTTGGAAATATCTCAGGCAAAGATTTCTGTGAAAAACTCTTTAGGCAGTATCACTTCCTTGCACAGGAAAAATCTATGCATACAAGTCTTGACGCATACTTTGTATTTCTGTGAGCAGGGTTCGTAGATTAAGTACCTAATGAAAAGCTCAGTCAGCAACACTGTTTTGTTGTATCATATGCTTTTAAACACTTTAATATGTTAGGTTCACAGATGAAAGAACTATATAGATACTCAGAAYATAGTCTTTTGAAACCCGTCTTGCCGTAATATGTGTATTTTCTCCCTTGTTTATCCATTTTTTATCTAGAGCAAAATTGGTTTTCAATAGGTCTGTGAATAGGCTAGTAGTCTGGTAGTTATGAATTCATGTATCCTTTTTCATCATCTGAGTAAAACAGCCTTTCTGCATTTTTAAGTATTTCTTCTGGTAAGTGCAGATCCAATATGGACTACCTTACCCTACAGTTGTATACAGAGGTGGTATACGTTCCCCAGAAAAATCATGCTGACATTCAAGCTTGTGCACTATAACCACAGTATTGTCACAAGACTGCCAGCAACAAGGGCTCTCACTCCTTCCCTCTCTCCCTGCTTCCCTCCCTCCCCTCCTCTCCATCCTTCACTTCATTCCTGTCATTCATGCCTTGCTATAATAATGGTACTGCTTGCAACCTGTGTATAGACTGAAGTCCTGTGAAAGRCAGGAAATGCTTATTTATTTATAATTACATTTCTCTTACAACAGACTATCCTAGATTAAATGAAGAAGATGGGGAGAAGACAGCTGATGGCTCTCATTTTCTATGCTGCAGTTTAGTGTAGTCAGCTGGATGCTGTAGTTTAATATATATTCTTTCAACATGCCTATCACTGGAGTATGTGAGTACGTCCCAGAAATGTGATTGACTTCTGTCATACATTGTAAGTTTTCATACTTTGTAGTGAGGGAGAAGCAGGTGAGCAGAGTTCTTTGTTTTGGTATGAGTCTTTGTTGATTTTTGTTTGGAGTTTCTTTGTTCATGAGTGTTTAATACTCCCATTGCTRTTAAGTTATATCACAGGCTGCAAAGCCTTTAGAAATGTACTGTGTACTTAAAGGGCAAGGYAGTAGTATTYAGTTTATTTAAAAGTACTTTTCACAAGCTTAAGTCACTGTGTGAAAGGAACTGCCCTTTTTTTGCCAAGAAGCATTGCTCTGACAAGCATTGCCCTTGTGTCAGAGGGACCAATTTAGGTTCTGTGCTCCTAAAAGAATGTAGCAAGAGCRAAAGTTCTCCAGCCTGCTTTCCTCAGGCACAGTACCATCTGCAGCATTATACCTCCATGCTTCACCAATGTGGCAAGCCTGAGCTTGCCACTCAAACCATCTCTTCCTGCCAGTTCTTCTGATCAGGGCACAGCCTCAGCACCTGCTGCTGGTTCAGAGCAATCCCCCTCTTCCTCATTCCTGCCTGATTATCCAGTCAGRTTTCAACTATATTTAGAGCAAGTAAAAAAATTCCCTCAATTATTTTCCTTCAGGAAATAGTATTTCATTAAAAACCAGGCGCTGGGAAGGCCTTGACAGACTTTCACAGTGAGACTGCTTGTCCTCCAGTCAGTGCTGAAGTGTCTCTTCTGGTGGACTAGACRTGTCCCTGTCACAAAAATATGTAATAGACCTACAACAAGGAGGAAAAAAACCCAACACATTTTCAGTTTCTCATTCCGTGTCAGGGTGATGTTTTATTTTACACGCTTTTGTTCTTTTCTTTTTACTTCAAAATAAAGACCTCTAAAAATCACTTTTTCTAATATTTCAAAATTCAGTTTACTTGGAATTCCTATTTTAAACCTGTTTGATTTCTTAACTTGTTTTTTTTTAAGCTTGGAACCACACCATATTTTATCAGTTAGAAAAATACAAGAATAAATAATTTAAAAAATGTAAGATTGAAGTGTTTTCCAYCACTGTGTACTTACAAATTTCTTGGGTTTGGTTCCAACTTCTATCAGAGAGGATAAAGAATTAAGCACCAAAGAGCAGAAAAGTAAAGAACCACCTATTCTTTCTGTGAATTGCTGAAGCTTCCTGCAGTCAGTAAAATTCAGAATTAGCCCAGGAATCTCCTGATTTAGTTAAATTCTCATAAAAAAATATAGTTTTAGTGTAGAGAACAGGAATATCAGTACACAGAAAATATTTTGAGGGAGGAAACAGAAAGGCCAGTATGGATTATGTGTATATTTAACTTTMCTTCTTTCTTCATGAAATCTTTTCCTTTAACTGTAATTTCAGTTAAACCTGGTGTAACTGCAAAGAGTGAGATCTGAGCTTGTCCCAACCACACCCTGCATGTTGAGAATGAGCAACAATGCCCAGGAATATGCAAACTGATTTTCTGTGAAGAAGCAGTTACATAAAAATGAAAAAAGGAATTAAGACTTTGAGTAATAAAGGTCATTTGACCCTAGAGAATGGGACAAATTGGTGGGGTTTTTTTTGCTTATTTTACATGTAAGATATTTTGACTTATTTTGAGAATCGCATACAAGATGGGGAGAACTTGATGAAGAGTTATTAATCAGGTTTTATTTTAATATTGATACATTCAATTAAATTTAAAATTTAACTAGGACTCAAGAAAATGGAATTAGCCTGAGGAATTCTTGCATGGACTCACCTATATACTTTCATGCCTATTTGAGATACAAAACTATTGTCCTGCCCAGTGTAGCATATTTATATTAATTTGTACTGTGAAAGGTTTTGCAGATGACAGGAAGGGAAAGGTATTCAACTGTGTATGTCAGCTAAGCACATCAGATGACACTGTTTTACACTGTTGTATTTATTATGAAGTTGCACTGTAGTTCTTGTTTACCTTTAAAGCTTATCTTGTATGCAGTTATACTGAGATGTACATACACTTAAAAACCAGTTCATTGAAAGATTAGCTGAATTAGTGTTTCAGCGACTCAGTGTCTTGGTACTGATTTTTTCCTTGTTGAAATGGTTTCTTGTATATGTAGGTATGGCAAATATGACTTCTAAGTCCCCTTTCTTGTCTAATTTGTTTATTTTTGTCTAAGATACACAGCATACTTTTAAAGGTGAAATGTCCAAGGAGAGAAAAATGTGTTTTTTCTACACAAGGACTACCTGTTAAAAAATTAAAATCAAAGATAAGCTGGTTTTGATGTACGGGATTAGAGTTAATGTGTATCATCTGTCACAAGGATTCTGTCAGACAGTCCCATAAACATTTTTCTTATGAATACAGAAAAATTAAGTCTTCGACTAATACGTGAATACTCTAAATCATTTCCAGTCCTTTCCAACCACCACAGGAAGCAAATTAACAGACTTTTAAAATATATGTCCTTTTAACAATGCTGATGTCTTTTGGTTCTGCTTCCTGTATTTTAAGCACATTAAGCCCTATCTTATTAGAAGAAATTTACTGATTTCTGTGCAAGTTATCAGCATGCAGAGAAGCCTTCCCACCTCATCTTTCATCTTTTGTTTATATCTGACCTGAAAACAGCCCTTGTATTCAGTAGATTTTTCTGTTTCTACCTGTTAGTRTAATTTTGACAGTTCCAGTCTTTAACTGGTACATTCAGTATATGCTTTAAAACAAAACTCATACCAGGCATTTTTTTTTTTTCTGAGTGCATTGACAATGTGAGCTGAGTTAAGTCAAGGCTCAGTATTTTTGAGCATACCATTTTGGTGAAAATGTTCTATATAATACCTTGCCTTTATCAGTGTCCAGTAGCAGATGCTACTGGCTACAGGGGAACAGATTTAACTATTCAGTCCCTCAGGGTTTTTCTGAGCTGGAAGTTTTTTCTTTTTTGTTGAGTATCTTTTATTTATTTATTTTTTAATTATGATCATTTTTTCATGAATTTGTTTACCACTTTCAGCACCATACTACAACTGCTGCTGGCTGTGACATGCAACATTATGACATGACAGATATGACATGCAGCCTGACTAAATACCCGGATCTCCCCCTTTATTCCAGCACCTGAATTTATACCTCTTATGCTATAGATGCAACATTTTGCACTAGGGAACAGGAAAGAAAAGAGGTATTGTGAGATATCTAAACCTGCAATTTGTTTGGAGGTTCCCTCCTGTTCATAGGCATCAACTTCTAAAATCCTACAAAAAATAACCATTTAACAATCGACTTCAAAGTCTCCAGGTGCAATAGCAACTTTTCTTGCTATAGCAGTTCTTAGTTTTTCTTCACCGTTTCCACTGTGAGCGACACAGCAGGTATCTTTTCTTGTTCTCTGAAACACACATGAATGCCTACCCACTGACAGACAAAAGGAACTAAAATCATAACTAACACATTTGTGTTCATTTTAAAGAAAATGAAGCGAATGGTCCCAGATTTTTCTATAGAAACCTGGGGAAATAAAAGCTCAAAACGGTAATTCAGAGGAAATGCTGGGCATGTTTTAGTACAAAAAGAAGTGTAGTGTACCTTAATCAAATCTACCCAGAATAAGGTCAGATAATGAGAAAACTTTGTCTTGCTTTCTCTGCATGGGGCAGACAGAATTTTCTGGAGAACCTAAACCTGTGACTGCTACTGCCAGCAAGACAATATTTGGAAGTCACAAAAAATCTGGCTTTAATTATGATTCCCAGTAATGACTGTAAATGGCTTTACAATGCACTGTTGAAAGGTTTAGTCTAGGCACATGTTTTACATTGCTTATCTGTGAAACTCTTTTTTTGGATACATATTTTCCTCTCATGGTATCGGAACACCAATGTATTGTTTGTTATTCAAGGCTTCACAACAACTATGAATACCCTACCAGACCCAAAACGGCTTCTGAGTTTCTCAGTCTGGTTGTGGGATTTCCATATTCTCATCCAACATCCAGTTGAAGCATAATTTTGGACCACACTTTTTCTCCCTACCTGGGTTTCTGTAGATGCTTCTTCCAGTTCTGCAAATGTATTTCACCCATTTCCTGTTCTTAGTGCTGGCACTTGTTAYTTGTCAGTTCATTCCCTCCGATAAAATAGATGTTTTAAGGGCTTAATGCTTCTTTATCTTTCACTCCATATTCCTCTTCAAAGCTCTTTCACGTGCTTATAATCAAAGTGGATCATAAAATATGGTTTGCAAGGGATTTAGATCTGAATTCTGATATTTTCATGCATACAAAAAAGTGGGTTGTCAGGTACTAAGCCCCTTGTTTACACAATGAGCAGATCTAATTAGAAGATTAGAAAATAAAGCTCACTAAAGTTATTACAGATCAGACTTTAAAATCTCCTGGCCTTCTTTTGAAGCTTCTCCATTACCAAGTAATTCCTAAAGTGCCATCTATGACCAAGTATTAGTAATTATCAATAGTGTACATACATTACTAGTATTACACAGTATATATTATTTAGACTGTTTTGCCAATGTGCACCCCCCTGCTACTCCTAAGATTTTAATGTTATAAAGTATGGACTTGCTGACCCGTAAGAAGCAGTGATACCCTTCTGATTGCATCCTGCTTCCGATTGCATTACCATAGGATTGCATTTCTAGTTTGGTTGTGAAAAATTTATCTGTGTATTCTTGAGACTGGTTCTTAGGCTGAAATATTCATTTCTTGAGAAAAGCACTTGTAATGTTTTCACATATTTTACATACAACATTCAGCCAGTGGTTTGCATTAATCTCTCCCTAATTACTGTGTGAAAAAAAAAAAACCACACAACGCTTTTTATAGACTCAGTAGCTACAGAGGTCCCAGTGACAATTTTGCAATTGAAGCAGACCCAGGTAGCCTTCAGTGAGAAACAGATAGAAGAACCATGCTGGCATATAGGAAGGAAATTAAATGTTTCTGGTTTTGTTTGCATTAAATGTTTCTGCTTTGTTTGCATATTTGATGTTTTCTAATCACAGATAGCTATTACATAGAACCTTGTTTTTAGGGCAGGACTCCAGGTACTTGCGCAAGCAATATGTTATCATGAAAACATGTGATCCTGAACAGTGTGGCCAGAATTTCCACTGGGAGAAAGACTGTGAGTGGTGGGTGGAGCTTGTTTTCACACTTGGACTATCAAGATTATAGAGGACAACCAATATCTAGAGGCATGTTCYTACTAATTTTTAAAAACTCTTAATCCCAGACTGCAACAGATGTTTTATCAAATAGTTTGAGACTGACAATCTTTTATTGCAGAGGTAGTTAGATTTTCAAAGGAATTAATACGGCACTATACTTTTYGTGGTATATTGAAACAACAAATATTAATAACGTAATTGTAGAATTTTAATTGATAACCCTTCCAAATTGCTATAACACTTTAAATTGCCACAGTTACACTGTTGTTTGCCTGTAGCTCAGAAAAGAACAGCTTTCTTAGTGCTGCACATAAATAGCATGGTAAGGCCACAGGAATGAATGAGTGTATTATCAAAGGGGAAAAAAGGGATTGAATATGATGTTAAAGRAAAACTTCTTGTAAAAACTGGATACTAAGCAATTATCATCACTTGTTTTGCATACAAGATAAATTCCCAGTAATTTTGAGCTTTCTTTGAATTTCTGTTCTTCAAGTTCATTTATAGAGCCAGCCTCCTCATTTATTTCAAAAAGAAGAAGGAAAAAAAATATCCTTCGGCATAATTGTAAATAATATTTCATTGATGAAATAAATGAAAAATCCCACTGTATCTATAGTTATGTTGAATGGACTAATAAGGGAGTAATTTGAGATGATGAGCTGAGGATTCCAGTTATCTGTGTAGACATAAGGAACCTTTGATGGAAATTAGTTCTAAGTGACATTGGCTTCATTTTTATTAAAGCAGCGAAGATATAGTACTTTTAAGGATTAAATACTCTCGTATAAACAACAAAAGGTACAGCAATTAGGTTCATTCCTGCTGAACTGAATTAAGAACCCTTCCTGAACAGCTTAAGCCTTCATTTAACAAAGGCACCTACAGATAAATTCACTGAACTATTTGGCAAACTATTTAGGGTCAGAACATTAAAACATTGGACGGAATGATTTCATATCCTGAAAACATCATCAACTTTTTTAATWATAAATTTAGAATAATATTATTTCAGTTGCCTTTTTTAAGTACTGAAACTGTAGGAAAGACCAAACTAAAATTCTATCTTGTTTGTTTGTCTGTATGTGAGACTTAAACCCCCCTTCCCATCCTTTGATATAATACACAGCTATCATTCCCTTAGTCTATGGACCACCCCTATAAATTGTCCACAAAATGCCTATTGAGTTCATTTAGTCCATGACTTTAGGCTCCRTCTGTTACGGGGGTCACTCAGGACAGGAGAGGTGGTGTGTTGCATGGAGTTATGAGACACCAAAACCAGCTCAGGTTGGGTCACTGCTGCACTTGCACTGCTTCTTGTAAGGCTTCTCCTTCATTGGWTCCTGCCATAGTAATTCCTATAACATGCAACTCAAATCATGGTTTACAACAATTTAAAGGTATTTCCATTACAATCGCCCCCCCGGTCCCTTTGGGCCAGACCATAGGCTTTAACATTGCAATGAACTCCTCCCCTTACTCCTAGCCTGGCTAGCAACAAGGGGTTCCTGCTATAGTAATTCCTATAACATGCAACTCAAAACATGGGTTACAACAATTTAAAGGTATTTCCATTACAATCGCCACCCCTGGTCCCTTTGGACCAGACCATTGGGTTTAACATTGCAATGAACTCCTCCCCTTGCTCCTGTACCGGCTTGGACTTATCCACGGACTGCAGTCCCTTAGGGGTGTACCTGTTCCAGGTGGAGCCTTATCTATGATCCACAGCCTCTCCAAGGGTATACCTGCTGCGGCATAGACTTATCCACAGCCACAGTCATTTTGAGGTGCACCGGCTCCAGCGTAGCCTTCTCCATGGGCCACGRTGCCTTCAGAGATACACCTGCTCCGGAGTGACCTGACCCACATGATGTAAGGAGGTCACTTCATTCTTCTTACATCTCTACCATGATTCTGAAAATAGAACAAGCAAATCATAGTACATTGATGTATAGCCAAGAGGRTTGTTGTTTTCTTATTACATGTTTAGCTGGTAAAACATGGAAAATTTAATAACATATCAGAAACTCTCTTGTCTACAGAGTTTTATAAAAAGTCTCATTCTACCATCTTTGGTTACTATTGCAGAGTGATCTCATGAGTTATTTTAGTAAGAAATTAAACCAGAAGATGATCTCCAGCAATATACCTAATGCACACCATCTACTCATAAGCATTCAGGTCACTATACCAGATCACAGGTAGTCTAAAGTAAAATCCCAGAAATGAGGAAAATAAGGATTCCATATCTTCAGCAGGAATTTTCATTGCACAAATCCTCTCCTCTTGGGCCAGATTACTTGTTAACGTAGGGATAGCCAAGGAAAGCTCAGGACATCTAGTAGAGATGTAGGCAACTTTATTGTAAGGAGTCTCTCTAGCCATCTCTGCAATATCTTTACAGAGACATCGACTAACTAAATAGAGAAGAAATGGATCTTCACCTTGCTGCTAGTGTCTTTGCTAATGGCATTTCTTACAGAGATGGCAAAATAAGATTAAATGCTAAAGGTCAAATTAGGATAAAATGATGGTTATTTAGTTAAGTTCTCATGTATTTTCCAAAAATATGTTCTTCACATTTCTGAAGTGTTGCTGAAAATCCATTTATTTCTTTTTTTTTCTCTGAGCAGATGTAATTATGAAGCCATTCTTAGCACCAATGATTGATTTTTATTTCTGTGAACATTTGTTTTTTTTCTGTATTCTTACCACAAACACTCACAAAAASTGAGAGTCTGAGTCTTAGAAATCTGTTTCAACTTGTCTGCAGACTTTATTTCTATAAGTGAAGGTAACTTCATGAAGAGAACAGATATATTTATTGGCTGAAGAGGAACAAAAAGGGGCAAATTTCAGGCTCTCAAGTCTTTCTTTAGGTGAGAAATAGAAGTGACCAACTTCAGATTAAGTACAAGATGATGTACAAGAATGTTTCTCACGTTATTTTATGTTAATGATTTTTTAAAATGAGGGAAAAAGCCTTGTCTGTGAAACAGAAAGGTCTGTTTCACAGGTCTAAGTGATAAGTGATTAGTTTTTGTGGATTAAAAAAAGAAAGAAGTCTTTTACAATCTGAAGTGTTTTGTATTTTTGAGCTCTGAAAAGAGTATGCAATAGGTATATGCAGTGTACTAGGCATTCCCTGGGTAGTGAGGCGTGGAAAGAGAAACAGGGAGACTTCTGCTCTCCCAATACCAACATTATTATGTGACTAACTGGATTACATGAGTACAAGGGAGAAAGGGGCAGAGCTGCTAGTGAGAACTGGAAGAAATCTTTGAGTTCTTTGATGCATACCATATACACAAACCTTAAATAAAATTCTGTGATTTCATGAAGTGTGTAATGTAGATAATTCTCAGATGTTCATTTTGGTAGATTTGGGATTTCCTGCATTCTTCAGGAATGGAACTTGCTCTTCCCATTGATGTCAAWGATGTTAAGCATAACTGTCTAGATTAATGCTACAGTGTGCATTTTCTAAGTGGCAACTGAKTACCAGTGGCAAAGTAGCAAATGATTGCATAATATAATTCTAAAACAAAGATGTCAAAGTCTCTGAAAAATGTGACAATATTTGTCACTTGTAACACTGAGGAATTTTTTTCCAAATAGAAATTTATTATTGAAAATGAGAGACACTGCAGCTATTTTAAATCAACTAGGTCACCGTTAAATGAATTTCTAGCTCTCATAATTCTGTTTTCAAAGGTCAGAATATGCTTTATCTTTGCTATTCCAGTAGTGTTATGCAGTGTGGTATTATTTAAGTAGTGTTATGCTTGTTCACTCTTTGCTATATTGGACAGGTGTTTCTCATGTTACATGTCAAACTGTGATTCTTTTCACAAAGGAGGCAAATATAGGACTCTSTAGGTGTAAATACTATGAATTGTTGTATGCCAGGGCGCTTGTGTTGATATACACTCCATCAATTGAATGGGTGTAAGAAAAAGAGTAGATAGTACTCTATCTCRGTATAAATAAAAGATTTGGATTTGSAAGATTCATCTATGATAATGTTATCCTTTTATTGACTGTAATGGAGTTGCAGTACAACGAATATGGRTTGCACTGGATATTTAATTTTCATGCTGTTTTGAACTTCAGTATTTCTTGATTGACTTCTTYCCAAGATGTTTAGGATGCTAGTTCTAATACAGGGGAATCTGAAAAATTTGCTTTTATGTTGTCAGCTAAATTCTTGAAAAAGTTTGCTGCTGTGGAGTCAGCAGAGATCTTCTGCACAGAAATGTGAACGTTTGTTTTAAAAGAAGGTCTTATCTAATCCAAGTCCTGGTATGTATAACATTTAAAATTTTATCTATACAAGTAAATATATTTAATGTCTAAGTTTTAAGTGCCATTTTTGGCTATCAGTAAAGCTGGTGGCTTTTCAGACTAAAAAATAAAGGSTGGGCTAAACATTGGCATGAAACTTTTATATTATGTGTTTGAATGATTCATTCAATCTTGGAGAACATTTATATAGACTGTTAGTCTCAATACCCACATCATAAACTCTAAAATTCTTTAAAATGTTTAAAAATTGTAGCCAGGGAGGGACAGAGTGTTTGGGGTGGGGAATTTTTTAAACAAAAAAGAAACAGTTCTATAATTAGTTCTTCACATGTTGAAGATAAAAGGTCTGTGCCACTCTTAGGTCATTAATACGCTGACTGCGTTCAGTCTTGTGGACATGTTTATTCTCCTTATTTCATATTTTATTTTCATGCCTTTTTAAAGTCTTTCAATTACGGTTGGRCCTTGTCACTCTTTGAGCTAAAGAATATATATCCTGATGAGTAATCCCATTTCATTCAGATGAAATATAGTGGAAATATAGTGTTGTTTTCTRTAGCAAAAAATATTGGGTTTTGAGAGGTGCATGGGAATTTCTCTTCTGCTTTTCTTGTCATCATGAAACTTGAACAAAATTCTGGTTTATATTATATGCTGATTTCCTAGTGATTTTCATTGAAATTGCTTGCAGTTAGATGTTGCACGACATGAGTGTAAGTGTCATGATGAGGCCCAAAAAAAGCATTTGCAATGTCACCAATTAAAATTTGTTTAACCTTTTTAAGAACACCTGCAAAACAAGACCTTCATTGTTATATATAATAAAGAACTATTTCTGACCAGACTTCAGGAAAAGTACTGTGCAATGTGGAAAAATACAAACACAGTAGAGGGGGAAAGAAAGAGAGGGGAGAAAAGAGAGTAATTTGGTACTTTTCCAAAGCCATTGACCTTTCAACTACATTGCAAAACATAAAGACAAGTGCATTAAAAAACAAAATCACTCTCCAACCATAAGTATAAACCTATCCTCATTTCCTGTTTACAAAAACTTATTTTCTCTACCTCTTTATACTGCATTTTAGTTCATATATGTCTGTTTTCCTTCCAATCCTCGAAGTTTTACAGTCAATCTCCTGTCGAAAAGGAGAGTGAAAACCTACCATTACCATCCAGAATGCCTATTTTTATTTCCCATAAGCTATTACTAAAAACACTGCTGTCATTGACTCTGTTTGATTTATTCATCTGCAACTTCAAGAATCCTTTAACTAGGAACCTGAAGTGTACTTTTTATCAGTTCTTGTGCTCCAAGGATTCAGAGCTATGATGTGCAATTGATATATTAGTCAAACCTCTTTTAAATGTTTTTTTTTGCATTGTAACCACTGTAGATTCAAAGAACACTAATGTAGGACTCCAACTAAAGAGATTTACTTTGTGCTTGGTGGCTTACCAGGTTCCCTAAGACTGTTGAGTGAGTGTGTCAAGCAATAGGACTTACTACCCAACCTATGCTTTCCCTGTTTCTCAGCCATGGCTGCAGCTCCAGCTTCCAAAGGCAGTAAGTTAACCATCTGCTGGCAGTGTCTAGATCTCTAGAAAGAATCCAGTGTCTTACAGTTCACAGACCTGTCCTCTTGACTACAGGTCTCTAGGTGTCTATTTTTATGCAGTTCTTTCTTTTCCTTAGGAATTATTTAATTTCACAAACAAAACCTTATTTTCCAGAGTAGCTCCAGAATACCACACACAAATGTTGCTCTGCACAGTGGGGGAGGTAATTTTTCGAAGCCATCTCTGAGTAGGCCACACAAGCCACTAATTAATTCAATGTACCATCATTCAGTTTCACTTAACACAAACTCATGAYACTTCCAATCTCTGCTCCTAAATCTGCATTTATAAAAAATACTTAGTTAATGGAATAACGAAAGAACTATTATGGTCCTGGCTGCAGTTAATGGAGTCAATTAACATTTTGCCAGTCGAAGTAGAGGATGGCTCGGAATTTGTTAAACTATACATGAACTACCCTGCTTACCTGAAAARCAGAACAGCAAAAACACTCTAGTATTTCAGCAAAGCATGGCACCAGTTCTCAAGTTGTTTAACTTTAATGATGCATCCTCAGTAAATGCTGCTATGTTGTGAGACTTTACAGATTGTTTTTAAATGCCTTGTGAAATGAAGAATAATCAGCCTTTGGGAAACTGGGTATTGCACAGATTCTGCTGTGTCTTTTGTACTCAGATGTGGGGATGCCAAAAGAGCTCTTTAAGAAGTTCAGATATGAAAGGAGCTTTTTAATTCTCACACTGAGTGTTAGTAATCTTGTACAATATCACAATACATACTTCAAATGGAGAAATAACCCTTATAAACAAGAGAAAAAATAATTGCTATTTGAAACTTCAATTTTACAGTGGTCACTTATAAAACACAGAGCAAYTTACTGTTTTGGGAAAGTGGACAGAAATAGAATGTACCTTGTAAGCACCAGATTATTTGCAGTATACACAAGAAGGAATCATGATGTTAAGACTGAATAATTGCTGTGAATCTGTAGCATGGGCATTTCCCCTACAGAACTGAGTCAACTTCAGTGACCAGAGTACTTCTGGGGAAAAAGTGAAGATACTTTTGAGGGATCCATCTTACTTATCTTTACATGCTGAAAATGTAAATGCCTACATCTGAGCCAGTCGTATTTTTCTTGTATAAAATGAAAGATTTGTTCTGCCCTAGAATTTTTCAATGAGATTAATTTTTGGCCCATTTCTGTGGCCAGGAAGGAACGCAGTAGCAGATACATATGAAATTCTGGTAAATGGATTTACCTTGGAGAATATTTTGTTATTTATATCAGTATCCCTGAACACAGAAATTTACTTTTGTATTTAACATCCATTTTTGGAATGAGAGCAGCCTGCAAAATTTTAAGAGTACACAAATGTAATGAATTTAAGGTGTTAAGAATTTAAAATGCATGGAATATAAGATTTTAWGGAGCTTAAAATATAGGACTGAACAATCAATCAATTTGCATTTATTTATTACTCATTTTAGTATACTTTGCATTTATGTATTACTCATTTTAATATATTTATTATTTATTGCTCCATTCCACATAAACATGTCAAACACTCCAATAGTGTGGAATMTCATATTAGTAGCCTACTGTGTTTAGTAAGTAATTGGAATCCTTCAAAATTCTTAAACTCAAGCTCACATCTTCCTTCTTTTACTTGATAGTTACATTCTAAATATCTGAATTATAAGATAGGACATTTGAAGGCATAAATAATTTATAAATTAAAGGTTAAAGGACTTTCAGTTTGTCTCTGTTTTACTGCTGTTTATCAGACTGATGCTTGTTCTGGCAACTGAAGTCTTTAATTTCAGTGGAGCACACCACTAAAAGCTGATTGTTTTGTATGTGCCTTAATCATCAGTGCACTTTCTCTCACGGTCCAGAATGGATGATGAAATAAAATGCCTTTGTATATGCTAAATTTGTTTTACTTTATATACATACATATATACATATACATAGGCATTATTAAGGAGGTTTTCTTTAAAAAAGAGACCTGGGCAGTAAATTCCCAAATTTATTTGTATTTAAGGAATTCAGATCAAAGCAAGTCACTTGAAAGAACAAATATGCCATTAATTTAATCATAATTATTTCTATGTTGTTAACTTACATGTGTTAACACAACTGAAAGTTGCTTAATTCCGAAAGTAAGTGATGTAATATATAATAGGACACTATTCTTGGGGCAAAATAAAGAGTACCACTCCTATCCACCATGAATGCTCTGATATTAATGGGATTTAAGTGCTCCCATGTGTCTTGTGTTGCGGGGAAAGGGACAGAAAGCTGATGGGGGAAACTATTATAACCTAATAGAACTAATTCCTCAGGGATATATAAAAATAGAAGATTTTTAAGACAATTTTAGTGGATTAAGTACAAATAAAATCCCAAGCTTTTGCTGAATATTCTGAATGTATTCTTACTAAATACATCAAATTGTAGTGTTAAGTGGACCATTTTGATGATAAGCATTAAAACACTGTAGGATTAAGACTGGTTAATTCTTAATCCTACTGTGGTGTGGCAGCATACCTCTGATTGTTCTGAGAAGTTTGTATATATTTACCGTATTTATTGTCAATAATTATTTAACTCTCTTTACTTTTAAAGTATTTCAGGCATGTCAATGAAACCATGCTCGTATAAAATAGATTAAGAAATAGAGCYACATTTTAAGAAAAACTTGTTAGAGAGAGAGTGAGCAGATTCTTTTTCAGTGAAGCCTTTGATATTTGATAAAACTCTATGGACTTCAGTGGTACATAAGCACAGACTGCAGTTAAACTCTTAATTTTGTTACAGAAATGGGATCTACAACACAAACAATATAACTTGCATACTTGCTAGAAAAAGTGTAACATCAGTGTAGGTTAGCATATTACAGAATCATTTAGACAATGATTCTGCCTTTGGAGGCAGAAGCTATAGGGGCAGGAACCACTGAACAAAACTGGTATTAGGACTTCAAGAATACTGTTCACTATGATAAGACTGTTTAAATTATGCCTGAACTATACATCTGAGACATGTTAACCTTGAATATTCTCTGTGATAGCAAGAATTTTACGTTATTCCTCAGCATAGTTCGTTAAAAAYTTAATTTTAGATTAGCTTTTCCTTTAACATCAAATAAATGTTTCTTACTGCTTCCTTTAAACATCACTTTTTCTTTTGTTGTTGCTAACAAAAGCAAATAATGTATTACCATCTTCCTAGTTCTCCTTTATGGATTTTTGGCAAGATTGCATGTCTCCTTTCCTCAGAATTAGCAGAGCAATTGCTTATAAACATTTTTCCTAGGTTGTAGCTTGCTTCAGTCATTTTCATAAATTTTCTTATCTTCTTTTCTTAACTCCCTGCAGGTTTTCTTTCTTTTCTTTCTTTTTTTTTTTTCTTTTTTCTTTTTTTCAGATGTATATCACTATATTTCCACACTCGTTTTATTCTTGACTGCAACGTCTTACCAACTGTATTTCATTTCCCATGCAATATACATATCTCTTTGATTGTCCTCTCATTCCTTTGTAAATTAGAAGAGAATGACCTTATTTCATTACTAGCTTTGGCAGTGCCCAAATCAAGTGGGTGATGCAGTAAAGACTCAAACCACTTGTCACACTTTCCATACTGTCATATCTTCTTGACAAATCCTCTCTCCCAAGTCTGTCTCTTCCCTACTGCAGTCTTTCCCTATCCACCCACTTGCAGACATTACGACCATTTAACTACCTGTCTGAGACACACATACACCACAAACCCTTGGGCAGGCTAAGAAGCATTTCTTCTTCTCAGTTATTAGCAAGTCAAATAAGTTGCTTGGCCAGTAGCCTAGGCTCTTTGGGTATATGCTGCTCGAGGTTTTTTTAGATAATATTTTACTGTGAGTGAGATTGTATACCTGGGGATACACAAGAAGGTTAGCTCATGATACTGAAGGTGCAATTTGAAGTATTGAAACAAAATTAAATACAKAAGTGGGTACACTTATTTCAAAGTGAATGAAACTGAACCATTTGAATACTATTTTAATTCTAAATGAGCATCCATATAAAGATCCAGGTCAATTAATCCATTTCAAGACATAAATTGTACTAATTTTCCCTTTGTAGTTAATCTCTCTTTACAAAGGTGGCAGTATAATGCTCAGAATCCATAGAGTAATTTTATTTCATTGGTTCTTTAATTTGCTCATAATTTATAGACGAAACAATAATAAAGAAGCAGATGGTTACAGATTAATTAAGTGCTATGCCAGCTTTAATAACGTCAGCCACTTATTGGGGTTTTTATGCTGTTTCTTGTATTTTTCCCTGCAAAAGCTTTGTTCTTTTGACTCTTTTTGTTGAGGACTTCTAAATGTTTCTGAGGCACTCTCAGAGCTCAGCGTGAGGAGCTCTAGCACTKTCTTTGAAACACAGAAGGAAATATGCTTACAAACACATGGAAAGAGCTAAGGATATTCACTGTACTATAAAAGCTAAGTTAAAGAAGCATGTGGCTTAAACTAACAGTGCTGGTAAAAAGCTAGGTTTCAGACTTTTAATGCTATCTGAATTCCTTCTACTTTATTGATTTATTACAGTATGGAAAATAACAGATATTTTGACAGCATATTACTTAGGTTTTCAGGATAACATTCAGCTCATTGAACACTTTTTTTACCCACAGGTTTCATCTCGCTCAAGTTAGTTATCCAAAGCTTAGTCAAAAGAGGAAGATAAGCRTCTCCACTTATATACTAATTATAATAGATCACCTTATAGCAATTCCCAGTTTTCTCCACTGAATATAGAAGTCTAAAATAGATAGAACACCATGAAAAACCTTCTTGAATCACTGAAAGCTATGATTTTTAAGAGAAAGGATGGGCCTGTTTAYTCTAAAGACAAATATCTCTCCTGTACTTTGTCTGATCTTTGAAAGGAGTGATATCTGCACATATTCTAAACATTAAAAAGAAAACRGATTTGTCGCACTCCTTTAGAATCCTAAAAGTCCATTCGGAATCTATTTTGTTATTTACCTTCATTAATTAAAGGCAAAATTATTTGTGAAAGAGGTATGAAAACCAGATGGAAACAAACCTGAGATAATTTCACCTGTATTAGCTTTTTGGGAAGTGACYATGCAGTGATCTACTCCCAGAGCCATGCCTGGGCTTGATTTGGGAAGGAGCCGCAGTGGAGCAAAAGTGAGTCCAGGAGAGACAAGAGAACAGGGATTCATCGTGTGATTTTTTTTCTGTGACATTCTTTCAGTTAGCAAGATAAACACAGCTTTATGTATGTAGATAGCTACTAGATATAAATTTATATATATATTGCTAGATAATAAATATTTATTATAATAATAGACAATAAATATAGAAATTACATTATTTCTAAGAAAACAAAGAAGGAGCAATGTAGAACTCCRTCAGAGCCTCCTAGACATATTTTACCATTTGGAGAAAATTTTCTCATGATACACTTACTGAGAACTTAAACAAAATTCTCTGAAATTTTCAGCTAACGTTGTCAAGTCTTGGAACAGCCTCTTGAAAGAGTAATTTTCTGAATGGGTCAAGGTAAAAAAGAAAAAAAAATTAAAAATAATTTTCCTTTGTGGAGGAAGGCATATGGAAAATAGGATTCAAAGACAACTTGAGGGATTCATGAGGCAACAGAATTCTTGCCAGGAAAGTTAATGCTGTGTGTCACAAAAGTTTAAACTACACTTCATAAAAAAAAMCAACCAAACAAACAAAAACAAAACAGAGAAGAACTGAGGATAAACAAACCTTTTGAGATGAACTATCACAAAATAGTACTTTTTCATTAAATTATGATATAAGGAAAGTTTCTTAGTTACAAGTTTTGGTAAATCTGGAGCATATGTTATAGTCTAACATAAATCTGTGATAGTTTGGTGGAGATTGCAAGATCTACTAACTTCTGTCAAAGAAAGATACTAGATTCCTGGTCTGTCGCAGCTGTTACTCTTGAATTTTTGCTAGATCAGAAATGTCTTGCAAAGGACAAGTAAAAAATTGCAGGTATATACAGCTTTGCCATCTCTCATCTCTAGTCTTATATGGAAATGATATTATTAAGTGTCTAGTGCTGTTTGACACATTTCAAAACATGTATAAATGAAAAGTATCAATCTATGAAACACCCCACAGGGRAGGAAGAGTGGATTAATTTTATGTTGTTCAATTCACTTGTTTATTCAGTTTCGTGCAATGGTATTGAAAAAGTGACACAATATGCATTTAGAAAAAGAAAAAAAATGTTATACACTGTCCAAATGCTTAATAATAAATAACTTCACAGGAATTAGAATTGTATCTTTGTATTGTTTATCTCTAGCTGTGCTTTATATATCTGGAAGCTGTTATGTTTAGAGAATCTTCTTGCAGCAATATCTATTCCTTCTCTTTYTTCTCTTAGTGCCCTGTTTAATCAGGGCAAAACAGATGTTTTCCAAAATTGTAAAAATGTTTTTGCCTCTACCTGGAAACTTGGATGAGGAGACAATAGCAGCGCCTCATAGGTATTTGTGCACTGAGAACTCTGAAATCCACCTAATTATGATAGAGCTAGATAAGATCTTGGATCAGCTTCAATGATTTCATGGTGAAAGTATGTTCCCTTTATTACAGAGTAATAATAAAAAGAACTACAGCTTTTCTTTTTCTGTCATCAATATTATTGTATAGCTGAATGCTATTGAATTGGCTGAAAGTGTCTACTGAGAAAGATTGTTTCTCTATATTATCATCAAACAATGATGAGTGAAYGAATTCAATACATCAGAATAGAATGTGGTGAAATATGCTGACACTGGTGTAATTCCTCATTGTGGTGTTAATAAATTCAACACAGGARTTTTTACAAGACACTAATATGAGATATTCAGCTTATGGACATCTTTTTTTGTTACCAAGATTGGTATTTGTCAAGGTTTTTTATTAGATTTAGGGTTTTCCACCATGTACTTAATGTGAATGGTAAGTTCCTAGTTACTTCTGCATATTCTGGACCAAATTAATAATTTTTAATGCACTTGTTAGCATCCAAATTTTGTACTACTTTTTCCTCTTGTTTCAGTTTTTAATACATGAAAAGTTATTTTGTCTAAATAAAAGCTCCAAAGACATTTTTATTATTACTGTTTCAGGTTCAATGCATTGGCTTGTTAGGAAATATATATAGCAGATAATTATAGTATAATACAGTATATATACAGTATAGCATACCATATCTCTATGCAATAAGCATCAAATTGAGAGAACGGRGTTACTGATTTTCCGTTTCTTCTATAGTACAAGAACACGTGAAACTAACCTATGTTAGAAATGGCAGATCAGTTACAGTTTTAGAAGCTCATACCTAAAATCAGATCATAGGATACTGTGCAGAATTCACTGGTGTACAGAGTAGGAGCATTTTGTTACATTCATATTGTTATTTAAATGTAAGCATTCMAAAAATGCATGGTATTGAATCCTCTGAACAATTAAGCTTTTGAGAAATATAAGTTTTCAAATGGTGGACAATTTATCCTCACTCCCACAAAAAGGACGACAGTCAAAACAGAACAAAAAGATCCTTAAACATGGCAAATGGAAAATTGTTTTATTATATTTTCTCAAATGTTTACAATCTTGTATTTGTAAGGCTTCTGTAACAATTAGGAACCTAAGTGTCAGCTGAGAAATCCTGGAAAGCTGCCTTCTGGGAGAATAAAAACTGCCCCTGATCCAGAACTATAAGCTACTATTAAGGAGCTGGAGAACCTGGTACCTGAGATTCCTAGGAACTGTAGATTTCTGATTTCTCRTAAATTGACTTCTCAGTAACCTAAGATGTTTCTCAGGATCCACTAGCCCAAGTCTCCTACCTACTTTCCAAGTGACCTGTCAYGTAGTTAAGTGAGTGACAAGGCTAGATCAAAGGCAGTGGGGTGGGAATCAACTCTTGATTTATATACCTACATTTAGACATCTAAATGTGAGCTACTGTCAAAGCTCCCRGTGTTGATAATGGAGTTGAAGTAGCCACATATCACCTAGAGTTACTCAGTTTACTTTAGGGTAAAAACACAAAATTGATAAGCTGAATGCTCTCTAAAAGTTGGTATCTAGTAGCACATGAAATGTAGCACATGTCCTTGAAAAATGGACATGATCTTGGCAGAAATGACACAGAACCTATGGGAGACCTGTGCCACTCTTCGGCAGAGGTTAAGAGAAGGTGAAATATCTCAAATGACAGAAAGTGTTCATGTTTAGGCAATAGGTTTTTATTCCGTAACTCTATTTATCACCATGGAAGCTTAGACTCATCCCTCACATATAGAMCCTTTCATGCAAATACTTAAGTTTAAATGTCTAAATCTGAACTGGAATTCCATCCATGTTTTCTATTCACATTTATTCCTATGGAATTCCTTTTTCTTAATAAMTTTGCAGTTCTGACCGGCAAATTCAAAATTCATGTAGTTTGCTGACAGTAAATCAAATTTTTGACCATCACTAGCTTTCCAATGCTTCAAATGTGGTATGAAAGAAGGGGAACAGTAATCCTTGTTTATTTCCTCTCTCTCATTGAATATTTTATATTCTTCATACTATGCTTTTACCACCTCTTTTCCTTCTTTTTCAAAGGAAAGCAATTTCATTCTTTCTAACCTTTTGCATATGAAAATCTTCTCTATTCCCATCTTCATTGGTTCTCTGTCACATTTTTTAACCTCTTGGTAGATTGTTTCACATAGTTTTCAAGTTTTCACATAYAGCTTCCCCTGTAGTGCTGTGAGTTTAAACTTGATTCCTAGTCTACCTTTCCTATACTCCCTTGAAACATAAGCAGTGTATCACYAGTTAATTGTGGAACAACTACTGTRCACTGTGGTGTCTATTAGAATTAGACAGTTAAAGCAGACTACCTAAGAGCATGAACTAGTTCAGAAATATTAAAAATATTGTCCTTTCCTTTAATCAACCAACATAATGGTGTTAAAGTTACAACAGCATCAGGAAGAGCAAAAGGCTGGAAGAGGGAGAAATAGTTACAGAAGATAAAAATTCCTGTGTAGAATTTCAAAATGTCCTTTTTGTATGGCTGATACATAACTTACGAGGAAAGGAACAGTTAATGGGAAGCAAAGCTTAAACTTGACAAGTGGAACTGCCATCAATAAGTATATTGTTAAAGTCACTTAATGAAATTGTCGGCTGAATTTCCAGGTATCTGAGGAGCCTGTATGATAGAATAGCTGAAGAGAAAAAAGTAGGAGCAGAGATATGTGACAACAAATAAAAGTTTAGGTTAAGAGGCTAGTTTGGAAAAAGTCTGGGACAAAAGACTTCTGGAAAGCTGGGGGACAGGAAAGAATCAATCATGTATAGACATGAGAAATGAGGAGTTACTACAGTCAAAGAAACAAAAAGAAAGCTCATATGAAAAATCAAACTGGTGGCGAAATAACTGGAATTGGCAGCATGAGAAGAGAACTATAAAGGAGATGAGGTTTGGTTTCATTTTGGTTTGGAAAATGATTGAGCAAGTTGGAATGAGGAACAGATAAAAAAGTAGGAGACAAGCAGAGCAAATTGGAGATGGATTTGCAGGAAAACTTGGAAAACTAGGAATAGTCAGGACTGGATCTGAGACAAGAAACTACGTTCCTCTAATGTAATTTTATCTGTCTGTAGTGAAGACATCAACAGTTGAGCTACATGCACTACATTTCCCTAACAGATGAGGGAAAAGAAATTTCATYCAAGAGATTCTAGATGCCTGCATTAGAACTGGGCAGCTAACTATATTACAGACAAGACAGACAAAAGTATCAGCTGAAGGAGTCAGGATTGGAAAAAAAAACACAACCAAAACCAACCAACCAAAAAAAAAAAAACCCCGAAGTTAATTGCAGGCCTTTTTCTTAAGCGGAAAGAACCTAGGTCAAGGGGAAACACTTCCTATTAAATTGTAAAAGGAAATCTAGGATTCAAAATACTATTCTTCAGCTAATAGCCTCTGAAGTCTTTTCCCTGTGGAAAAAAAATGTCTTTCTTTTGGTGTGCTGGTTCCCATCTCCTACCAGATATAAATCTTAGTCACCCCATAGCTTTACTGCGATCATGCTTTGGGGTAATTGGTATAGCACACAGGAGAATCGGGTGGAAAAAGGGGGAAGAATTAGTTTTGTATTTTTTTTTCAGCCTTAGGCAGTTTATATTCATTCACATACAAGCAAAACACTCCAGTGCAATAACTATTGTAAACTCAAGAATTCTGTAGTTTAGAAATACCCAAGGAAAGTATTCTTGTGTAACCATAATTAATTAACTTATACATTTTCAGCTAGTTTGTAATTATACTGCTGAAATTTATTGAAAATAGTAGTTGCCTTTTTTTTTTTTTTAAGTTTCTGTATAATGTCATTTCAGTCATCTGGAAACTATTTATGAATTTGAATCAGATTAAATGAAAATGTGGTCTCTTATGTTTTGGGGTTTTTTTTAGGGTGTGTGTGTTTGGTTTTGGTTTGGTTTTTTTTCTCTCTTTTGGAAGAAACAACCAAAAACTGAGGAAGAATTCAGAAGACTTCCAGAGGAAAAATGGTGATATGAAGTAGCAGTAAACTAACAATGATTGTGACAGTATGCTTTTTACACAGTAACTTAATGGATAAAGTTGACATCCAAGTTGTGGAAAAAGCAAGTCAAAATACACACATACATACACACACATATCTATTTATAAATGTGCTTTGTAAGCTGAAAACTGTTTGAATAATTTCTGAATTTATACAGCTACTTTATTTGGCAAACTCACTTCAAACATGTACTCATATTGTAAATATTTACTATGGGGAGATATGTTATTATATAGTATAAACAATTTTGTAGCYGAAAAAATGGTTCGATGTAAATTGAAAATCTGACTTTGTGTAAGGGAAACATATTTCATTAATAACTTGCCCTTTTTTCGTAAAGTCAGTGACATGAAATTAGCCAGTTGTAGTTACATGTCTCTGAGATATGAGAAACAGTGGAACAGAATGTGGTTTGCAAAAGCAGAGCAGAGTATAATAAAAAAAGTGACAAAAGAAGCAAGACAGAATTAGAAATTTTCTTACTGGGGAAGATTATTGGGAGATTTTTTTATTCCTTTTTATTTGAAATTCCAAATAGAATTTGAGAGTTAAACTTTAGTGACAAGGTGATGAAACATATACTTTGTGTTGTTTTACATTAAAMAACGTGAATTATGGTATTGTAAAAAGTAAAGTGGAGGAAGCTTCATTTCAGGCTGCATATGTTCACTGGGAGTCTTGGATTTTTATTCATGTGATTGACCTATGTTGAACTGTCATAGTACGTTTGAGTGGTATGTTTTATGTAGTTTTTACAGTTAGACTGAAGTTAGATTGAGTATTTGTCCTCATGCTGCAAAGGACACACAACCTTAAAATACAAAGCAGATGAATTATCAGCTTAATTAGCAAGTATGTCAATGCTTTACTTTCAGTGGAACTCACCAAAGAACTACTAATGTGGATACAATACCTTCCTCTGCCATTTTTGCTGACTTATAAAGTTATTTCAAAGGATTTTACCAGCTAAAGTCCAGCAGTGTATGAAGAAAAAGAATAGAAAAGCCACTAGTATTGTATTTTTACTTTGAAATTCTTGAAAAAAGCATAATTTAGTGTCATAGTCCCACATAACAGCTGTTTCATATTGTAGATTTAACTGCTAAGAATTTATTAATTAGTACGTCTCATTTCAACTTTTTTTTTTTTTTTTTTTTAAATCTCCAGCTAAAACAATTGTGGACTGGGTTAGAAAATGGTGGATGTATTTCTCAAATTCATACTGTGAAAGGAATTTATGGTTCATTGCTTGCAATGTTTCAAGTAAAAAGTTAAAAGTGTGTGTTTGCTTAATGGGTACCTGCTTTTATAGTACAAAAATGGGCATCTCCATATGGGTAAATTAGGAAGCTGTAAATGTGTTTAATGAAATTCTGCCCTGTAGAGAGKACTGGTTGAAAACTCATCTTTACCCTTTTGGAATGAATGACCTAGATCAGTAGCAGATGAAGTCTGGGATTAGTTGGTTGTTGTAGTCCAGTTTCATTTCCTATATGGACAAATATTTTAGGTGCTCTTTTAATCTGTATGGCTAATTGTAATCAGTTTCTTTTTCGAGATTGGAATAACTTTTGGGCAATCTATTTGGAGAACACATTTGGAAAAAAGGCTTTAAAATGAGCAATTCTATTATGGCTGACATGGTAGTKTTTCTATTTTCTTCTTGATAGCTGTGAGGTACTTTTAGTCTTCATTTTTTWTCTGCAGCATTAAGGATTAAGGCAAGACAGACGATGGTTAAAGTTTTGATATAGATCTCCCTGAACCTTACCCTTAAATTGAGCTTTGAAAAGAAAACCAAGAGGGGCTCTCTGAATGAAAAAAGGCATATTTTATTAGAAAATTAACCAGAATAATGCATATATTTTGAAACAAGAGCCACTCAAAGTGATTACATAAGACAGACTAGAGATAAAAGGGACATATAAGGAAATATCTCCATGTACACTGCTGTCCTTCTAGACTGGGACTTGCATTGACATACAGTTTTTGTCAGCTCAGTAGCTCCCCAGGTTCCTATGGACTTTGCTACCACAAGCATCGATTGTGCTGTAAGCACCCTGTGCTTCCCATACACTTGATAAATATTCACTCTCGGCTTCCTTGTCTTTCTGCCCTTCCCTAAAAATCTGGAAACTCTTTTTCCTGAGCTTGCTCAATCATTACCAAAGGCAGACACAATCTCATGTTCTCTCCAGTACTCCCACCACATGCASTCATAATGCTTTTAAGTGAAGATAGTGTATAAAATGGGAGCAAACAATTAAAACATGTTATATTCATCACAAAGGATAAAATCTGCCTTTTTACAAAAGACAATGTTGAACAGAGAGGTTTATACCATCACTTTTGGCAGCTCAAAGGAGAACAGTGAAGAACTGAAACTTAAGATAAAAATGCTACAGTTGGCATTAAATAAAAGTAGACCACTTTAAATTAGGAAAGGCTTCTGGAGATCATGAACACAGGACTAAGTTCAGAGGTACATCAGGYTCAAAGCCCTAAAGGGCCCTAAAGGGCCTTGACCATTAATGTTTTCCAAGGATGAAAATTTTACTACCACGCTGGGCCTAACCACTCTCATTACAAATTTTTCTCCTCCTCAAAGTTAATCAGAATTTCTTCTGCATCCATTGTTTCTTGCCCTTTTGTGTGTACCTGTGAGAAAAGCCTGTTTCCACTTTTCTCCTATAATCCCTTCATGTTCTGGAAGGCAACAATAAATTCCCTCTCTGTGTCATCTCCAGGCTAAAGAAACCCATCTCTTTTCAACCTCTCCTCGTGTGTCTTGTGCTCCAGGCCCTCTAAGTGGCACTCTTACAGACTCTTTCCAATTTGTTGACACTGCTCTGGCCTGGGAGTCCCAAACCTGGGCATACATGGCCACTGCAGCCTCCCATTGCACTCTCCTCAGCCTGCTCTTTCCAAGGCCACCCTGCAGATCTGGAGGCACACTCCTACCATGTTCAGCTTACGGTTCATACTCCCCCACCACCTCCAGGCAGAGATAGAAATCCTTTCCCTGCAGCTAAAACTAAGTCCTTGTACATATGTAGCTCCCTTGTGATCAGATTACCTGGTCTACTTAGATTTAGCATTTATTCCCCCTACTCTGGGTAAGTGTGAAATAAATCATTAGAATATGTTCACTAAATATTACTAGGAAAACTGGGAGAACAGCTTGCAGAAATGAAAAGGAGTAACATCTACTTCTAGCTCTGATATAAAAATATAAACACTTTTCTTAACAGAACAGAGCTACCATCAAAGTACTGAAAATGAACTCCCCATAAACCTGTTTTGAGAAAATTCTTAAACACAGATGTGTAAGCACATATTTAACCRTTCTCTACGTAGTGCCTAATCACCTCCAGGAATAGGATCTCATTGATCCCTTTCTTCCAATGACTCAGATAGGTTAAGAGGGCAAAAATAATTTTTTGGTTTCCTAACCTCAGAAGAAATCAGTCTGTGACAATTTCTATCAATTTGAATGACATTTGTATGTCAGAAAATTGTGCATTCAGGTGTATAATACATAGGAAGTTTTGGGGAATATTTACTGAAATTTTACCTTTCAGCTAAACAACTGATACACTATAATTAGGCATTAGAGGAAAAAATTTCAACACACATTCTGTGGTAAAAATTTGATTTCTATTTTGTAAATGAACAGGGTAAAATAAAGAGATCTTCAATCAAAATATTATTTATGAAGTGTGGGTAATGATGACATGCTGAAACTACTAAGAAAATTCTTAGTTACCTTATATARTAGCAGTAAGAAAGTCTGTATATTGGCTGCATGAATGCTGTCAACTGGTCAGAAAAGCTGAGAATGTCTATTATCAACTTCTGTTAGAAAGGTTTTCCTATGAAAGATTGTACTCCTGAAGCAGCAGATGAAGGCCCTCTTGAGAAAGGACACTCATCCTCTAAAGAAGGCCAATCCTTTGTTTACACGTCATCTCTGGAAATGATTCAGCCATTTTGTACTAACTACCATGTGCTGCAGAACTAGTGCTGTTGATATTAATTAATTTACTTTCAGAGAAAGTCATAAGTGAAAGGACTGATGTACACAAGCTTTTCTGTACGCTAGACGTATATTACTTGCCTACAAAGTGAGCAACTACAATCTTAATGACAGAGTTTCCCCCCTTCTTTAACCTAAATACATATTAACATCTTGATTTTCTCACTGACTTTTGATTACAAGCTATGAAGTCATTCCATATTTCTCAGACCAAATGTTCCTCAGCTTCTCTGCACTGAAACAATACTGAAATTGGTCAACTTTGTTGTGTTTTTTTTAATTTCTATTTTTCCACATAAAATCGAGTTCTTAAGAAAAGGAAATTTATTAACAGACACTCAGTCCGGAGTGTGTGGTGGTATTCTCCAACAGATAAATACAGAGGTACCCTTGGAGGGGTGGCGRGGGAAAGGTTACACTATACCCTTGTAAAGATTTTTAACTAAATCCTATGTATATAGCTCATTATTGTCATAGATTTACATGACAGGGGATGCATGTTGCAACAATTTTACAATATTTTAATATTTTGTATTTTTATAGTATTTTTAGATTCTGTTATGGCTGGAAATACTGTTAAATAGCTGTTAGTCTCAAAAAGCTACATATTTTTTCCCATCAAAAAAAAGTGTGGGCATAAACATTTTCCTTTTTAACTTTTCTTCATGAAGTGTTCAAAAGGCAGAAAGGTATACTTAATTTTCTTAGAAATTAAAACATTTCTTAGAAATATGCAGATGTTGCAGTGTCCGATGTCTTTGTTTGTTTATTTGTCTGCCTCTTGGCGTGTTTTATGTGTAAATAGCCTTCCTAAAAATCTAGACTGTATCCCTGTATCYACTGTAACATAAAACAGGAAAGCAAATGCAGTTATAAATCGATTAACACTGCAAAATATAAGTAGTACACCCTGRGTTCTGCTTTAAAGTGATGTAAGACAGGATTTTATATCCTTTTTAAGAGAAGATGAATTAAAAATAATCTAAAGCAACAGACATCTAAAGTTATATGGAGCTGAGTTTTTTCTTTCTGTATTGCAGCATGAACGTAGTGTAACAAGGGAGAATGCCCCACAACAGCCGTGCAAGCAAAGAGATTTTGGTCGGTGGCTCAACAGTATTACATGAGCATGTGAGTGGTGAGGAGAGCAACGTGTGTGTCAGATACGGCTGGCATAACAAAAGCACTGTGCTCTGCACACAGTTCGTAACCAGATTTTTCCTGTCATGTTAGAAATGAGTAATCTCAGCAAGATAGCTATTAATGGTCTTTGGCATGCTTACAGATGACAGATGTCTTCTATTCCAGTTCCAGGAAATACGCATTTATTTAGTTTTCGCAAAAAGAGGAAARAGCAGGGAAATGTGTATTAGGCCAAGCACTTGGACTGCTATTAAGCTAGTTTTCAGTTATTTTCTCATTGCTACTAAATCGAATTCTAAACATAAATTTAAGCAAAATAAAATAATGAATGTGAAGGTAGGCAACACTTTTTTTCTCACATTGCACAACAAGGCAAGTTTATTTTTTAGCACAGGCAGTTCTAAGTTGTAATTTATTCTGAAAGGTCTTCTGTGATAAACAAGATTACAGATCAACGAACAAGAAAGCCATCTATTTTGCCAGTCCCAATATATTTTTTCATGAACTATGCATGGATGCAGATCCCTTTTAGAGACCCTTTATACTCTCCATGAAAGGGTATATATTCATGCCCAGATTCTAGGACTGGGTGATTTGTAATGTCCTTTTCAGTTTTATATTCATGGAATGCCTTTAATGAGCTTGCTGCATCCATTGAGAAAAGTGTGAATGAGATCATCATGCTATAGCTATTTAATTTTTTTCTTGTAAATTGAAAAAATCTTCACAAGTCTTGAAAAAAATAGATTAACTCAAGGGAAAAAACACTCTGCATGCGTAGTAGTTGGGAGATCTTTTATTATATTTTTTAACATTGAGAAATAAGTTGAATACTAGTGAATTATTATTCTATTTAAAACAACCAATGTTTATAAAAGCATTCATAATTCCATCTAAATATATTTTTAAAAGATTAGATTGAATCTACAGAACTTTTCCTTCTCCTTATTTTTTTCATGCTATGGTTCTATGAGCAACCTGTGTGCAGTAGACCAAATCATTGACCGGTCCTATATAATTTTAACTAGTTCTACAGAAAAGAGGAGTGTGTTGTTTTCATTATACTTATGATAAAACATTAAAGTCTATGTATATGTGTATGGAAAGGGAGGACATGACAATGAAAAGAATAGCTTAGATCATTTGAGAAGAAGCAAATTGTTACCTTTTTCCTCATTTAAAAAAATAAAGTATGCTACTCACAGAATTTTCAGTTCTTCTTTAGAGTTTAAAAAATGTTTGTGTTCTTGTCTTTGAGAATACAAAAAAAGGAAGCAGAACTATTCCAATTTTAGCTTAGTGCCTTTGGTTGCTGTATTTTAGCATTGCTTAACAGCATTGATTAACTTGTAATAACATTACAAGTGAGAAAAAAGCTAGTGCAAGAAAATAATTTGAGAAAAATACATTGTGTAAGGTACAGACCATTCACAATACCAAGGCTTTTTAAGATATTGTTTGTTTGTTCGTTTTACTTTCCAGTGCCAAAACCTAGGGTTTTGTTTTCCTTTGAAGGTGAGAGGGTTCTTCTTCAGCTTTAGCTTGGTTTTTGGTTAGTGGGTTTTTTTTGTTTGGTGCTTTTTTTTTTNTTTTTTTTTTTTTTTTTTTAAATTCTCATACTGGATGGCATGATTATCACCTTATTCATCTGAACTAAATTTTGAAAACCTATGTCATGGGAAAATTATTAGATGAGCTTTAGCAAATTTGTTAGTCCAACTGAAAAAGAACTGATGATAGAAATGCAAGAGAAACTATAGAATTCATTCTTGCCAGGTGACAACAGTAATTTTAATGAAATGAAACTGGGGATGAATTTGAAACAGAGAATTGGAATGGAAGCTTAAGAGAATACAACTGGTATTTGCTTTCAATAGCAACATCCAAACTAGAAATAGATTTCTTTAAATTGAAATAAGTATACCCAAATCTTGTGGCCACAGCCTTTAGCCTGACTCTAAGGGACATAAGCTTCTGTTCTTGTCAGGGCTAGCAGGACTAGCTAGCAAGCTAAGATTAGTAATTTGTGTCCATACTGAAGAACCCAAATGTCACTTGACTCTCAGAGATGTTGAAATGCAACAACTTCTGGAGACTGTTCTGTTCTCCAGCTTTTTTATCCATGTTTTGCACAGGTGTGTTTAAGTTTTTTCCTTCTACGAGCTGCTGTATTATGCTTTAAACATCTGTTTTGCTTTCTCAGTAACATAAGGGCACCAGGCAGCCCAAGGGACTTACCTTCCAGTACACACACTTAGTAATTAAGCTGTCAGTGCAGCATGATTTCAGAAGCTGTAATAATGTCATAGGGATATATTTCTTTCTAGTTACAGAATAACACCTTACAACATATATGGGTGTTTGCATATACATATATACACATTTATGTATATAGGTAGATATATAAGAAACAGAAAAAGAAAGCAAGGGGTTATATATGTCTATAGCTATCTATATATGTGCGTGTATATATCACCATGCATATAATATATTATTTGTATATATAGCACTGTATTCTGCACAAATTTGATGATAACTACACTATTACATCTTTCAAATATAGGTATCTGTTGTCTTTTGTAAAACAATATTATCACAGGGTGAAGCTTACCCTTTCAGACAAAATAAGTCCTGGACTGTATCTGTCCAGCTGCAACTGATGAGATGATTATGCTGTGTGCCAGGAAAAGAAAAAAAAAAACACGGATAATTATCATGAGGGTGCTAGCTGTAAGCACTGCTAAACGAAATCTGGACTACATCTGCTTGCTCTCAATTAAGGTATGTGTGGGAAAGAAACAAARCACAGTGAAAAGGTAACAGCTTTGCATCCTTTTAACACACTTGGGGCAGAGGCCAGAAGGTGATAGCAAACCAGATAACAAGTATTAATTGACTTTAAATATGGAGAAAGACAGAGAGGTTGACCTGAGTGGACATAACCAAGGAGGCAATTGGCAGCTTATGGCAACTATTTAAATTAGAAAGCAGTAAACAGTGAAAACAATAGGCCCTGAGGTGGGGGAAACACATTGAGGGACGTTCAACACCATGACAAAGGGGGAGTCTACGGTGGGTAAAATCCAGACAGCCTGTCTGGACTAGGACATGCTGGTTGTTCCTCCAAGGGTATAGTGCCTATCACAGCCAGGCAGGGGCTTAACTGCTGTGACTGTGTATCCTGTACAAAATCCTGGATCCTGTGAGTGCTGTAGAACAGAACCTTTAGGACAGAGATCCCTATCCATCTGCTATACCCATCCCATCTAATAAATAAATAAATAATGTTTCTGCCACTGACTGGTGTGATTTCTGTTTTTGCAACTACCCCACCCTAACTTCTCCTATGGCAAAAATTTATACAGCTTATCTGCTTGTTTTCTTTTATGATGACTGAACTAGTTCTGATGCAGTCAAACTGCAATCATCCTCTTCTAAATCAGCTTGGCTTTTTATTTTCCCCAAAATAGCAAGCTGCAACTAGAAAACTTCACTGGGAACTATCTTTCTCAGGTTTTTTTCCTTCATTTAATTTGGAAATAACAAAGGAAATTTTTTTTCTTACTTTTCTTTTCCCCCAGCAGGGAAACATAAAGATTTATATCTAACCATTTCTGTATCTTTGTTTTCAAACCTTAATAAGGTTCTGTTTAAAATAAAACTGACTGCTCTCTCGTTAAAACGATCCTGACTTTCTCAAAGTAGGTTAAGTGGAATTATTAATCCATAGCAGATCCCAAGTACAAAATAGACAGTTCAAAGACAGATCACTTCTTGGTCATCCATTCCATACCTGGATCCCACCTTTGGCTTAAAGATGAAGAGTGACTTATTTTTGTTCCACCATTTCAGTTTATTCTGTTTTCTTTCAAGGTTGTGATGTTCCCCAACCTTATTCTTGCTCTGGGTGTAAAATGTTTTGAAAAGCCTTCAAGAAAACACCTTTACATTTTACTGATTTGTCACAAGAATGATATACTTTGATCCCAGTATTTTATTTCAAAAGTGAGTTCATAGTAAAATATTACTTTGATGTTAATCACAAAGAAACAACTTTGTCTTTTGTTTAGTGTCATATAATTTTCCTAACATTTCCTCACTGTACTAAACATTTTGCAAGGTTGCATTCTAAATTTGATAGCAGTGACTGTAATATTAGACAATGCACTGTAGCTTAAAGGCCTCCTTTGTGAGTTAACATATTTGAATTTCAGCATCTTATATGTACACATAAGAATTCTTCATTTGACCAAAATTAGGTATCATCTGCTTTGGGCAAACTGAATAACTTGCTAAATTGCTTTGCAAAATCTCAACTATAACTTAGTTAAGCTTAGTGGAGCTTAGAAATCCAGCTATCATAAAGATATATACATTTAGACACAAACACACAAATTAATACTACACAGTGAAGCAGAATCTGGGCCTTGATGTGTGATTTTTTGAAAAGTTTTCCTTCTGCAAACTGGGAATGTTCACTCTTCTTTACCTCAGAACCACTTTCTGTTATGATAACATGGAGTAATCTTGTTAAAAATGTTGCGATGTATTGTTACTGCAAGTAATAACATGACTCAAGTGAAAAACTTATGGAAAATACAAGAAGGGTCAGACCTTACAGTAATGTATGCTTTGTGTGGCATTTTCACCTATCATTCTACTGATATCAAAGGGATTAGCATCAACACATGTGTTTCTCTATACTTTGCAAAATCAGGGCTTGAAAAAATCACGGTGATCATCCTTCCCCCTATGCAGACTGTAACATGATTGTAATGGGCATCTCCAAAAAACTTTATTAAATATTGATGCTGAGAACAGCTRTTATTCTCCAGAAGTTACTAGAAGACATTACTTTGAAACAAAAATAAATTTCAGGTATAAATTGAGATTTGTGTTATGAAAGGATGAAACATTTCCATTGTTGTTAAGTCATATCTAGTTTCTACCAGTATCATAGAACTGAAATATTCTTGTAGGAGAATGATCCTAGTGAGACAATGATTGTGGTGTTGGAGGTTTTTTTTCCCTTTTTCCTTTTTCCTTTTCCTTTTTCCTTTTTCCTCTATCTTTTTTCTTCCAGGTTTAGAGATCCCTCATCTTTAAAATGTCTTTTACAGGCTCAGAAAAATCTGTATCATATAAAAAGATGCAAAGAATACCTATTTTAAAATACAGAGGATGAAAAATATGAAATAATCTAAAAAGAGTGTTTATCRACAAAAGAAAAAAATAAGTTCAAAAATTAGTATGATTCTCCTCCAGATGTTGTGAAAAACAAACACAGGCCTAGACACTTAAATAAATTAATTTTTCATTTATAGAATGATCATCAGTTTATTGCTAAATATGTTAAAATATTAATCTAAAGAGGTTCCAAAAAAATCCCAAAACAATGGAGTTGTGCAACAGTATGATGTAATGAAAAATACGTGGTATGCAACATGCATTTTTCAGATGAGTGCAGTCTTATTTGATGAGTAAAAGAGCAATAATGAAGGGCTTTGTCAAATTTTATGAGATGGTGGAAATCATGGTTTTAGTCACATAAGTAAGCCTGTCTTTTAATTCCATTGCTGTATTTCATACAGTTGTTTCAGTAAGATGATGAGGAATATCGAGAGAAATGTAGCTTTTTCTAAACATTATCAGCTGAAACTTTAACATTTAAACACAGTATGAAGATTTTGAGAGAATAAGCTTTAATTTTAGTGGGTTTTGGATGAAGTTACTACTTATGAGGCAGGTCTCCTTAGTACCATTTGAAAACTCTATGCTTTTGCTCATTGTTTCCTACAATGTGTCTGTGAACTTTTCAGTTACTCTGTTACACTATACCTGTGATGACAATATACTTGCCGTCGTCTAGACAGATAAATCTAATTTTTCCAGTGCTTACTGAAAGGTACGATTTATTTTTAGATTCTTAGCCAGCAAGGTATCAAATACATTTCTATATTTGTTTATTAAATGCATCAACCTTAGCTACTAATGTATTAGAATTAATGTTTACAAAGCCAAATATAATGCTCTTAAAGAGACTGTTTTCAACCTAGGATATGTTTACATGATCTCCAAAGTCTTCCACTTCAAAGGCTAAATGAGTTCTTTGTAAATGGAATATTAAGGCAGGCAAATCATTTCATTATCTGGCTATTACATCAACACATCAGGATTCCTTCTGAATGCAGCCTGTTGATATTCCCCTGTCTTCTTTCCAGCTGGCAGTTCCTGGCACTCCACTGAATTTTACAGTTCATAGTAACCTCAACAGTAGAGTCCATTCATAATCTTACACTTTGAAAGTTTTTCATATAGTGTAGGCCTAAATGCCATACATACAAACAAATTCTCTCAGACTAGGGTTCCAATAATATTTTTGGCTATTCATTAAGGGAATTTTAAAATGTCATATGTTTTGCAATGCTTATTGCATGTCCAATGTTTTTTCTTATTTAGAGTATATAAATCCAACCATACATTCTATTTAAAATTATTTTTTAAAAAGTATCACTGGGCATAAATGTGTGGTGTAAAATCTTCATGCCTGATCCCACGTATATTTCTGAGCATGCTTAGTTTCTCACCATTTTTCTTCCTTTCTTTCCTTTGTTCAGAAGACACAACACATGTTCTGTTTTCTTCCAAACTTCACAATGTGGARTTTGGTTTGTGGTTGTTCAAGTTCTATCTGAGCTAGGATATATGTTCTGCTTTGTGGTGACACTTGGCAAAACATACAAAATGAAAGCCTGACCTGGCCATGCTCCTCTTTCACTGACAGATTCCCAGAGGCAGGACACCTCTCAGCAGCAGCTTCCTTTTAAGCCAGGTTTCTCATTTGCTTTGGGTACCAAGATTAAGAAGATTCATCTAAACAGCTCTCTTGAATGTCTTCCCTGAAGACTGTCTGCTGTAGCATCAGTTTTTAAGAGACAGGGTTGATGAACTCTGCATTTTGGAAAGGAATTATGTCATTAATTATAATGGAAACAAAGGGATGAGTTGTCATGAGCGGTGCTTTTTGTTTTGTATTTTTTTTCCCCAATTATTAAAACAATCTTTTAGCAAATACATCTTGTTTTCAATGAGTATTGTTCATAGACAGTGCAATATCTGCCGATAAGATCTGGAGTTTTGAAAAGAGTAAGGAAATTACTGGAAAACGATCAATAGATTTCTGGATTGGGTGTTTACTGGGGATACGCACCTCTAAAGTACCTGTGTTTTCAGTTGCTGTTCATTTTAATATTTCACCATTCAGTGTTAGAAATATGAAGACTGGAAAAGACATTAAAAAAAAATAGAAGASATAAGAGAAATTTGTATATTATAATAATGAGATTAGAGTTTTAAAACACAAGACTTGCTAAAAGCAAAAATACTGAGTGTGACTATTAGATAMAGATATGTAAAACTGGAAGAGCACAGCATGAAAGTAAGAGGAAATGACTATGACCACAGTCCCATAATCTTAGCTTTTAGTGAAATTGCTATGTTGTTAGCTTCTGCTTTCTATGCCAACCCATGAATTGTTCCCCAAAGAATGTTCTTCCCAAAATTCATTCCTCTCTTTCTTAGCATTCTGCTATATGATTTAGAAGAAAACATTTCCTAGGAAGAGGAATCTTTAAAACCGTCRTTATTTTTATCTTCAGAAAAGAGCAACTCTTACATCTTTTGTGTAACCCAATGTATGGAATTAAGAAAACATTTTGCTTTCAAACTCCCTAATTGCTGGAGATTCACAGAATCACAGAATGGTTGAGGTTGGAAGGGACCTGCTCAAGCAGGGCCACCTAGAGCCTGTTGCACAAGACCATGTCCAGGCAGATTTTTAGTATCTCCAASGATGGAGACTCCACAAGCTCCCTGGGCAACCTGTGCCAGTGCTCGGTCACCCTCACAGTAAAAAAGTGTTTCCTGATRCTCAGAYGGACCCTCCTGTGTTTCAGTTTGTGCCCATTGCCTCTGGTCCTGTCACTGCGCACCACTGGAAAGAGCCTGGCTCCAACCTCTTTTACACCAACCTTCCAGATATTTGTATACAATGATAAGATCCCCCGTGACTTCTCTTCTCCAGGCTAAACAATCCCAGCTCTCTTAGTCTTTCCTAATAGGAGAGATGGTCCAGTCCCTTAATCATCTTTGTGGCCCTTCATTGGACTCTCTCCAGTATGTCCATGTCTCTTTTATACTGAGGAGCCCAGAACTGGACACAGGTCTTGAGGTGTGGCCTCACCAGTGCTGAGTAGAGGTGAAGGTTCACCTGCCTCCACATGCTGGCAATACTTTATCTAATGAAGCCGAGGATACTATTAACCTTTTTTTGTGGCAAGGGCATATTGGTGGCTGATGTTCAACTTGGTGTCTAACAGGAGTCCCACATCCTTTTCTGCCAAGCTGCTTTCCAGCTGGACAGCCCCCAGCATATGTTGGTGCATGGGRTTGTTCCTCCCCAGGTGGAGGATTTTGCACTTCCCCTTGTTGAACTTCATAAGGTTCCTGTCAGTTCGTTTCTCCAGCTTCATCTACCAGGCCAGTCATTTCATCATAGAAGTTTATCAAGTTTCTCAAGCATGACTTCTCCTTAGTGAAGCCATGCAGACTACTCTTGATGATTTTCTTGTCATTTATGCACATGGAAATGGCTGCTCCTTCACCCCTTCATGATCTGGGTAAGCTGCTTCTCTTCCTCTATCCCTGCTCTGTCAAACAGGGTTGAGAGTTCTTCCCTGTTATGCTAATACAAAATGACAATAAGAAACATTAAAAAAGTCAGTTATGAGTCATTCACATAACTCCAGAAAGGCATGCTATGTTGGGAAATAGACAGCATGCAGTGYGAAGTGGTGTAGACATACCTGAGGATAAGTCCTAAATAAGCTAACATAGGAACCTTGGGATGTGTAGTTGTATCAATTTGTTACTGCATTTGAATTAATTATCCCTAGTACAGATGATAGAGTTGTGTGCTGTTCTGCTTCTGGAATTACAGAGGACTTTTATGTGATATATTATAATGTATGGACATACCAATTTATGCAGAACTGGTTTGATGCTGCACTGTGCTGAGTGCATCTTCTACTGCAGACTAGCTATGTCCATGGCTTGTCCCTACATCTTCTATAAACTTTTTATGATGCCCCTTGAGTATAAGATCTCATAATTTTGTATTTTTTAYGGCTTGTGTTCGTTATACATTTGCTTATATATTTTGTGTGTATATGTCAAAGGCATATGTGTGGGATGTCAAAGGCAACAAGAAAAGCTTCTATAAATAAATAGGTGACAAAAGGAAGACTAGGGAAAATGTGGACCCATTRCTCAATGAGACAGGAGCCAGGTTACACAGGACATGAGAAAGGTGGAAGTATTGAATGTCTTCTTTGCCTCAGTCTTTACAAGCAAGACTGGCCTTCAGAAATGCCAGATCCCAGAGACCAGCGGTAAAGGCTGGAGCAAGGAAGTTCTATGCTTGGTGGAAGAGAATCAGGTCAGGGAATGCTTAGTATACTAAGGCCCGTCAGCCTTAGCTTTATCACCGGGAATTTTTCCAGCTAATCCAGGAAACCATTTCCAAGCACATGAATGACAAGAAAATCATCAGATGTAATCATCTTCCCCTTAACCAAGGGGAAGTCATGCTTGACCAACTTAAATAATTTCTATGAAGATGACTCTAGTTGCTGTGCCTTTATTGGTTGTGATGCTTCACAAAATGCAGAAAAGCTTAAAGTGGGTAAACCCACTGTAATTCTTCATCATTCTGTATCTGGTCTAATCATGTATGTTTGACCCAAGTAGAGCCTATTAAAATGTATTTGTAAATGCTACTAAACAAATAAGGGAATGTTTTACCAGTTTCAGTTTCTTACAAAGAACAGGAATGTATTTATATATAATGAAGCCTTTGCTTATCTTGATGTTTGATTTTTGATCAGTAGCTGATTGTTCCTTTTAAAAACATAGAGGTTGCTTTTATTTTTGATTTACATGTAAGTCTCCAATGTAAATACCTGTTTGATATACTCACATGCTATACTGACATAAATATATGGAAAGACAGGAGCATAGACTTCTATCTGATTTGTCGTGTGTGTTTAGTTTAGATCAGGGCATAAAAGCAAAGGCAACTAATTTCTTATCCATGGGTTTCCAGTGTTCAAACTGCATAACACAACCACCAAAATGTTTCTTATGTTTTCTTCTCTTCAGACTTTCAGAAAATCGTTACTTTGATATATTAGTCCTCTCCAAAGTAGCTTACTAACTTGCACTAAAATTATGCTTAAATTAATCGAAGCATGATAGATATTATACAAAGAAAAGCAGTTTTGTAAGAAAACACAGTGACAAACAAGCAAAAAATAAAGTCCACAACAATGGACCAGAATACAATTTTTTGGGGAAAAAATATTCTTAAAATGTGTCAGACAGTCAGACTGAAATACATCTCTGCTCTCATTTATCAGTACCATATCTTAATGTTAACTTAAACTAGTTAGTTCTGTCACTGATGAGCATTTGAGGAAGAAGACAAGCCAAATACAATCATGCACTGTTTTTTATGTTTTGAAAAAACAGTTACTTGGGATGGAAAAAATAAAGATGACCAACAAGAAGACTGAGGGTTTCAAAACATTCCTCATATGAAACAATACTTTGACACATGCTGCAAATGTAGAAGAAACCAGGAGATGCAGCATTTCTCCAAAAGGATCTACAAGTCTAAACTTCTATACTTTACAGAACAAAGCTGTAACTGCCATCTGTAGAGAGGTATTGCAGTCTTCAGTTTGCCTCTGCTTAATGTGTGATTTATTTTCGCTCTAAAAGACTCTGGTATGTTAAATATAGGGAATTAGAGGAAGGAACCAACTCAATAAAATAAAGCTGTAAGAATAAAAGAAACTACATCTTGGGGAATCCTAACAGCTTTCTGGAGTTAAGGTAAAAGGATGTATGTGATATATATTAACATTCACATATTGTATAGAATAGGAACCCTTGAATATGTTTCCCCCYTTATGCTATGCCTATGTCATTGCAACAAGCTTTGCAACAAAAATGCAGCAACATATAATAGCAGCAAGAAGCAAACCACGTCACAAAAATATTTCTGCATCCAATCATACATTACAAACAACCATCACTTAAAGAGAAGCAGTCCCAATTGAATTACTGTTGCAACGAAAACAATCTTGACTTTGGGAATTTTTACTTAATTAAATTTATGGCCAATTAACAGCGACTTCTGATTATTGATTGCAGTACTGGTGGGAAAAAAACTCAAAATATAACCAAACAAATACCTAAGTAAACAGCATTCCTCCCCCTTCTCAACATTCGACTTCAGACAAACACCTTTTCACGTTCATTGTCTTTACTTCCCTTGTTTTCACTGAAGGTTACACTCAGTCTGTCCCATTTTCTCCAATGAGGTGACAGGCAGCACTGGTGTGGTGTCACGTGCATTAGTGGTTTCTCAGTGCCGCTCTTTGTTTCTTACCCATTTTCCTCTGCTGCTTTTTGCCTATCATTGTCCCTGCCTTGGCATGGGGTGACTATGGGCCTTGGTCCCTCAGGGGACCCTCTGCCTCAGCATGAGACCACCCGTGGACCACAGTCCTTCAGGAGTGTACCTCCTTTAGTATGGAGTGCATCCTTTCAAGCATGCCTCTCCAGCTGTGTCTTCAGCAGCCTCTCCCTCCTGCCCCTCTTTCTTGAGTATGTCTGACCTGGGGCACCAAAGACTCCCCTTAAGAGATACTATGAAACCAAATTTTTAAATGCAAATGAGCAAAGTTAGGTCACAATATCCATTGAAAGGATCCTCAGTCGCACTGCTCTCATTCTCACAGTTACTGAGCTCTTTACAGATCCTGAAGTTCACAAAGACCAGAAATATAAGACATCCACATGAATATTTTACTTTTTTAGATGACTCTCAAAGGGATTTTTTCATTCATAAAAGATAGTAAATTCACCAATACAAAATTTTTACTGTGCTGTTTCTGCAAATGTAAATAACTTGCTAGTATTATCAACAGCAAAATTTCCTGCTATGTTAGAAGACTATAATAGCAAGTAGCATGGATCCAAATGAGCAGACGTAAAAAACAAAACAGTTGGTGTTGGGGACCTGATATTTACTTTATTTTAGACAAGCTATAGCCTAGCCCCATGGACTGAGTGCCCTTTTGCAGCTGGAATGCATCAGGTGTCCACCTGACTTTATCTTCCAGTTCAGTAACATCTGGAAATAAACCAGTTCGTGCACACCATGATGCAAAACAAAGCATAGTAAGTGGAGGCACTCAGGAGATTTGATTAAAAAATGCACCCCTGATCTGAACTAAAATGGTTATGTGGATCRTATCCAAGAAGTCCCAAAAGACAATGAATATACCCGTAAGTCACATATGGCAATAACAGTTTCTATTACTTGAAACACATGCATTGCAGAAASTCTGAAAGCACTGTTCTTTCATATCACCCCAAAATACATCTTTCTTTTGCCCAAATACCTTGTCTCAGAGGAATCTGACTGGCTTTACTCTTCCTTGTATGTATGCATTCTGGAGACTACAGTGAAATCTCATGTTTGGGAACTTCAGAATTATATATCACATGCAAATCAATAGTAAGGTGCACACAGTTGGCCCAAAATATCCTATACAGAAATGCAGAAAGGAAATTAATCAGCTGTAATAACACTGCATGAAGGCCAGTTCCTAATGTAGCGTCAGCTGCACAGACTGCCGGATTGTCAGGACAGACAAAAAGAAACAATATAGAAAAAGTGAGTGGGTTCCTCAAAATGAAGTTTTCAATATGGCTTACTTTTCTTGAACAATTGAGGAGGCCAGGCCACTTTCACGAAATGTATACTGAAACACTCAATCCAAACTGTACATGCAATGAAATAACAATCCTGTCTATAAAAGACTGTCATGATCAGACACAGAGCTGGTGTAAATCTACGTGCAACAATTGGCTGAAATTCCTTTAATGTTCTGCAGATGTGACGTTTTCTCTTAAGTCTGTTAGTTGGAAACACAACTCGTATAACCTCATAAGTCAAACTATTTTAAGACTGGTATGACTTATATTTTCTCATTGCCTCATTGTGATCAGTCAGCAGTAGCCAAATAAAAGCTTCTATGAATAAAAGTCCTTCAAGAGGGAGTATCAGGGGTCTGAAAGGTGGTTCAATGAAAGCTACAATTTGCTTTTTATTTGTCTATCAGTTTCTTCCATTTTTATTCATTTTCATTATTGCTGTTTGCTGATACTGACAAAATAGCTCATAGCTATCTAATTTTTTCTTTTATTTTTACACATGCAAACAGAAGTAAAGTGGCAAGAGGAAATGGTGTTGTGGATGCATGCATCTGTGTGACAGATCAAACTGTTGATGGCCATGTTGACTGGTTTGCAAACTGTCACCATTTATTTGTTATATATCAGTAATGTCAAGAAACTCTCTTTATGAAAGCTACTGTTTTTGAAATAACCTTTAATGGCCTTATTTTAAACATGCATTGTGTACAATGAATTTGCAATGAAAACTATTATAAGTATTTTTAAGTAYTTTATGTTTCATTATTATAGACTCATAAAATCATAGAATTGGTTAGGTTGAAAAAGACCCTTTTCTTTTTTTAAGATCAATCTTAATCTTAATTTTTTTTTCTCAATCCCAGTTAAATGCAAAGTGTTACCTTTAAAGAAAAAATAATTCAAGAAGCTTTACAGATTTGACAAAAATACAACTATAATGCAGCTGATTGTGCTTTATGAGTAAGTGGAAAGATCACAGTCACAGATCACACATTTTAATGCCTTTTAGGTGTTAAATGAAAGTTGTGCTCTTACTATCATTTATTTTTTATTTCTATAATTAGTCTTCCCAAATATAAAGAAGAAGCTTCCTCTAAGGGAAGTTCATGGCTTAGAGAGAGAGRCTGAACATTTTTAATCTCAGCATGAGGTCCATGTCCAATCTAAGGCCACATTTTAATGAGTATTTTTTTTCACAGACCTTTTCTTTTCTGTGGCTAGTCTCTCAATAGAAAAGAAAAGGACTAGATAAGATCAAATGCATATTTTTTTCTAGCAATGGGTTTTTCTGTTAGTTTTTAAGTATACTATTTGAGAGAGATTTTTTTCTAGTCAACAAATYGTCATCACTGAACAGCAGAACATATATTCTAACTTTTGGATTTTGGATTCTCTCCTGGTTCACTCCAAGAGAAACCTATAGCCAGAAGAATAGAAAATAACTTAAGGGGAAAAAAAAAGAAGGAAAAAAAAAATCTACAGAACCCCCCAAACATTTGTGCAAGTATAAAGGTTAAAACATACCCATAATTCAGTTTTTCATGTTATAAACCAATATATGTGCAAGCAGAGGTGAGCAACTGTCAGAAGAGTACAGATTAGGAAAGAGTTTCATCTACAAATAGGAAAAAAGGCTACTCTTATTGAGATGTTGTTGCAATTATGCAATAGTTCTGCTTTCTGTATGAACACTTCTGTGTAAAAATAGCTTTCTGTTGTTTCCTTTCTCRGCCACCCTATTATTCAACCTAATGATAGGAGTACGATATACAGAATTTAAACTTCTCACTGCTCCCTAGCCATGCAATCCTCCTTTTTACAATCATTCTTCTTAATCAAACTCTATTATTTTTTTATTGTCAGTCTCACCTCTGATGTTATCTGTCCTGTCTTAAACATAAACCCAAAATAACTTGTAAGGGTATGAATAACACAAATCAAAACAATAAATTTATTTTTKATAAGCTATGAATGTTAAAATTCCTAACATACGTTTAAAGGTAATTTCCATTTTCTATTGCCTCTCTTCTCTTTTTCTGGAGCTTTATTGACAGCTTTGTGTATTTCTACATCTTCACTGCCTGTTGATTTTATAGATTTCATTTAGAAGCCACTCACCTTTAGTGAGATAAAATACTGTTAATATGTACTCTGCTCTTCTCTGTATCATCTGTGAAGTGATGACAGGACATGATGTGTTTTGCACTTGTAAAACCCACTCATCATTGGAAATTCAAACACTTGATAGAGAAATCTATTTCTCTTCTAGAGTGTAGCTGAACATTATGTTCTTCACCTGAACTAACATATATGTATACTAACTCTCAAAAATCTTGTAAATAATTTTAAATTCTTCTTTACTCTGACATTATAATAGCTAGGTCTACTTTAGTTTTATATTACTGCCTGACGCTCTAGGTTGTCAGCTCCTTCTAAATAAAAGTGAGAGCAGTGACAAATATTCAATGAATTTCTTGAAATTAACATTTCTCACATTTTAATCTAGATATTGTCTTGGAGTATATGTCCAAAATTTTATTTTAATAAAACAATTAGATGAAACTCAAGTATTACTCAACTATTTTCCCCACATACTTGAAACTGGAAAATAATGTGATACCAAAAGAGATGTAATATAAAGAAGGAATCTGTGATTTCATTTTAAATCAACATATTAAAAAGTATTTTGTAATTATAGTTATGTCACCTGATAAAGTCACAGTTTAACTAATTGATCTGGAAGACTCTAATTGTATCCATACTCTCACCATCTTATACTTAGATTACTAAAATGTCAGTTTCTTTAGACATAAAAAATGTACTCTTACTCTGCTTATCCATAATTCTGTTGCAAAAGTAATTTTCATGTCCTTTGCTTTGACTCTGAGCCAAATTTARATAGTATAACCAAGTGCTGGGGCAGGGGTGGGGGGAAGAGAAGAAAGAGAGAATGAAAGAAAGAAAGAGAGAGACAGTGAGAAAGAAAGAGAGAGAAAAAAAGGGAGCAAGAAAGAGAGAAAGAAAGAGAGAAAGAGAGAAAGGAAGAGGGAAAGAGAAAGAAAGAAAGAAAGAAAGAAAGAAAGAAAGAAAGAAAGAA
>JASVER010000002.1:15495303-15508881 GCA_030449065.1 Oceanodroma leucorhoa | reverse complement strand
AAGGAAGGAAGGAAGGAAGGAAGGAAGGAAGGAAGGAAGGAAGGAAGGAAGGAAGGAAGGAAGGAAGGAAGGAAGGAAGGAAGGAAGGAAGGAAGAAAGAAAGAGAAAGAAAGAAAAGAAGAAAGAAAGAAAGAAAGAGAGAGAGAGAGAAAGAAAAAGAAAGAAAGAAGGAAGGAAGGAAGGAAGGAAGGAAGGAAGGAAACCCAAAGCTACAGTGAAGTAATAGAATAATATAGGAACTAAGCTACTTTTTACCTGGGACTGCTGGACCTTGATTCACTCTGAAGTCGTTGAAGAAGCAGGTAGACAACTTATAGAAGTTCAGTCATCACGATGGTATAGGAAGGCAGAGTCCTGAGCCCTAGCTGTCAGAACTGGCCACTGATGCCTAAGACTGTAAGGTCACTAAGATAAGTGCCATTGGTACATGGTCTGAATACATCCCATAATATTGTCTTCACTCTAWGACTGCAGTTAATAAAGTTAATTTCAAAGGCCTTCATATCCTAAGATCCCCTTATATATATTGTGTTCTTTGCGACTAAGAGGCAAACATCCCCTTTCTAATGGTTCTGCCTCCACTTCTCACTAGGTTTTCAAATAATTGTGTTCCCATTTTCTCTGCRCATTTCAAGCTCTAGTAGAGACAAGGTCTTTAGGTCATATAGCAACGAAAGTGAAAAAGAAAGAATGTGAGAAACAGTTACTATGTGACTAATGAGGTACAGATGCATCACATTTTAGGAGTCTAGCTTTTGGAGGACAAACCTAAGCTAAGTGCCCACGTTCCCTAGATTTCAATGGACAAGAAATCCAGCAATGTATAGACAACTAAGGTTTCTCCAAACAGAAAAGCAGACTGCTTCTGTTAYATATGTTCCTGCCTTATCCTCTTGCACTACATATAACATTACCCAGCAAATGGGAGAGCCTGATGATAAATACTCCTAAACCAAACAGTATTTGTAACACTTGCCCAAAATAAACTCTTAGCAAAGTTCAAGACTGTTTTGTGAGTCAGTTCGGCTGACTTCTCTTCACTTCCCTCCTTCATTACTGACCGCAAAGTAGTCCAGCTGCAAAAAGATAATCAGATGAGGTTCAGTTTTCTTCAGCTTTGAAATAGTCACTATATTCTATATGTCTGAAATACTGAAGATTTAGAGTTATCTATTTAAAAATAATAAATAAAGATATAATATAGCAATATATGACTGATACAGCAGTTAGTTGAGGTGAATGAGGATGCATGAGTATGTACCACACACTGGGGGTAGGAATGCCAACAGTCTTGTCTTTGAGCTTCTGATTCCATCATAAAAGTGCTAATAACATATTTGTGGACATATTTTCATTGGTTTGGCATCTGAATTAATAGTCCTTACACCTTACATTTCCTTATATCTTCCATATAGGGAAGGGCTATTATAAAGGGTAATTTAGTTCTTTAGTATAAACCGGTACTCTGAATTTCTCCTTGGAGAATGTTGTGGTTTAACCCCAGTCAGCAACTGAGCAGCGATGAAACAGCAGCGATGCCCTGGCCATCTGCCAGCCCAGGCACATCGCCATTGCTGTTATCAGAATGTTCCCAGGCACAGCAGAGTAACATAATCAGCAGTGCAGCAGTACAGCAAGCAGCGAAAGCAAAAAGCAGCTACTAATGAGCACTAGACTCTAATGTACAGAAAGGCAAGCAAGCCCCATGGCAAGCACAGGAGCCTGCCAATTAATAGCTAAACAGAAATAACGGCTGTAAATTCAATCTAGCCCATTCCAATCAAACCTGTTGTTATCTTGAACCCTTCAAGCCCCACGTTGGGTGCCAAAAAGGACTGTCATGGTTTAACCCCAGTCGGCAACTAAGCCCCACGCAGCTGCTCACTCACTCCCCCCAGTGGGATGGGGGATTGAATYGGAAGGGTAAAAGTGAGAAAACTCGTGGGCTAAGATAAAGACAGTTTAATAGGTAAAGCAAAAGCCACGCAGGCAAGCAAAGCAAAACAAGGAATTCATTCACTGCTTCCCATTGGCAGGCAGGTGTTCAGCCATCTCCAGGAAAACAGGGCTCCATCACGCTTAACAGTTACTTGGAAAGACAAATGCCATCACTCCAAATGTCCCTCCTTTCCTTCTTCTTCCCCTAACTTTATATGCTGTGCATGACGTCATATGGTACGGAATACCCTCTTGGCCAGTTGGGTCAGCTGTCCTGGCTATGCTCCCTCCCAGTAGGTCTTGTGCACCTGGCAGAGCATGGGAAGCTGAAAAGTCCTTGACTAGTATAAACACTAGTTGGCAACAACTAAAACATCGGTGTGTTATCAACATTCTTCTCATACAAAATCCAAAACATAGCACTATACCAAATTCTAGGAGGAAAATTAACTATCCCAGCTGAAACCAGGACAGAGAAGTCTATTTGTCTGTATCGACTAGGGAACATACACAGGAACTTAAGTTCCATATTAGAATTCATTCCTTAACCCACAAGACACACAAGCAGTACCTTTCACCGCTTCCAATTCACAAAACAGTTCTGTGCTCTTGAGGATATTAATCATGGGTACCTGGAGGCTTGGATGTGGGCATTCAGGCCTTATGCTTCAAGGAGGCCCTCATGCAAGCCCCTGACTTAGACCACATTTTACTTTCTACAATGTGTGACAGAAATTACATTCATCCTCCTGTGAACCTCAGAGAAGTTGGTTCTTCTGTCTTTCATTCCTTATACATCTATGTATTTTATGCATATACATATATATTATGGAGTTTTCCTTTCTATGAATGATATTTAAATTCTATTTTGAAGCTGCTGTAGAAAAAAATATTTCATCTTCACTAAAGTTACCTTTACTAAAGCAGGAATCCTTCCTCCATTCCCCCCTGTCTGCAAGCAATGGCTTATAGTAGAGAGGTCATATATTCCTACATTGGTGCTTTTGAGGGAAATAGATAAACATACTGGTGTGGGATTTTTTTCTCTTTTGTTAGAAATTAAAGTGATTTCACACAAAATCAAAGGTTCCTAAAATTCTTAGATTGCTTAAATCTATTTCATGTTCATACTAAGAAGATAAACAGAAAGTTTTGAGTTATATTTTTCTTTAAAGAAAACTACTGATTGTTTTTATCTTTCAGCAACTCTGGTGGGATCTGTGGCTCTGTAAGTGGGATTTGTATAAATTTGATAAAGTAGAATGAATAACTGGGCCCAACAGWCCATGATCTGTAATGATTTATCCACCATATTACTGCTGATTTCAAGATGTGCAAGTAGCATAAATCAGCACTGATTTAACCCTCAACTTATTTATCTAAATAATTTAAAATTATATTTTATATATATTTTTAAGTGAAATTCTAAAAAATTCTAAGGAAAAAAAAAGATACTCTGAAAGGTCTGTGGTTGCAAATACTGCCAGTGGCATATTTGTCTTTCACCTGACTATTTAGAGTAATGACATGAAAAAAGAAAATCCCTAAAAGAGCAGGAAAAGCCAGAACAAACCTGGCCAGAACTGGACAGTCTTTGCAAACTCACTGGATTGAAATTAACAATTTCAGGCTACTAAAAATACAGTAGCTATACCTTCAAACTAGAGTTCATAAGCTAGTCTTATGTGTACGTTAAAAGGAGCAAACATCAAGGTGGAAGCCATGTCTTATAAACCAGCAGTGTTCAAGAAACTGATTAACTAAGATTGCGATTACAACAGATATAAAATTTTCTTGGGGGATAGCTGAACTTGCTACTTAGATATATTTAAACTACTTTTTAAAATTTATTATAATTTTGTATTGAAAAAAATTTCTAAGATATATTTTAAAATAAAAGCATTCACCTTTTCCATTCCAAGAAGTTAAAAGGAGCTTCTATTTTATTTAAAAAAGTTTGTTTTTTTCCTAATTGAAAGCTTGCAAAAGGTTTATTATTTTGTCCAATAACAGATTCTGACAAAACATAATTTTATTATAAAACTGTTTGGACAAATATATGGTGTCTTGCTTCAGGTATATTTCAAAATAGATTTAGAAATGTAATAGAGTCCTCAGCTATCTCAGGTTTTCTTCCACTTTGAGAAGTAAAAAGGGGTCAGCTGTCTGGTTCCTGCTGGCTGACCCAAATAAGATAAGTTGAAGTCTGTAATTAATAAAGCATCTTAGTGGCTGGTTGAGGGAAGCCTTGAAAGGCTATTACCATAGAATTATTTAAATTAAGGTTCAATTTTGGAGTTAATCTGATTAACTAATGAGGAAGTCAACTCATACTACAAAGCCAAGTAAAATAAATTTAATGAAGTCTCTGTAAAAGAGCATCTGAAATCAAAACCTTCTACCATTTTAGAATTCTAAAAGAGAAAGAGAAGAAAAACTGTGATTTGAGGAGAAACTGTGAGTAAATTGGTGAAACATGTCACATTTAACTTCATTGGTGAGTAACAAGTTGAAAGATAAGCTGTTACGAAGCATTAGTCCAGAAACTACGTTAGACTCATAATGACACAACACTGAAAAAAGATTCTTACTCTATCTGTGAATAAAAAGCACAGATAAAGTACCTTGTTATATTGTCAATACACATGAGCACATTATGACCACATACAAAATAAAGCTCAAATTTTAAAGGGTTTGGGTACTGGTTTTCCTTCTATCCCAGCAAATTCTTTTCAGTGTGGATAAAGCTCATCTATGCCATGGGAGAGGGAATCTGGGGAAGGAATGGGAAGGAATGGGTTGGACCTCAACAGGGATTAATGATTACTGAAAAACTACCATTTTCTCTTCAGACACACAAAACATTACTTTCTTCTTTATTACTCTGTCACACAGATGTTAATCAAATAACAAAAATCTGAAGAAAGTCTGTCTCACATTAAAATCAAGAAACATTTTTATTTCACTATTTTTCAAAATCCAGGATAGATATATATATCACCTATAGTTCTGAAGTCTTGGATGAACTGACAGAAAACATRTTACAGCTACCTTACCTTTACCATATTCTATTGTGAAGGATTTCAAGAATAACATAGTTTTGTAAATCAACCCCTCTTGGACTGAAACCTTTCAGATTCTTTTTCCAGAATCTGAAATTACTTCTGTTATGAAGCTTTTCACCAAAGCATCACTTTTTTTTTTTTTCCCCAATGGAAACTCATAATAACATTAAAAATTTCTAATACAAATTTTCACCACTATGCTAAGTAATCTTTGGCTTGAAACTGACAATTTGGCATCTTCCTGAATTTTTATGTATCACTTTCCAGAAGAGTATCAAAGTAACTCCCTTTATTAAGAGCAAGCGATGACACACTCTGTCTCCATTCCATTTCACTTTATACCTTTGTGTTAATAACTGAAAAGAATTTACTGAGGTAAAACAAAACTCAAATAAGTGAGCTATATGTTTTGTTCAGAACATGATGATGTTTGAGGATATTCTCATGAGATTAGTGAATTCCTTAATCTTGTTTCCATTCTTGTTGGATATCTGTCCTCTTTTCTTAGAAACCTGATGAGGCGTAGCTGTCAGGTGGACTGAAGACTGCAGAAAAAGAAAAAAAAAATCAGCTAATTTATCAGTTTCACAAAGGGCTTTGAAGCACAGACAGAAATATTGAATAGAACTGAGCATTTAATGTGAAAGCACTAGAAAGTGATTAAGGCCCTGGAGACCTGAGTTTCTCTGAAAACAAGCTTCTAAAGTGTGTGCAACTTTGAGGGGGAGTTTCTGGTGTTTTGCTTTTCTAGTACATCATTTTATTTTTAGAGAAGAGAAAAATAAGCCTGGAAATCACAAATGGGCAAATTATCACAGCTCACACTGAGTCTTGACAGATGGACAAATCTTCTAGTCATTCATAGATCATATGGGACTGTTGATGAGGCTTGACGGCCCCCTCAGCACTGGATCCACTTAACCCTCAATTGCTGCAGGAGAATATTTCACTTGAAGTGCTCCCCCTTCTCCACTACCTTCAACTTTGTAGTGGTAACTAGTTTATTTTCATGCATGATCTAATTCAGTGACATTCTCTAAACAACGTATTGAAAAAGCTGTGAAGCTACAATAAATTTCAGATTCACCAGCCTTCCATACAATGAGCTTGAAAGACACCTTCATTTACTACTTTACCACAGAGAATCCTTCAGGTGTAAAACCAGGGTAATTCAGAGCATGCTGTGCTTACAGCCTCCCTGAAGCAGCTATCAAAATAGTGTAGACATAGTCAGTTAAGTACTGAACAAGGTGAGATGGTGTGGTTAACATTTGTCTGCAAGATGAGGAGCTAAGCATCATCATCTTCATGCAGATGGCATTTCATAACTGCTATGTCAGTGATAACTAGCAATATTGCTTGGAATTAAGGTGTTATTGGAACCACAAAACAACTTGCTTAGTGTAAACTTCGTTGAATTATTTAATTACCTTTCAAGGGTACAGGTCTTACATTTTAAGTCACTTAAATTTGAATTCCACTTGAATCTCATGATCTCCAACCACTTAAAGCAAAGACAAAATGTTGTCTTCTGTATAGACTTCTGAAAAAAGGCTGGGAAGAGCAGTCTGTTGGTAATGAAAGCAGCTGAAATGTCTCTAGCTGTCAACACATCTAATTCATTGGATAGTTTGAAAAATGCATCRTTACAGTGTTTATCAATGATATTACAGAAGGTTCCTTTTGTTTTTCCTGTCTGAAGAGCCAGGATATGCTGTCTCCTAAAACATTCCAATAGTGTATATGTATTATTTTTTTTCCACAAAGGGGAAAAGTACAGCCACTAACAACTTAATTGATTTGTAATTCTGCCTCTTATTAAAGCCAAATAAACTACAGACTTTGAAAAATCTTTAGTTCTTCAGAATGATTCTGCAAATATGCTTATCTGTAGAAATTAAAGCCAGATTGCACCATTTTTGTTTGCTCCAACTTAACTCAATAGGTGTTAAGTAATGGTAGTGTTTTCTAAATATAAAAAGTATTGGACATATGCATGGATGGATTTAATTTATATTACCATAAACAAACATAATACAACTAGAASAAATTTTACTTTCTCCTAGAGATAGTCTTCTGACTTGCTTGAGGGTTACAATTACTGAAAGTGATACAATTGGTTTAAGTGTGACCTGCATGAATATAAAACCAGGAAGTAATGAATTTAAATTAATTACATTTCACATATATGTTTCTGGATGTGAAAAATAACAATGGCTAATGAATTACCACTGCTATTTTAATTTGGAACATGACCACCATGGGGGGAAAAAAAAAAAAAAAGCTTTCAGGAATTTGTATATAGATAAACAATCTGGGTTTTGATTTATAGGATTTTGGTCAAAGAAAATTATGAATTGTATTTATAACACTGCCTTTCCTGTTTACAAAATGTCCTTCTTTAGTGCTATTTCCAAATGTACATTGTTTTAAACTCTGAAGCAGATGTTACTTTGTATTGTCAAGGAGATCAGGTTGTCACTGTAGATGTCTACATTTGGACCCAAAAGTCTAAGGACTTTTTCTAGACCTTTTCAAAAATAATGTTATCATCTGTGTACCCTTTGATCTGTTTTCCCCCCAGTTTATTATATTAAAGTAAAATGTACTATTATAGCAACTTTTTAGTATCTTGGAAATCTCCATGTGAGCAAAAGGTCCAGTACAASCACCATGTGCTTTTAAACATACTTCTTTGTTACTATTTCATCCTGCTTTTTTCATAAACATAGAGACTCAGAATACCTATTAAAGACATTTGTTTGACATTTTGATATTTTAGCAATAATTTTACCTTGATTTATAGTTCTCCCTAACTCCAGCTTTCTGGTTAATGCATCAGTTAGAAGACAGGAGAACAAGAGTTTCCAGAAATGTTCTTTTGCTTTGTTTTTATCCAACAACACTTATATGCAGCTGCTATCCAAAAGATGAGTATATCGCTAACCATACTCTGATTTATCAGGATTGCATCATCCTTAGGGGATGGCAAGGCAAGCTTGATTCTGAGTGGTTGTAAAGTATGGAAAGATATACTGGAGTTATAACTAGCTGTTTTCTGAAATAATCATTTCAGTGTGCAGTGGCTGCCAGAAAAGCAATGAGGTCCTCAGAACAAACAGGAAAGATATAAAGATGAAGACAGAAAACATTATTTGCTACCAAATAAAACACCAGCATCCTGAGAACTCTGTTTAGTTTTACTCTCTCCATCTCAAGAACTTTGTGATAGAGGTAGAGGAGGTATAGAGGACATCTATACAATGATGATCAAGATGCAGTAGCTGCCTTAAGAGGAAGGCTTAAAAAAGCTGGAACTCTTGGAGAAGGGCAGGCTGAGAAGGAATATGGCTAAGATTTACAAAATCATGAAAGCAGTAGCTTTCATGAACATGAACAGTTCATGAACACGAACAGTTATTCACTAAGGGGTACTCAGTGAAAGTTGAAGGACATCAGTTTCAGGTGCTTTTTTAAACAGCAGTTAGGGAACATCAGAAACACACTGCAGAGAAAAGTGTGGAGGTAGAAAAGGGCTACAAAAAAGATATATCCAAAAAGGAATTAAACATCTYACTGGAGGACAGCTCCAAAACCAGGTTCCAGGTGGATTGTATTGGGCTTACGTTGCAAGGTTTTGGTAGCAGTGGGGCTGCAAGGGTGGTGTCTGTGACAAGAGATCAGGAGCTGCTCCTATGTCTAACAAAGTTCCAACTGGCTCCAAGATGGACAAGCCACTGGCCAAAGCTGAGCCAATCAGCAACTCTGGAGGCATCTCTGTGATAACATATTTAAGAAAGGGTAAAAATACTGAGCTGCAGTTGTGTGAGAAAGGAGTCAGAAAAATGTGAGAGGAAAATCCCTGCAGACATCRAGGTCAGTGAAGAAGGAGGGGGAGGTGGTGCTCCAGRCACTGGTGCAGAGATTCCCCTGCAGCCCATGGAGAAGACCATGGTGAAGCAGGCTGTCACCCCTAAAAGCCCTGGAAAGGGCCACACCAAAGCAGATATCCACCCTGCAGCCCATGGAGGTCCCCACGCTGTGGAAGGTGGATGTGCATTGAAGGAAGCTGCAGCCCATGGAGAGCCCATGCAGGAGCGTGTTTTCTGGCAGGAACGGTAATCTGTGGGAGCAGTTCCTGAAGGACTTTATCCCGTGGGAGGCACTCCATGCTGGAGCAGAGGAACAGCATGAGGAGAAAGGAGCAACAGAGACGAAGCATTATGAATTGACCGCAGTGCCATTCCCCATCCCCCTGCGCCGCTTGGGGGTGGTGAGGAAGTAGAAGAGTCTGGAGTGAAGTTGATCCTGGGAAGAAGGGAGAGGTGGGGAAGAAGGTGTTTTWAGTTTTGTTTTTATTTCTCACTATCTCACTCTCTTTTTAATTGGTAATAAATTAAATTAATCTTCCCTAAGTCAGTTCATTTTTCCCCATGACCGTAATTGGTGAGTGATCTCCCTGTCTTTATCTTGACCCATGAGCTCTTTCATCTTATTTTCTCTGCCTGTCTTGCTGAGGAGGGAAAGTGAGAGAGCAGCTTAATGGGCACCTGGAAGCCAGCCAAGATTAAGCTACCACAAGGACTATGCACGGATATACTGTGAAATGTCCCTATTACAAGAATTCTGGAGAAATACAAAGGGGATGGACCAAGCAATTGTCTTGGCTCATGTTCTTTTCCTTAATAGTATCTCCTATTGTCACTGTCTGAGACAGCACATTTAGCTAGATAGACTGACCCAGACTGTCTGACCCAGTAGGACATTTCCTATGTTCTAATATTCTTRTGTGGAACTGAGGAAGTAATGGTAGGTGCACTGGATTTTTTCTGGTGTTTTTATTTTCTTTAAAAAATCACTGGTTATGAGACAAAGCTGTCTTGTGCATGTATGGCATGAGGTCAAAAAGACACAGATACTGACAAAGATTAGATGTTGACATAGATAGATAGAAAAACCATGTAGCCAGAACTTATTATTCTGGGAGTGTTTTCAGTATGATAAATATAAAGGCTTGCAAACCTGTGAAGTTTATTAACAATTCCTGGCATCAGATGTCATGAGGCACAATCAGTCATTATTTCAAACATTATCTTACCTGAACAAAGTGGCAAAAACCCTTGCTCTSCTTGACTAGGAATTAAATGAGGTAAGACTCATAGGGAGAGGTAATATATTTCATTTGACTGATATAACTGAGAAAAATATCTAAACTTTTGGACATCAAAGGATTTCTAYGGCTCTACGAGAGTTTTAGTGGACTACATTGTCTCCTATTTTCATACTATCACTACGTCACCACATAATCTCATGTCAAGAGATATAATCTCAGGAACCACAGCTCCATCTCTCTATTTATAAAAGGGGTACTTTTATTTCTGAGAGCCACAGTAGTATTCCAATATTTTCTGTGACATGAACAAATTATGATCAAAACAGAAGGAAAATTAACACCCTCATTTCGCTTTTTTCCTCCTTAGTAGCAGAGTGGCATGTTGGTAAGAAATTAGTGCTATGATTAATTTATATCTTTTTTGTATATCATCTTTAATGGGTGCAGAATTAAGGAAAATAGTTAAGAATCTACMAGCGATGATAAAGTTCAAACCTGGATTTTGCATTGTAATCAAGGGGAATTTAGAAATTCCCTTCTGGTTCTTGTAATAAGATCCTATCAGATAGCAATGAATTATACTGGTATAGTCAGCATATTATGATTTTTAAAACAAAGTTTAAAGTTATGTTCTATCTTTCCAAACCAAACTTGAAGAAAAAACCACATGATTTTATTGCAAAAATCAATAACAAATCAGTTGATCTCAAATCTATTACCAGGGTGCTCTTTCCTCATAGTTTCAGATTTACCAGTTTCAGATTCACCAGTTACCTCCAACAGCAATTCACTGGCTCCTTAATGCCTTTGTAAATACAGATATGGTGCTAAGAGAAGCAAGTACTGAATGTTTTAGCATGTTGATTTTCTTTCATAGTGTAAACATCCTTCTCTAAATGAAAATAGAGTTGAACACCCACTCATCCAGGTTTGGCTTATCAACAAAACAAGCAAACAAACAAATAAACAAAATGCATGCTGGGATAGTGAAATTCAGCTGATGTTTTGAAATGTTTGGCTGCTCAAATTTCTTGTATAATCGAGAAAATGTTTCTTGTACATCAACCTCAGGTTACGAGCCACATTGTCATTTTGATACGTCATCAGGAACTGCTTAGTTATTTTCCTAGAAAAAAAACAAAAAACCCCAAACAAAAACCCCCAACAACTCCAACCCTTCCCCCTCCCCAAACCCCCTAACAATCAGCAAATTAAGACAACACATTCTATGGATATCACAAAAAAAGATCAATTAAGTTCTCCTTCATAGGAGAATACAGTACTTGCAGGTCAGGTATAGTTAGATTTATCACTGTTTATGCAAAGGAAAGGTATTGTAATTCACATTGATGTATGTGAGAAAGAAGAGTGGCTGCAACCTTGACAAGGGTGGGAAAGAAATTGATCATTGCAATCGTGTCATATGAGACGGAGTTCTGTTCCTGTGTCAGGTGTGATGATGGAAGTATGGCCCCATCAGATTCTTTCAGGTCTCTTAAGCTACACCTGGGAAGAATCATACGACTGTACAACAATACCTTTTTACCTTCTATATGGTACTTACAGGTGATTGTCAGGCTAACTAGTTTCATCTAGTTTATAGGGTTGACCATCGAGGGAAAACTGCAGTGCTGCAGGACTCACCAGTGCCATGGCAGGGGAATAGAAAATGGGAGCTCACAGAGGGAGYAAATTCCTTGTTAGTCTCAACTAAAACAGCATGTATGTGCATATGGGAGAATCCAGTTCCTCTTGATATTTGTTTTGATACATTTTTAAATCAGATCTAGGTCCTCATCTGTACCTCACTTATCCTTTAAAACATACTAACTTTGCATAGTATTAAAGAAAAGATTCTGTAATAAATACACAGACTTAAATAAAAGTATAGAAGAATGCTGCATTCATTTTTTTTCCTTTTTTTTCTTTATTTTATAGAGTTTAGTGTGACTTTATGATCCCAGAGCCCAGAAAAAAAAAAGCATCTGCTTCATAGTCTAATTTGAATAGTACATCGTATGATGGATATTTTAGAAATACAAAATTTCTCAGGAGGGCTTCACATGAGAGTTTTACAGCATCTCCAGAATACTGAAAATAATGTAAAACAATTTATATTAAAATCAGTAAAGGATAAAAAATGTTTGTAAATTTGGTTCAGCTATGCATAGAAAAATGGATATGTTTTTTGAAATGTATCTAAATATAAAACTTCTTAATTTATCAATAAAGCTGTAAATTCCCAAAAAAGTCTCTCTTAAGACTTGCATTTCCAACAGTAGTTTCAGCACACTTGGAAGTCTGACAGCACTTTCTTTTCCTATCATATGTCACTGTTTTTRTTCCGAATCATGAAAAAATCCAGACAGTGCAGATAAATACACATACTAGGGGGTGGGGGGAGGAAGTAAAAAACCAAACCAAAYCAAACCAAAACCAAAACCCTATCAATATTTACTGAGCTAACCAAATTTCATAAATGGGTCACCTCAAGATTAAAAAGAGTTCTCATTTCCCCTTTCTCATTTCCTATAGRAACATACTTTTAAATTGTCTAAATTATCAGACTGAATTAAAGAGTAAGTAGAGTGCAAAGAAGTGAGAAGATAGTAGGCATTCTTAAACTCTTTGACATACAAAATGTTCCAAGGTGTTAGATAAATCCCAAAGCAACCCAGAATTGTTGAAAACAGATATCTATGGCCATGAGAAAATACACATAATTTGACCTTTGCTTGATCCACTTTCTTCTCTTTTCACTTTCTAGTTCCCATAAGGAGCACAACAGTTTTCTTTGGTTKTATTAACAGAAAACAATTCCTTTTCATCAAAGTGTCAGTAATTTGCCTGTCGCTAACAAATTACAAGGTTTGAACTGGCTTGTGGATTGCTCTCCTAATCATTTTGCACCTTCCAACTAAACATACTGGGATCTAATGGAGACCCAAGTGCCAGATTTTGTACGGCATGGACATGGCTAATATGCTTTTGAGGGTAATAGTATGTCTACAAGCCAGTCTGTGCCATTTGACGTGCGGCTAAGAAACACTCTGTAGCCCTATTTTATATAGCTAAATATAGTCTTTGTGCTTAATAGTCTGTGATTCATTTTCCTTCCATTTATTTTTCYAAGCTTTTCTTGAATCTACAATGCCTCTGCAAGGTCCTCTGACTACAAATTCCACAGTTAAATTACAGGTTGTATGAAGACCCTTTTCTACCTTTTTTTGTTCCCCTCCTTCCCTCCCTCCCTCCCTTTGCTCCTTCCTCCCTCCCTTTGCTCCTCCCTCCCTCCCTCCCTCCTTTCCTTCTTTCCTTCTTTCCTTCTTTCCTTCTTTCCTTCTTTCCTTCTTTCCTTCTTTCCTTCTTTCCTTCTTTCCTTCTTTCCTTCTTTCCTTCCTTCCTTCCTTCCTTCCTTCCTTCCTTCCTTCCTTCCTTCCTTCCTTCCTTCCTTCCTTCCTT
>JASVER010000002.1:15480416-15495188 GCA_030449065.1 Oceanodroma leucorhoa | reverse complement strand
TTCCTTCCTTCCTTCCTTCCTTCCTTCCTTCCTTCCTTCCTTCCTTCCTTCCTTCCTTCCTTCCTTCCTTCCTCCCCTCCTGATAATTTAATTTTAAATCCTCTAGTTTGTGTTGAGGGAGAAAAAGTCATGTCCACTCATGTACATGATTTTGCTCCATATCCCAAGGCTGAAACCCCAAAGTAATAAGCATTCACCAGTATAACTGCATACCAATCCCATATTGCAGTTGAATTCTGGGGATTATGCTGAAGAAAACCATGAAGCATCCTTAATGAAGACCCATAACTTTAATGCAAATCTCTTCCTTACAACATCATTACAGTTATTTATTTTCTAAAGGCACTGGCAAGAAGTTATTATATAGTTTCTTTTWAAATTTATTCAGGGGAAGAAGAGTCTGAAAGAGAGACTAGAATAGGAAACTCTCAGAAAAAAAMCAGAAATATTTCATGTCAAATGTTCTAAATTTTATGAGGGTTCTACAGCGCCCAAGATATTTRTAGTGATTATTTTCAATCCATGGACCTCAAGCTTCATTTCACGAAGTCCTAGACTCATTGATTCTGCTAGAATGCAAAATTAATGAAGTGTAAGTGGAAAATAGTTGATCCATAAGAAAACTCAAAATGTTAAAAARCTTTCTAATAGAAATATTTTTTAAGAAATAGAATAAATAAGTAGTGAGTAGCAACAGAGTTCAGAGATTAACTGAAAATTTTAGTTTTAAAGGATATGTTATTGATCTTCAGTATTATAAGATTACTAGGACAAAGGTTTATAGTAATTTTAAAATTTTTATTGGTTTAAAAATTAAAAAACTAATTAAAAATTACTTGACTGMATGATTTAATTTAACTTAATATCTCACAGTTTTTGTAAAGAAAGAAAAAGTGAAATAGTCTTACGTGCATAATCAGACCATATTCTATTCTGACTAGACCCTCCAACATTCTGACTTTTTTGGTACCAAAGTAAAAAAAACAATAATAATGAAAAACCTAATATATTGGCCTTAAGGAAATTTTATGGGATAAGAATTTGAGAGAAACTATTCATAAACATTAAGGATTTTTTTAATTGTCCCACGTCTATATAGCAGAGAAAAATCCTATAACTTGCTGACTTTTAATTAATTTGGAAATCGTATTTTTATTTTTCTATACGATTTAAAATTYACAAGGCTTATAATCTTGAGAAATTACGGAATTAAAAATCTAAAAGTTCAAATKTAGTAAGTAAATTTCCTTGAGCTAACATAGAGGGTGACATTTAYCTAATCAGATGCAGATATTTATACTAAGCAGTTCACGTTAATCTCCTTTTAAAAACAATGAAGAGAAACCATTTTTAGGGTGTAATTCATGTCATCTTTAGGTGGACTTCTGTTTTTTATCAAATTAATTGCACCCTAAAAATGATCATGTCTCCTCCATTGTCTACAAAGGGAGACGAGAGTGTCTACTTCAGCCGTAAATATCTATACTGAAGACCTTTAAGAARGATGAGTCCTACCAGCAAGTCCTCCTTAGACTGATTAGTTATGTAGTCATTACTTTCAATATATCAAGTGTATGTCAATTAAATCTATACTTTCAAGGCTTGTGGTAAGCAGAAATGATCTATTTATATTCAGATTTAATTTAAATGGCACTGCATTAATAAAAGAAGGACTGTGCAGTATCACTAGTCTTAAGTACAGGTCTAGCATGACATCACTAACRTATTTTGTCTGTTTATATTCATGTAGACAATCAGAAACTATAAATCTGAACAGAGTTCCTTTTGGTTGAAAAGTATAACAGATATTGGAAGTTTAATGTCTTATCATAAATGTACKGAACTTGTTGGCCAAGAAAGCATATTTTGCATTCCTGTTTGAAATGTCGTCACCTAACTGTGATTGYAAGGCTCTGTTGTATACAACATTCAGTAAGTTTAGTGAATGATACAAATTTGGCCTTGTTTTAGTGGATTTTATTAACTCACTCTTTTCATATTGGTTGACATCTTCTTCTCCTTCCCCCCCCCCAAAAAAAACCACCAAGAAACAAAACACACAACTGTAAATTGCTGTGTCTTCACTTTCAGCATTTGATATTTTTTTCCTCTGGAATGGACTGCTCTATCAGAGATTTGCTATGTAGACTCCTTCAGAAAGTCAACCCAAAAATATAATATTTAAGATGAAATAAAATTCAACATCTCAACCTTTTTCACCAGCAAATGGCTTATGTAGTAATTCATGTTCATMTCTGAAACGAGCCAGGTCCTCAGCTGAAATAATTTAGAGTTACACTTTGAGGTAATCAGTTAACACCATTGGAAGATTTTGTTCATTGTTTTTAATGGAGGAGTGAACAAAGTATACATCAAATTTCTGAAGGCTTTYAAATGCCAAAAGGAGTACGCAGAACTTGCATTTCCTCTAAAACTATTTGTTGTGGRTGCACTCCAACATCATCAACATCAGTCTTGTCATATGCATATGACAAGTCACAAGAAGATTCAATGCAAGCAAACTGTAAATAAAATAAGTTTCCTGACAAAATGAAAGTTTTCTTTAATTTGCCTCTGTCAGCAGYTTCAGAATAAAGCATAAACAAATTAATATTTAAAGGTTATTTCAGAAGATGATTCAGTATGTAAGAAATACTTGTGTATAAATTGTTTCTAAGAAGTTCTATTTGACTTTTCTGGCCTTTAGATAACTGAATTTTTTCCTTTTGTGCTAATATAATAGATAAACAACATGAGCTTGAGTGCAGCTACCAAAGAATATGTTTCTACAACAGTGTCGTGGTTTAACCCCAGCCGGCAGCTAAGCACCACACAGACACTCTCTCACTCGCCTCAAAGTGGAGTAGGGGAGAGAATCGGAAGACTAAAARTGAGAAAACTTGTGAGTTGAGATAAAGACAATTTAATAGGTAAAACAAAAGCTGTGCTGGCAAGCAAAGCAAAACAAGGAATCATTCACTACTTCCCATGGGCAGGCAGGTGTTCAGCCATCTCCAGGAAAGCAGGGCTCCATCACACCTAACCATTACTCGTGAAGACAAATGMCATCACTCCGGAAGTYCCCYCATTCCTTCTTTTCCCCCCAGCCTTWTATGCTGAGCATGATGTCATATGGTATGGGATATCCCTTTGGTTAGTTGGGACCAGCTGTCCTGGCTGTGTCCCCTCCCAACTTCTTGTGCACCCCCAGCCTACTCGCTGGTRRGGTGGGGTGAGGAGCAGAAAAGRCCTTGACTCTGTGTAAGCACTGCTCAGCAATAACTAAAACATSTCTGTGTTATCAMCACTGTTTCTAGCACAAATCCAAAACATAGYCCCATACTAGCTACTATGAAGAAAATTGACTCTACCCCCGCCAAAACCAGCACAAACAGCTATACAGATAAGGCATAGTGCCTTACTGGTAAAATCTAAAAAAAATYCTGAAAACTTTAATGTCCACTGTATCATGTTTATGATGCATTTATGTTTAGTATAAACTTCAGTATCTGTGAACTTCTGTACTATGATGAGAACTACAGCTCTGGTTCATTAAAGTCTCTTAAGTGCCATATACTTTTTAAAACATTCATTAATAAATGGACTCCGTGGCTGTTAAGATGAAATTTTGCTAAATAGCATCTTCCTCTCTCCATCCTTCTTTGCAAAGTATGAAATCCTCACATAGGATATATTAGTCTTCTCGGAAAAGGCAAAATAGATGACAYAGCAGGCTGTGCTGATGACCTAATTCAACATCACTTTCAAGGAATCACTTCTTCAGTAYCATTGTTATAAGATTTCTGTAAAAGTGGTATTCCTTCCAGAATTACMTTATGAACAGAATAAGAACCAATAACCTCTCTGGCACTAATAAYGCATAACATACTGAATTATCTCCTTGAAGATAATTCTTAGTCATACGTTATATTAAATCTGAATGTGTTCATTCATACTGAACGATCTGAGGCTTTTTTTCCTCTCCATTCAAACAATAAGCCCAGGAAATTACATGTGTTTCTGTAGTCAGTCTTAGGTGACAATAATAGTTCTTGAAGAAATAATAACATATATATGAGAGCAGAAATGAAGACATATTTCTTTCTGTTACTGATAATACAAATGAGGAATAACTGGCTTTTACACAAAAACRTTTCTTAACAAGCCTTTTTGCATTCTTTGGTTAATTCCTACTTTTACTTTACACACATAAAGCAACAATTAATGTTGTAAAAAAACTTTTCTTATAGTTAAGTTTTGGCTGATCATCAGAGATTATGTAACAGGGGGAAAAAGAAGTAAAAAAGATTACCTGTACATTATTCTATTCTTACTATTCTTACAGGTAAATGAGTACTGAGTGCTGCCATGAAGAACTAGAAGTGCTAGGCTTCCCAAGATAAGTTAAAGTGAATATTTAAATATGGAGAGGAATTATAGAAATGAACTGATGCTCACTTCTTGAGCAATGGACAAGTTGACTGACAATGAAGTGTTTTGTCTTCTGGCCTTTTACATAATTAAAATAAMTCTTAACCCTAAGAATGTATGCATTTCCATCTGCTTTATTATTAGATGTACAATAAATATCTTTACAAACATGCACCCTGGTATAAAATAGTACAAGTATCCATCTTCTTTCTTACTTACTAAACATCTAGAGTTAAAATGATTTCCACAATGTTTGCCAAATTAAGAATGTCCAGCATATTTCTGACGTGATTTCTAAGGCTGAACAAAGGCAAAGGATAAACAGCTTAAGAAGCTGAAACATAATAACCAAAACTGAGTACAAATAATAATCATATAAGGATTAGAAAACAGAAATTGTGTAGTAATTAGTGACTTCCACAAGTGTTTAGAATAATTAGCTTTTTTATTATATTACCTGTAGCTAGAGGCCCAAATTGAAAGTCTAGACTGAACAGGAGCAATGGGAGCAAGTGTTCAGGAATCCAGGACTACATCCTGCMGTCAAATGTCCTTGAATTTCAGAGGAATTTAAGTGAAGGTATGAATTCTCTGCTGTAAGGCACATTAGTATCTGTGTCTTCCTAAAACATATCCGCAAGCATAACTGCTTCTTTTAGTCTCTTCTCTGATTTCCAGACAAGTGAATTGATTCTCCACAGTCTTTTGAACTCAGCTAACACAAAACTGAGTTTTCTTGTAGTATGAAACTTCTCAGGCTTCCCTGTGGATCTCTGAGTGTTTTCCTAGAATCCTTGTGCCAGTTCTGCACCAATGTTGATCCAACTCACGCATCATTCAGAGGTTCCCTGAATATCCATTTCARTGTAAGTGAAAGAAAGAACACTTTCTGTGGCACATTAATTAAGACATCAAATGGAATGTAAGAAGGTCAGATTTTTTTTTTATTTTGGATAACACTGAGTAGGAATTAAATGTCTGATTATCAGAAAGAAGAAAGGAAACCTAACTCTTGATGTACTTTGTTCAACTTCTTTACCTCAAAAAAATTTCAGTAATTAATTTCACTGAAATATTTTTTTACAGAGCAAGTATTGTTAGCTAAACTTATAAAGGTCCATTTAAAGAAGTTTAAATTATGKCACTTAAACTTCATTTTTAAGATGAAGAATTCATTTCAAACTTAGAAAAAAAACCACCTCATACTGGAAATCAGCTGTCAGGTTTCAAGTCTTTTATAAAGCTTTATTTAGCCTTGCTTATCTAGCATAATGCAGCTAGAGATGGTAATCTGATCCACCTTTCCTTTGGGATACAGCTACTTTCTAAACTGGAAATTACAGACCACGTTGGCAGCTTAGTTGGATCTGATAATTTTCTACATTATTGGAGAGGATAAAGGAAGTAGGTCATCCATAATAGTTTACAGTAACGAAGCACAGGAAAGAAAGAATTGATTGTCCATTGATTGATTGTGGACAGCAACGYTTCATCCTGTTATCTTGGAGGGCCAGGTTTGAGTGTTCCCTCTATTGGCTGATAAACAGAACTACACTATTGTCAAGCTCAGCTGTCAACAGCTCCACTCACTTTAAAGGAGGAGAGCAAGATGGGAAGAAAACAGGAAATAAAAGCATGATCTTCCAAATAAAAATATTTTTCTACTGTATTTCAGAGGAAGAAGAAGCCGTACTGCTTCTAAAACTTGGCATATTTCAATGTCACATTTTGTACAACAAATGCGACCATTTTTTTGAAACCAGACACATTTCATTATTCAAAACATATGACAATACATTTTCAACATCATGCTGTACAAATATGCCACATTTTAAATGTATTACCCATTTAACACAACATTAAACATATTTCTTTTGTAGCATGGTTTGCAACWTGGAAGAAAGTTGAGAACAGATGGAAATGCAACACCACGCTACTTTATCAGTCTGGCGTGTACTACTCAARAAATTGGTAGCAATGTAGCTGACAAACACAGTCTGCTTTACAAACAGAATTTTGAAGCTTAGTGAATATTTAACAYGTCATTTAGACACAGCCCAAAAGAAGCATTGCAGAACTTCACTGGCCTGGGTCAGTATCCCACAGGTTTCTGCCTGGAGGGGAGAATTATTTTCCAGAGTACCAAAGTGTATAGCTGATTGGTAAAGAGAGAGGTCGAATTATAACTGTCTTTTTCTTTCTTCATGTTTGCATTCAGGAGTAGAGTGTACAGTATAATAAGGAGATATACAGCTACTCAGGGCTGAATACAGCTCCCTAAATATAGGCATCTGTAAGCATTTAAGATGCCCTTGGGTATTCTCCATGACTCATAGCTGCTTCTCCATAAGGACATGGGATCCCTGTAAATCTTGTGTCGTATCTGGCCATCCCATACAGATGTGTCAGACATCTCAGTCATAATAACACTTATATTCAGTCTACTGGATATAGCCCTAGGCATCTTAAGAATGAGCTGAATGGCACTCTAGGTTCCTTAAACTGTAGTGAACAGCTTGTCACTGGGTACACAAGTAACTTAGGCACCTCACTGACATGCAGACATCTATCTGTCTGTCTATCTATCCATCTATCTGTCATCTGTATTTTTTCCTGGGACTAAATATCTCCCATTAATTCAAGTGTCTGAATTCGTTATTTCAATCCTATTTAGTGATAGGGCATTTTTGTTTGCCAAGATAATAGAATAGACTACAAATCCTGTGTCATATCTGTAAGGTGTTTCAACTGGTTTTATACACTTCAGTGTGGGCAACTGACTTGAGCTTATATGACTAYGAATAAAAATTGGTTAGACATTTTCTGACCTGCACCATCCCGTGATATGAACAGAAATGACCTATTAATCTAAAGACTGTTGCAAATAAAGGGGAAAGGCTTTACCTGTTGAATTTATGAAACAAATCCAYGTGAAACTTTCCATAATTCATGCACAGCTATGTTGTTACTAAGAGATTCACACAGTTTTGCATAAAAAGACATAGAGACTTTGAGGTTAATATTTATAATACAAAGTATACCTGGATAGAAGTATCAGAGCATTTATAATACATATGCTTATAAAAAAACCAAACATGCATTGTTTTTTCTAACATTTTTTTAATTTTCACATGCAACTGATGTTTGAACAAGCAGACTTCTTATGGTCCCAACTTATATATATCTTCATTTTTTTATTCATAAAGTTTTGTAAGGTCCTCTTCAACAAAATGCTATTGTTTGTGAGTTCTTCAATTTAACTCCTCTCCAGGTATCTGGATGGTGTTTCAGAAGCCATCCTGGTTTCAGCTGCGATAGAGTTAATTTTCTTCCTAGTAGCTGGTATAGTGCTGTGTTTTGAATTTAGGATGAGAATAATATTTATAATACACTGACCCAAACTGACCAAAGGGATATCAAATACCATATAACGTCATGCTCAATATATAAACTAGGGGAAAAGCTGGCTGGGGGKCCGCTGCTAGGGCATCGGTCAGAGGGTGGTGAGCAATTGCATTGTGYATCACTTGTTTTGTCTATTCTTTTATCATTATTATTATTTTCCCTTTCTTTAATTGTCTTTATCTCAACCCATGAGCTTTACCTTTTTTTTTTCCTATTCTCTCCCCCATCCCACTGGGAAGGAGTGAGCAAACAGCTATGTGGTGTTTAGCTGCGTGTCGGGTTAAACCGCAACAGAAGCTTACAGAAGCACAGAGCTCCTTATAACTCACTGGCAGCAGCAACTAGGCAAAAACTTATATAATTAAGTTTGGCATCTGGAATTGATTCCACCTGAATCAAAGCATAATGAGAAAACATTCTTGTATAAGACTCAACTCTGGTTGTTTTTTACCTCTATATAGCATGATGGGGAATGCTAAATCTGATTTTGAACACCATTATTCATGGAGTGGGAAAAGGAACACAAGAGTTGAATCAAAATTCTAGATAGGCTGAAGACCTTCGTTTATATGTGTAGGCTGAGTTATATGGGTTTTAAGTTCAACAGAAAAAAAAAAAAGAAAAGCCTTTGCTGGAATCCAAAGAGATCACCCCCTGCAAATAACTGGGAAAATTTAAGCCAATAAAAGAAATAGTATAGGCCCCATTCAACTGTCATAATATGCATGCTTAGTGCCTTTGGAGATATTCTGTGGTAACCAAGCTCTCTGTATAGGGCTGATACAATATTCAGCTGATAGGCTCTGAGGGGCTCTGAGCAACCTGATCTAGTTGAAGATGTCATGGCAGGGGGGTTGGACTAGATGACCTTTAAAGGTCCCTTCCAATCCAAACTATTCTACGATTCTATGATTCTAAGATATTTTGTGTCTTATATAGAATTTGAAGACACCTGTCCTCTTTTAGRTTGGCAGCTGAAGGCCAAGCCAGAGTTCAAGTTCAAATCCAAGTAATTAATACTTGAATTTTGTCACACTCTCTAGAATACAGAGAGAGAAAAACCAAACCAAAACAAACTCAACATTCTTTATTGATTTCAACTTAAATGTCTATTAAATGAGAAAAGGACCCACAAAACTAGACACACGCAATTTCAATATTGCATATAGCCAGGGGATATCATGCTGATACTCAGCAAAATGCTATCAGAAGTTAAGCCATAAGCTGTTAGATAACCTTAGGTGACATGAAATAGGTTCCATTTCTATATAGGATTTACTGCATGTAAAAAAACCTCCAAGCTTATAATGTAATAGTTGGAGGAAGGCAGGCTTTATACCTGTCCCTGGAAAACAGAAAGTGGTATGAGTCATTCTGTTAGTRAATAACCTAGCAACCATATCTTTTAATATATCCACAGAAAACTTGACCAGTTTGAGTGACTAAAATGTACTCCACACCTTGGATGAAGTCCTAGCTCCATTCCTATGAATACAAATTTCTCATTGATTTCCCTTGGAGTCAACCATATATGCAACTTATTGGATATATCTTCTTCCATACAAATTGTATATTGGACAACATTCTAATTTTTTTTACCTTTTTAACTATAGCAGAACAAAGAGAAAGAAAGTAACAAAAATATCTGAGAATTAAAAAATAAAGTAGTCATAAGAGTTTTAAAGCATCATTATATGGTTTCTGGAGTTATTTCAAAGACYATAAAAGCAGAGAATTTTCCCAGACCAAAACTGAGAAGTAATTCTGAAAGGATATATAAGCCGGWCTTAGATGAAGAAAAGAAACAAGCAAGTTTAAGTGTGAAAGTAAGGGGATAAATAGATCAGGAGAAGAGATAAAATATGCAATGTTTTACTGCTGAATAAAAGAGGATCAAAGTCACCAATAACTGCTTGATCACTCGTATTTCTTAATGGTAGTTCCCTCTTGATTTGTGTTTGTTCTAGAAAAATCTGCTGTAGAGGGAAATAGACGTAAACCAAGGGAAGTCAAAAGTTCCCACATCACTTGGTTAGTTTTAAAACTTATTTTTGCAAATGTTTTATAGTATTTGGGCTTTATATGGGGCTACACACCTGTGGAGTTGGGAAAAAAAAAGGTAAGGAAGAATTGGTTTATGCTGGGGAGAGATCTTTGCAAATGACAGAACTGGTGTCTAGCAAAATACTTGAAGGAATGCAAAACTGTAATGTCTCCTACTTTACCTGTTCATTACAAGGTCTTATTGGCATTATGGGTAATAAATCATTATGCTCAGCAGTCTTGGTTTATTTCTTCTGAAACAATGTAAGTCTTTGTTCTTTCAATGATCAAGAAGGATGTGGACACTGAAAAAAAGAGGAGAATTCATCTATAAGATATTTGGGAGTTGTGCATTTATGTCTTTGAAATTGTAGATGATACTAAGGATCCTTCCCTTTTTTTACTGTCTTAGATGTCAAAAGYGTCATAAATATCAAGTTAAGGGAGAAAAAGGTATGAATTAATAATATATATCCATTTAAAGGGGCCTTGAGRGAACAGCACTGTTTTTGACAGAAGCTAAGTAAGACTGAAGCTGCCTGGGGCTCTTTGCTTAGCTTCAATCATATTCCTCGAAGCAAACTAACCACAGAGTCATATATATTCTATGTACCTAACTTTGTACTTGATTTGCCATGGTTGGGCAGTATTCAAGGTGGWAAAAACACAGTCCAAAAATGACTTGCATGTGATTTCTGAACCAAATTTGAACGTCTTCTGCTATTTGTGGCAGATTACTTTGTTTAAAGACTCCCATTTTTTCCCCATTCCCATATTCTTGTATCTATCTCTTYCTACAAGGTTTGCAAAATGTCATTGATTTATACCTGACTGAATATTTATTGAAACTCTTGCATGATTCCTCACTTAGGAGCTCCTGTCTCATGACCYTTTAAAAAGAAGCAAAATGAATCTATGTGATCACCTACTCTTACACACCGGCTATCTGAGAAAACAAGTATTGGACTCAGAAACCTGCACAGTTTTCCACTGGGTTGTCATGTAGGCATTGCAAAGGTATCTTTTGTTCTGCCAATTTGTAGTTACATCTATAACAGTAAAAGAAGTCAGGATCAGAAATTTTCCTCCGTACTGTTTAGCTTAGCATTGTAGTTGTTGAGTGCAATACAACCTAAATATAAGGTCATCTTATTTTGCTCTATCCTTGCTTTTGATTCTCTATGATAATTTTAGGAGTGTGATTGTTCTCTGTTCTCACTGCAGGAAGTTTTATTATTATTTTCTGGATGAAGGGACACAGTGTCTGTTAATGAAACACATCATATATTTTTATCACTGATATTAAGTGGAAAAGCATAAAATAATACTATCACATTTTGCTCAATGGCCAAGCTTGTGTCTTGGAGGAAATAACTTGTTCTCTTATCATCCCCAGCTGTCACATTCTCAACACTTCAGCCTCATCTTTCTTAGTTGTGGCATCCCCATTGAGTTCAGCTGTAATGAACAACAGTAAAGAAAATAAAATAAGAAATATTTGTAAACTTTAATRATTTTGAAAGACTAGACTGATGAAAAATTTGTCTGTGCAAGTCCAAATTTAGACTACAATGATCTTTGACCTGAAAATGCTTTTATCCATAWCTTTCACAGGATCACTTTACAGGGCTTTAAACCTTGATCTTGAAGCAGACACAAAATTGTCAAGAAAGCAAGTATGTATGTTAAAGTTCTTATGACAGGGTGTCATGATTAAGAGGTCAGTAGACAGCAAATATATTTGCTTTTTGTTAATTTTGCTTTGCTGTAAAGATATACGCAGACCCTCAGCTTCAATATTCTATSGCTGTTTAATCAGTTTATGCCTGCAACATTAATTTCAAAGTCAATTTTGGAAAGAGTGAGTGAAAATAAACTCATACTCATTGAAGCAGTAGGGTTAAGATACATATTGTAGACACCTACATATTGATGAATACATGTGACATTTCATTCAGCACTATTTGAGATGTCATGTGACCTCTGAGATATTTCCACAGAGCTGACAAGTATGACCTACGGTAGATCTATGCTGTTGTAGAACATCAACTCTAGGCTTTATGTCTTTGGGCACCTAAATCAATATCACATACCATACATACAAACATCTGAATCAAGCTCTGCATTGACTATCTTGGCTAGGGAAAGATTCAGTTGTCCACCAATAAATGTCTAGTACAATTTTAGATTCCCTTAGACATCCCATCTACTGGATCTGACATGTTACAAGTCTCTTCTCTGTCATATCTGCCAGCTCCATGTTACTGTTTTGAATAACCTATTTATTACCTCAATTAATATTTCACATCTCAGATGGCACAAAATCTGAATGGCTAGACAATTTAATTAAGTATAGAGTCTGGATAGGCTTTCCGCTCACTCTAAAAYGTGTTTTATATTTTATCAGGTGACAGAAGACAGCAATCAGTTACCTAAACATACAWGTCTACTACCTCTCCTCACACTGTGGGGCATTCTTCCCGGACTCCAGCTGCCCTTGCAGAAGAACACATGTTTGTCACAAGCCAATTTTACATTTACCAGCCTTGTGTGGATGCATTGGATATCCTATGGCATTCTACCCTTAGGCTGCAGTAAGTGTGGGAGCGAAAAYCTCAACTGAGCACTAGTTATCATCTGTTGAGTATAATTGTAGACACCTAGCTCATCTCTAAACACCTACATTTGAGATACTGTATTTAAGTGTCTGCATCTGAATCTGGATYCCTGTAGTTCTGCTGCTGGATACAGAAATCCAGAAACAACTGAATTTTACCTCTGATACCTCAGACTGACTTGACAAGGCAATTAAAAATAAAAGTTCAATAATTCCTCAATAGCAGGGRAGTACTGCTCATCTAAAATGTTTAGAAGGCAGCTCTATATTGTACACTGCGCAGAGGTACCAAGTTTGCTCAGCTTAGAGTGATGCTGCAATGCTCACGTGGCCCAATAGAGTAACACTCAGAATTGCTGGTTTACACCTGAAAGCAGTACAGCGGTAGGGGCAAGGCACAGGAGCTCATAATCCCAGCTTTTGAGAGCACTTTTGGCTTTGCCCCTTTCAATTCTAGGATTACACCTGGGAGATCTAGCTTGGGAGTCACTGTCTAAGTTCCTTATATATCTCTTACAGATGGACAAATTGAAGCACAAGAATGTGCTGGCTAAAATAATGTTCTCTAATTTTACAGTATCATTGAAAATTTCAATTAAGYTGGAAGCCAGCAGTGAAAAAATTCTTGTATCATACAGACAAGTACTCTGCCTTTCAGCTCAGACTGCTTTTTTTTTTGAAAGTATGTGAGTAAAGACTATTTATTATGCTTTGATCTTATAGTGAAGTAAAATGTGTTAGATGATAGATAACTGTGTATTTTGTTTTCTTCCTTTATTCAATCCATCTTTGTAATAACTTATAGACAAAATTACTGTTTACAGAACATATAATAAATAATATTTCATGCAGGACTACAGCTTACTCTTTGAGTTGAAACTGTTGATGGTAGTTCCAACATTTTCAAAACATCTAAGGAGAAGTAAAAACAGAAAGTAAGCAGTCCTCACAGAAAAAAAAAATCACAGTATTGAGATTCCAAACTGTTGTCATCTACGCTGTGTTTGCTTAGTAAATTAGATTTATATTAGAAGATATTTAAGTTATAAGAGATGATTTAGTAGCAAATGATACCTTCAGATACTCATGAGAAACTAAATATTGTTGAGGGGTTGTGATCTGACAAAAAAAATTCTAGCATCCTTTTTATGGGATCTGTCTAAACCTTAACATTGAAGTGATTTTTATTTTAACTCTTCAGAATGTAACTAAACAATATAGTACAATAAGGCTCATTTCTGCATTTTTGTTAAGGGATGCAGTGTCATGCAGGGTTTTGTACACTATGCAGGAGGGCAAAAATACTTTGTTAGATCCTGTGAAATTCATAAGGCTTTTTATGGCTTGAAAAGCTGCTTTTCATCTGCATCACGCTCTGTTGCCTGTATTGGAGAGAATTTGAAAACTTTCAAAGTCTCTTCATATTAAATGCAGTTCCACTTCCAAATTCTTTACATATCTCAAAACATCCTCCTGAAAAAACTTCTCCTGTTGATTAAAGGAAAAGCCAATTTTAAATACTTAAATTTAGCATTTTTGGAATCTTTTTTGTTRCCCATGAAGAAGGCATAACCTAATCATGATCTTTGTATATACTATTATCATGCAAATTCTTACTAAAGAAACATCTGTATCAAAAACTTTGAATTTCTGTAGTGCTCAGAAAGTGTATTTTATACTAGACAATTGGTTTCATAGGAGATCCCCCCCCCCCTTTTCCAATTCAATATTTTTACCATAATACTTATTCTAAGCATATGGTGAAGCTGCCTCATTGTGAAGATTCATATTTTTCTAGTAAAGAGAATTTCTATTCTTTGTATTCTTACTTTTTCATTAGTTTCATATTAAGAAAAAAAAAAAAAACAAACCTTATGTGTTTTATACATCAGAATTACTTAGGCATATGGTAACCATAACTCCTGAAAATAATGTGGTATTCTCCAGATGAAGCTTATCCATCTTTGAGACTATGGAAATTCTACTACATTTTTCATTTATATTGAGGTTATTTTTGTGTCTTTTCTGYGTTCATAGGTGGGTTTGTTGTTACTTGTCATATCTATTTGGTGTTTACTGATTAGAACAAAATCAGATTATTTGGAGGTTTTCCCAGATCAGAGTGAAAATAATTTGGAAACTGTACATAAAAGCCCGTATTTCTGTCTATTCTGTCACTGTAAGGCTTTTGCATATTCTAAAACATGCCTTAACTTTGAAGTCTATTTTCTTTTTTTTTCTTCTTTTCTTTTTTCTTTTTTTCTTTTTTCTTTTTT
>JASVER010000002.1:15404595-15480315 GCA_030449065.1 Oceanodroma leucorhoa | reverse complement strand
CTTGTATACTCAGGGATTTCTAATTAATAATTATCTTATCTTTATAAACACATTTTTTCATGTACTTATGGCTGAGTGAATGTAGCCTGAATGCCAAGGCATGGTAATACCTGATTTTCTAACTCAAAAGGCTGGACTAAYGTAATAAGTGCCATCTGAATATAAATATTAAAATCACCTGGAAGAATAAAGAATGAAAAAAATACACACAAAACCTTAAAAACAATAAAACCAAAGAAGATCACTTTATTGTTTCAAGCTCAAAGCCCAATATAGCTATTTCCAAGCCCAGAAGGAAGTTCCTTCCTTCAACACACACAAAATTGCATGCACATATGGGTGCCTGTGTATGACACATATATGCTCCCGTGTAGGGTGCAATTTACTGTTAGATCCTAAAAGCACTCAGGATATTCCTGCAGAATTTTTTGCAGATGGGCCCAAAACTCCTCTAAATATGTTTMAAATGTGCTGTTTGTGATCTGCGTTATAAGCTGCAGTCACTTACCTTTCAAACTGGGTAATTCAGGTCCAGTTGTTTCTACATGTGATATCAACAGCAGATGGGACCCTACAAAGATGTTACCCATGTTTTAATGCCTATACCTCAAAACAGAATACAAGCTTAATGTTTGCTATTCTTAGTGCTTGAGGAGGTTTTGCTGTCTGAGATAGTTAAAAAGTTGTCTGGTTATTAGAAGACATGCRCTCCAGAGAGTGCCTGATTTCCTATCTCCTTCTGCAGATCTAGCACCTGAATCAGATTTGCAAGACTGTATCTTCACCTCTTTAAGATCAAAAGCACAGAATATTCTTTTGCACTTTCACATATCTTTTATTTGAAAGAACTGATTACAAGATGTTACTCCCTGTCTTTCATGTAACAGCCCAGAAATTAGAAACCTTGACCAAAAGCTTGACAAAWGGATTGCAGAATCTCTTAAGTATGTCTTAATTAAAAATTATAACATGCATCTGTCTGGTGAGTGCGTTAATGCCCATACTGAAAAGAGAGTCCCATTCTGTGCTTATGAATTCTGTTTTAATTTTTGTTTTGKTTTTTCTTTGCTGTGGTGGTGGCATGAGAGGGAGATATTTGGCTTTTTAAAACAGTTACTCCTTAATGTAAAATGCATAAATAGTCCTGGTAACAGGAATCAGAAGCCAGGATAGTCCTTTCAGATCAGTCTAGTAATAATTACTGTACAGACTCATGCTCTTTCTCTGGCCCTCTGTATTCTAAATTATTTGCTACTAAGGGGTTCAAAGGGTAAGTAGGTCAGCTTTTCCCCAGYTCCTTTTTCCATACTTTCCCCCAAAGTATTTTCCCCAGAAATGATACATTTGTGTTTGAGTTCTGWCAGGCTAGGAACCAAARTACATCTAATCAGCTACACAACTGSTTTAGGAAGTTTATGTAAATAACACTGGCAACTTCACTATAAGTATACATTACATGCCCATAAGWTTTATAATTAGATGAAGGTTTCTTGAAAGAGATTCTTGTAAAYCTTTGTCATATATCTGCTTGTGTGAGCAGTGTCATTAATTCATGGCTGATGTTACTGATGTCCTGCCTTCCTCAGTGAGAAATAGGAAGACAGCACAGTGAAAAGTTTGCCAGAGTACAATTTTATTTTCTGCTCCCCCATGGTTTTAGAACTGCACATTTTGAACCAGTTTCATAATTTCAGACACTTGGAGGGGCATTCATCTCACCTAATGTTAACTGCTGCATACACATCTGYACCAGATCTGGTTCGCCAGACTTCCTTTATAATTAATAGAAAAGTACGGGACTTCTTGAACTTMATTCATGCAAATTATTTTACAGATCTGTTTTAAGATGAGAAGAATCACTCAGATATGCATGTCTACATATATTCCACCCCTGTTCACTCATGTTGTGAGTTCTCCTAAGTACTTACTCTTGTGTCTGCATGTCAGAAGCTCAGTGGGGTTAACGCATCACAACCTTAGAGGCCAACTGAGACATGAATCAGATTTCCATATCCTTTGGTGACAACCTCACAGGGGCTTMAGATGCATGGCCAGCAGTCCTGACACCATCTGGTCTAACTTTCCACTGCTAATCTGAAATGATGGGTGTCTGACTAGTGTCTATGATAGCACTGGTGATGTCAGAAACAAATAATAGTTAATACTGGACTTTTTCTGGTAGATTAAATTTTTTGCTTTAAAATACRTCTTTGCCACTAGAATTGTTTTGCAGAACTGCATGCAAGTTCAACAGCTTAYTTTATGAAGTCAGGCACCCTTATAGCTGTTATTGTGATCATAAAGTTGGCTACTACCTGGGGCTTCTACTTCCTGCAATCAGTCTTAATGTATTACRCAGTTTATGGGGGAAGGATAAGAAYAGGCAGTATGTGACCAGGGCAGTAAATAGGTAAAATATTTCTTGGTCCCAGAGGCCTGGTTGTTAGAGATCTTGAGCAGGYAACTGATGAGAAAAWAAAATGAATTTTAGAAACAGCAGAAGACTTTGACTGCTATCTACTATTGTGACTTAAGAGTACCAAACCTTGAATGCAGACACAGCTCGCAACCACTGGTCACTGATGCCACCGTGTATCTGTCTTTTCACTTTAATTTTTAATTTGAAATCTTTTGTGTTCAGAGGCATAYAAATACATTGCAGATTATGATTAGTTAATTAACTTTTATTTGTATTGATTACACTTTGCTTGCTGACATTAAAAAAAAACAGCTTTGATAGAATGATGGGTTACTGTAAATAACCCTTGTTGTATTCTTCAGTTTCTCCAAATACCAGCTAGCATGCAACTACTGAGTTTTTGCCTCTTTCCATTTATTTGGATACTCTAATGTGACACTTCAGTCATTTGCTATTTTAGACTATGTAAGAAGTTTCATGCCAAAAGTGGTAGCTCCAATGTGAAAAAACATTTTCTTCTGCAAGCAATCGTATTGATTTCTGGTGACAGTTGTATACCCAAATGGACCTGGAAGTCACTCAAAGGACTTGATTACAAATAAGAGGTAATGTCAAGAGATACCTTACTTGGCAGAACACTGTGGACACCGATATTCAGGATAATGGCAAAACCTGATTTTACTTGTGAAAGCCRTATTTGTCTAGCAATAACATTTTGTTCATTCTTTTTTTACTGCTAATACTGTATTTATCATGTCTATTATTGACTATATTTGTAGAGAAGCATTTATATTTCTCTATTATCAATTATAAAATCAGCTGTTGTTTTGTATCATCACAAACATAGCTAGTCTGTTTCCTGGAGCATGATTACTGATTAAAGKACCCCTTTTTATCCTGTACTTCTACAGTCCCTTGTAAATACAAACAAAAGCACTATTATGCATCTTTATTCTAATGTATATCTGAGTCATTTACCCATTACTGAAAACTATAAATAAAATGTCAAGATACCTAGGTTAGGGAGAAGAACCTTAAGTGGGTATATGGGTAGGAATGATAAATCATMTGAACAGCACAGAGATAGATTGGAAGAACAGTTACATCTGCAAGCTCAGCAGAATATTCCAACAGACTATGATAACCAAAATTATGTTAATATTATCTTGATAGTATTTCTTTAGTCTTTGTAGGATAACCTTGGTAGGATAGACACAAAGATCATTTCTTATTTAAGAGGTTCTAATTTTTCAGACTGTTGGGACTTAGAAAAATATTCTTCAACAGTATTACTCTGAGTTCACTCTGTTCTACTCTGTCCTGGGCATTTGCTGTTGAATGCTGCCAGAGGTAGACCTTGGTGGAATTTTGTCTGTTCTTATTTGTAATTCATATGGACCTGATTCCTGAAGATGTCAGTTCTGCAGGAGGATCAGGGGCATAAGAAAAGGGCAAGCACCAGTTCTATCACTCTTTGCTCCACAGTATGACCAACAATATCTAACCCCTGAGAGGAAACAATATCTAAAACAATGAGCAATGATTCACAGAATTGTTCTTGATGTTTTTGACCTAGTTTTTGAGTATCCTRTTCCTTATACAAAGGAACACAGGGTCTGCCAGATGGCAAAATAAAATAAAAAAATGACAACAGTAAATCCAGCACACACTAATTATATCTRTATCAATCAATTTTAAAATCAGGTCATCTATCCAAATTGCAAAGGCATGCTCAGAAGCTTGTATCAGCAGTTACAAAGTCTTGGCACTGCTATACTGAAACCAAAGCTGAAAAAGACTGACATKAACACAGAAAACAACAAAGAAACCAACATGAAAATAAATGAAAACAACAGTATGGTGAGAAATTACAGTTTAAACTGAGGAACAGATTTCAGTCCCTGTTGGAAGTGGAAGGAGGTGAGACATAACGTGGACTTGAAGAAAAGACGGTGATTGCTAACTGGTAGTGTGTGTTAACCTGTATCTTTCACAGTTGGATACTGACATGGATTAAGAGTTGGAGAAGCCAAGAAATGAGGTAGTGAGAAAAAAAGAAAAAAATAACACTGAAAGGAGAATCCTTAAATTCTAAGTCCCGTAAAACTGTAGGAAATAAAATCATAAGGAGAAACTGCAGAACAAAAGATAAGTACTAAATCAGAGAAACCTTTAAAAAGGAAAAATAAAAGTAYAGTTATTATTAACAAACCAAAACTAACTTTTATATTAGAAATATTCAAAACAAAGTACAAATTGTACAATGTACAATGTATGAAAGATCTTTGTGGAAATTTGTAAAAATAAAATAGGCTGACCAGAAGGAAACTTGACAAAAGGACTACAACTGTGTTAGAACAGATGGGCAGAGTGCTTCAAAAATCCTCAACATGCCTTATCTTGTCTCAGCACTGGATTTAAGTGAAACATGAACTAGAAAAATCTCACATTAGCAAGATTGCCATAAAGATGTTTAAAAAACAATCTGCAGTCAAGATGATACTCAAAAMCAAGGTTGCTGGAAGCAAGCAAATCATAGTGAGCATCCTGAAAGCATKTTCTATTTTTTGTCACTACCAAATGATACATGAAAAAAGGTCTAGAATAACAAGCCTGGACACAGGGAGCTATGACCCTCTAACCCGGTAAATGTCATACTGTTAGTGCTAGTTACAGGCCACARTCTTTGTACTAACTCTGTGAGACCTCAGGACTAAGTCTATGTAAGTTTTCTGTGTCTGGGCTTACTTTGGTGTTGGCTAGAACTTTGTTTTAGCTTGTTTGGCTGCAACAGCAGTTGCCTAACAACCACATGATTATMACCAAACTTGTTTTAGCATAGCATTGTGTGTGTGATGACATCCCATTGCTACAATTTTTTTAATAGGTCTCTAACTAACATATAGYAACACAAGCAGTTATTCTGTGTATAACAAACTCTAAAATTAAAAGGCAACTTACAGAAGCGCAGACCTGGGATGACAGCAAAGGCCTTGAAAATGTGGGCATGATACCAGCGGTCCCAGGACTATAAACAAGCCACTAATGRCCAATTGTTTGTCATTAAAGAAACGTAACCTTGGAAGCCAAATAAAGCCCCCTTTTTAGYGGTAACAGAGTGGACAAAAGAACAAGTATCCAAAGTAAGGAAAACATAACATGTGTAGTAAGTACCTAAACAGTGAGGAATTGTGTAGCAATGAATAAAAATCCAGGTACAGGGAGTGTTCAAAAATGTAGAWGTAACCCCAAATGGACTTATTGGCAAGAAACACTCCCCCGTAACATCATGGCCTCCTGAGAATGGACTCTGAATGCTGACAACTCCATGCAACACACCCTCACACTATTGAGGACATCAGCCTTAGACTCACAGAGGCGGTGGGTGAGCATAACAGCAGAAAGAAGAGGCAGATACTAGAAATGTAAGCACAGCAATTCTAACCAGATTGTCAATGAGAGAGGTTTTTGTTTGGTTTTGGGTGGTTTTGTTTTTGTTTTTTCTTTCAATTTTACTTTCATTACTTMATTTTCTCTAATAATTATATCTGGATTAAAGACAATTAATAAACTGTTGAGATTTCAGTTAGATTAACTATTAATTCTTGGGTTTGAGTATAAAGTATATTTCTTTGGTCCACAAAAATTTGATAAGTTGCAATGCAATAAACTGATGGAGAATGCATGCAGCCAAAGCTGTAATTCGGATGCAACATGTCAAAAACATAAACAAAATAAGATTAGATGGGAAATGTTAAAATTACCTAGGTTTTCCTGATTGCATTATACTACAAAGCTAAGCTTTTGAACATTACTTCAGTAGTAGAGACTGATGATAGTAATTCTGATAAACATATTAAGACATTTACACAATGCAGAAGGACTCTAGAAGAAAAAAAGTCAGCTGCATCACGAGTAGGTATTGAAGACACTGAGTTAATGCCTAACAGAAAGATCACTCTCRCTGCTACTTTTCTGACCTCAGTTCCGTGAGTGGTGCAGAAAAACATCTTCTATTTCTACTGTTTTTCTCTCCAGACTTTTTTCCCTCTATTGTTTTTGGGAACAGATAAAACAGAACCTGGGGCAAAATATTTTTCTTTCAGTGTCCAGTTAGCTACCAGAAATGAAAAATCAGTACTAGTACTGTACTTTACTGGTTGTGGCTGTTATAGAGTTAATTTTCTTCATAGTAGCTCGTATGGTGCTATGTTTCAGATTTGTGACCAAAAYAATGTTGATAACACAGKGATGTTTTCATTATTGCTGAGCAGTGCTTACACAGAATCAAGACCTTTTCTGCTTCTCATACCACCAGTGAGTAGACTGGGGGTGCACAAGAATTTGGGAGGGGACACAGAGGGGACAGCTGACCCCACCTGACCAAAGGGATATTCCATACCATATGATGTYRTGCTGAGCAATAAAAGCTGGGGAAAAGAAGAAGGAAGGGGGTCTGCACAGGGTTATGGTGTTTGTCTTCCCAAGTAACTGTTAGTGCATGATGGAGCCCTGCTTTCCTGGAGATGGCTGAACACCTGCCTGCTGATGGGAAGCAATGAACTAATTCCTTATCTTGCTTTTTTTGCATGTGCAGCTTTTTCTTTACCTATTAGACTGCCTTTATGTCAGCCCATGAGTTTTTGCACTTTTGCCCTTCTGATTCTCTCCCCCATCCCACTGTGGGGGAGTGAGCAAGTGGCTGTGTGGGGCTGAGCTGCCTACTGSCATTAAACCACAACAGTTCAATGCTTTTGGGCAACCTGCATTGCTTGTGGGCTACACACTTTAATTTTTCTTGTGATAGCTACATACCATTCCTCTCYGCTGGGAACTGAAAGGTAAATGTTAAACTGTACTGAATTCCACATAGATCATTTGACAGTATTCAACTTCTAACTTTTAACGCCACCACATACACACACACCCTCCCATTAACCTTGAACTGGTCATCTAAAAAAAAAAAAAAAACAACAACATTAAAAAATGCTCCTGTTGTCATTTGGTCTCCCTTTAGTTATCCTTCTCAATAACACTATGTACTGTGAGATAGAAACATTGGAATTGTGTCAAGCTTCAATCAACTTCACACATAAAAAGGACACAAGTCCTTCATGAGAGATAAGCTCTKTTAGCCACTTGTGCATTTTCTTCATGCTTATCTCTGAGAATTTAAAGCATTAYAGTATCATGTTCAGAAGGAAGTTTKGAAGAAAATGTGATGTTATTTAAGTACAAAGAGTCAATAGACTCCTTCTCCTCTCTTCAAATTACAAACATCTTTTATACAGTGCACCTGGTCTTGTGTGTTATTAGCCACTAAGTCAATATGAATAGCATTAGCATCAATTCACCTGCCAATAACAATACATTACAAAACATACTTTTACTGAGTTTGTATTTGCTAACTTACCCCTTTTCAATTGTGACAAAGGGCTAGGAGGAACTTTTATGTTTAAGTGTTTAAAGTGAAGAAGGGAATATAAAGTCCATTTCCAGGTTCTTTACTTCTATTGCTCATGGAAACAGCTAGGTGCTTCAAAAAGTATCCTCACTAAAGAACCACGAAGAGATTGTGAACAGAACACACCAGTTTATAGTTAAACTATAAAATACAAGAAACTAGGGCTAACTGACATGGTATAGCTCATATCAATTGAATTCCTTCTCTTCATTTCCCAAAACAGTATGGTCTTATCCATACCAACTGTCGAGAAGAATCCTTGGCCCATATTATGTTCTCAACAMCATGATGTTGTCTAAGAGAGTGTACACAGGCCAAGACTTTACAAAGGAATATGTTAAATTTAAGCAGTATGGAAGATTTATTTCATGCTGATGCTCAAGCCTAGCTGAACAACTCTTCCTTTTTAACTTAGACAGCTTAGGAAGCTAGAATAAATTCCAGACATTGTATCAGGTAGGATTTCTTTAACAGTAACCCACCCACGGCTTTCTCATACCATTTGAGATGCCCTAGGGTACGGTGGCTGTCATCCCAGTGCCACATGAATGAGGTCTCCAACAGGCTCTATGTCAGATTTGCAACAGTCATATCTGTTAGAAGTCTCAGCTACCTTCATGCTTAGGTAGATGAATTAAGCCTCTCATCTCTATTGACTATGGTGRGAATTAAACATCTAACTCATGAGTAGACAGTAACATATAGGAACCTACTTACATTTAGATGTCTAACCACAAACTGAATTCCAACCATAGTTTTAATTCCTTTTCAGCCAAGTCATTCAAACCCATATGTATTGTGAAACTTCTCTTCTCATCAGATACTAACCTTGATATTGTTATAGTTTGTCAGTCATTTAGAACCTACAGTGTCACCAGAATTGCTTGTGCATGTGCAATTTATTAATTTATTAATTTTGTAATATCGACTTTAATGACCTGTTTATACTTTTCTTTTTCTCTTTAGTTGGAAAACAGATGGTGATTTAATGATCACCTTTGACTATGGATTGTTATTCTACTCATTGTTTAATTTGAAATTTCACAATTTATTCAGCACACATTATGTGAACACTGCTGTGAAGAGAGAATTATGGACTAATGCACCACGAAAACACTGTGTTGTCTACAAGTATTAACCAGTTTGTATTCACAACACAGGTATAAGAAAAATAATGCCATCCCYTTTTTATAAAGGAAGAACTGAAGCACCACTATTTAAGGTCAAACTATCTGCCAGTTTTGAACGACCAATCAAAAATTACATGCTCTGATGGTTTCTGGAGCACATAGCATTATGTATTAACCCTCTGTAGAACCTCATTCCTTCAATTCTTAGCTTCCACTGACTTTTAGTCACAGCTCTAAGTATTCAGCAGTTATGTAGCTCATAACAATAAGTCAACTGACTGATCCAGGAAATGAGAAACACCATTATTAACAGCTTCTCAAATCTTTTTTAAATAAATGAATTTCTATCAAATAGTAAGCAAAGCACAGGCACAAAGTACCTGAACTGGGACAGAGGTGGAATTTAGCTAYTTAAATCCCCAAAACATCTCAGACCACCCATTGTACAAAGTTTTGCAACCTTCTAAGAACCTAATAACAATAAGGAACTTAAATGTCAGGCTGAAAGTCTCAGAAATGCCTAAAGGTAAACACTGCGTTTATTTACATAAATTCTGGATTTGTAGTGTCTTTTTTGTGTTTTTTTTTGTTTTGTTTTGTTTTGTTTTTTTCAAAATAGATTAGAAATTCATACAATTTTTTTGTKAGGTAGGTAAACATGTAATCTAAGTCTTTTTCCTGGGACCAAAGCTCTTAATTTTTGGAACAGTGTTTTCTTTAACGGTTTAGCTATGAGGRCCTTCCTAACCACAGAAATGTTGGTTAATTGCCATGTCAGGCAATTAACCAAAGGAGTGAGGCAGAAAAGGAAGATACTTGAAAGAAAAGTGTAAATAAATACATTGATTAGAAATTGGATATTCCTTTCTATAAAGCTTCATCAAGGTTGCTGTACAGTAAACTTCTTTGTTCTGTGACTGAAACCTATGATAGACCTTACTAATTGAACAACAGAGGCAACTGTGAATTATTAAACACTGTGATATTGTTTCAGAAGTGACACATACCTTTATCCCTAATAAGATATTCATTTTGTATTTCTAGGAAATAAAATTGTCTTTGTTTCACTTGATTTGTAAAGCATACTAAGGGGTGATACCAAAGCTGATTCTCAGAATGGTGGAGGCTGATTTGTTTCCTTGTGGGATTCAAATGTGAGCTCCTTTGCAGCAAAGTCTTAAACTACAAGATATTTAGAATTAYAGAAACATAGAATCATWGAATCATAGAATAGCTCGGGTTGGAAAGGACCTTTAAAAGTCATCTAGTCCAACCTCCCTGCTGTGGGCAGGGACATCTTCAACTAGATCAGGTTGCTCAGAGCCCCATTCAACCTGACCTTGAATGTTGCCAGGGATGGGGCACCTACCACCTCTCTGGGAAACCTGTTCCAGTGTTTCACCRCACTCGTAAAAAATTTCTTCCTTATAGCTAGTCTGAATCTACCCTCTTTTAGTTTCAGTCCATTCCCCCTTGTCCTSTCGCAACAGGCCCTGCTAAAAAGTTTGTCGCCATCTTATAAGCCCTCCTTATAAGCCTTCTCCCTGAAGCCTTCTCTTCTCCTGGCTGAATAACTCTTGCTTCATAGGGGAGGTGTTCCATCCCCCTGATCATTTTTGTGGCCCTCCTCTGGACCCGCTCCAACAGGGTCTTTGTCTTTGTCAACCCGCTCCATGTCTTTCCTGTGCTGAGGACTCCAGAGCTGGATGCAGTACTGCAGGTGGGGTCTTACCAGAGCAGAGTAGAGGGGCAGAATCGCCTTCCTTGACCTGCTGGCCACACTGCTTTTGATGCAGCCCAGCATACTGGTTGRCCTTCTGGGCTGCGAGCGCACATTGTTGGCTCATGTCCAGCYTTTCATTCACCAGGACCCCCAAGTCCTTCTCGGCAGGGCTGCTTGCTCTCAATCCCTTCATCCCCCAGTCTGTATTGATTCTGGGGGTTGTCCTGACCCAGGCGCAGAACCCTGCACTTGGCCTTGTTGAACCTCATGAGATTCACACGGGCCCACTTCTCAAGCTTGTCCAGGTCTCTCTGGATGGCATCCTGCCCCTCAGGCATGTCAACCACACCACTCASCTTGGTGTCATCCGCAAACTTGCTGAGGGTGCACTCGATCCCACTGTCTATGTCATTGATGAGGATRTTAAACCGGTTCCAGTATGGACCTCTGAAGGACAACACTTGTCACTGACCTCAATGTGGACATTGAGCCATTGACCACTAYYCTCTGGATGCGACCATCTAACCAATTCCTCATCCACCGGACAGTCCACCCATCAAATCCATACCTCTCCAGTTTAGTGAGAAGGGTGTTGTGGTGGACTSTGTCAAAGGCCTTACAGAAGTCCAGATAGACGATATCTGTAGCCCTTCCCATGTCCACTGATGTAGTCACTCCATCCTAGAAGGCCACTAGGTTGGTCAGGCAGGATTCGCCCTTGGTGAAGCCATGCTGGCTGTCTCGAATCACCTCCCTGTCCTCCATGTGCCTTAGCATAGCTTCCASGAGGATCTATTCCATGATCTTGCCAGGCACAGAGGTGAGACTGACTGGCCTGTAGTTCCCYGGGTCTTCCTTTTTTCCCTTTTTAAAAATGGGGGTTATGTTTCCCCTTTTCCAGTCAGTGGGCGCTTCACCGGACTGCCACGACTTCTCAAATGTGATAGATAGTGTCTTAGCAACTTCATCCACCAGCTCCCTCAGGACCTGCGGATGGATCTCTTTGGGTCCCATGGACTTGTGCACCTTCAGGTTCCTCAGATGGTCTCAAACCTGATCTTCTCCTACAGTAGGTGGCTCTTCTTTCTCCCAGCCCCTGCCTTTGTCTTCTGCGGCTTGGGCAGTGAGGCTTRAGCTCTTGCCGGTGAAGATTGAGGCAAAAAAGTCATTGAGCACCTCACCCTTCTCCATATCCTGGGTAAGCAGATTTCCCTTTTYGTTCCRGAGGGGGCCCACTTTTTCCYCAGTCTTCCTTTTATCCCCGATATGCCTGTAGAAGCTTTTCTTGTTGCCCTTGATGTCCCTGGYCAGATTTGGTTCTMTCAGGGCTTTAGCTTTCCTAACCTCATCTCTGGCTGCTCAGACAATTTCTCTGCCTTCCTCGCAGGCTACCTGTCCTTGTTTCCACCCTCTGTAGGCTTCCTTTTTSTGTTTGAGTGTGTCCAGGAGCTCCTTGTTCATCCATGCAGGCTTCCTGGTGTTTTTGCCTGACTTCCTCTTTGTTGGGATGCATCGCTCCTGAGCTTGGAGGAGGTGATCCTTGAATATTAAACAGCTTTCTTTGCACCCTCTTCTCTCCAAGGCTTGATCTCATGGTACYYTACCAAGCAGATCCCTGAAGAGGCCAAAATCTGCTCTCCTGAAGCCCAGGGTAGTGAGCTTGCTGTGCACCCTCCTTGGTGCCTCAAGGATCTTGAAMTCCACCATTTCATGGTCACTGCAGCCAAGGCTGCCTTTGAGCTTCACATTCCCCACCAGCCCCTCCTTGTTGGTGAGAACAAGGTCCAGCATAGCACCTCTCCTCRTTGGCTTCTCTATCACTTGGAGAAGGAAGTTATTATCGATGCATTCCAGGAACCTCTCGGATTGCTTATGCCCTGCCRTGTTGTCCGTCCAACAGATATTGGGGTGGTTGAAGTCCCCTATGAGGACCCGGGCTTGTGAAAGTGAATCATTACTTTATGATTCCCTAAAACCAGGTTGTAAATTCTTACTCGTTACTGCAGTCATGAGTAAGAAATGCAGTCTCATGACTGCATTTATAAATTAATTTGTTACTGTTTATAGCTCATTCTGAGGATGAAAAACCCAATAAATTARGAATCTTACTAGTTATAAGCTGCATACATATGCATTTTTTTCAACTTATTTTCTGACCTCAGGTCCCAATAAGTCTTCTCCTATGGCTTATAAACTCTGATGTCCTGACTTGGGTGCTAACATTAACAAAACATATCAGTATAATGACAGTATAGAAGCAAATTAATACATATTGGATAGTCTATTTATCGAGTTCCTTTTATTGAAAATAATAAAATTACATATWCGTATATTACATTAAAATTAAATTAACTGTGGTATTATTCTGGTAATYACTATTTCATTAAAATACTTCAGAATGCATAAAAATATTTTCTTTCAGAATTTCTTTGTTCTCTGTGTTGTTTATATGATATTGCTAGGGGTACTGAATATGTTAGGATCCAAATATGTTCACTGCATGTCTATCTATTATCTATACAACTAACTGCACACAAACAAATCTAATTTTTATCTTTTTGATGGATTGAGTAAATGAGTAGAACTAATTTTTTTTGCTCTTCAAATGTGTGTTTTAAGTAATATTAGTAAAACAAACAATGGACTTGATTCTGACTCTTATTTCAGAGGCACTAGTTGAGAAGTTTGCCCATTCGGAGAAAGGAGAGAGAAGAAAAGAGTGCTATGTAGAGTTGCACTGAGAGTTTGCATATCTCTGTTTAGGTTTCTTAAAGTTTTGAGAATTATAAAATGAAATGCAGTCATATAGTACAAAACAGAGAACAAAAACCCAATAAAAAAAAAGAAAGGACAGGTTTTCTTTCTGCAGCTCATGGGAGCATGGCTTTATTCGCAATAGAAGGAACAGATCCTATGGCTCAGGAAAGCAGAAACTTTTTATTACAGCTGACCTAAATTTCACTACAGATGCTCTGATGGAAAGAGAAAGGATATGTTAGAGTCACATTGATATGTCAATTGGACAAAAGACACATAAGGTGCTTTAAGTGGTAAGTTGAATTGTGAATAGCTTAATAGTAACAGTTTCATGAAATATTTATTTTCTCAACTTTTCAACAGAAAAAAGATAAGCAAATTATTAGAAAAGAAACAATTTTGGGTTTGACACTTGAAAGGATTAATTACTACAGGGATCCAAATCCATTGCAAATTTATTTGACTTAGAATTGTTGCATTTCTGAGATATCTAAGATGCTAATATCTGGGTAATGTTGTTCACAAATAAAATTGAGGAGTGATTTCTATTCACTTTAACTGAGATTATTATAAAGTAGATATTTCCACTTATAAAGAATTCTTCAGATGAGAAAGGGCTTATGATTTTTATTAAAAGTTATGGCAGAATAGTCAGCAAACATTTTGGTATCACACCACTGACTTACCTTCTTTCTTTTTTTCTTTTTTTCTTCCCCCCCCCCCCCAAAATTTTGCAGTAGAGTTGCCAAGGATAAACTTTCATATGTTTGGTTCATATGTTGTCTTTGACAAATTTCAAGGAATTTTGTATCTCAGATGGACAGTACAGGTAAACTATGAGAGTTCTCTCATGCTTTGGGTGKAGGACCTCTGAAGAAAAAACAAGATGAAGGCAGGAGCAAGGTGGTAGACAAGTTGCATGTTCGTGTTCTCAACTCAAAGCTTAAAGGAACATTGTACTTGCCTGAAACACAATCCCTTTTGAAAGCTGCTACAGGCAGGTTCTGCGTCTCCCATAACTGAGAATATACTCAAATAGAACTGTTTAGTCTTTAGTAATTTCACAGAATTTTCTTGCCCTTGGAATTTTGTGTCGCTTTCTTAAATTTATGTTGGTGCACATCTTTAAGATTAAGCCTTTTTTTAAGGTATAGCTCTGTGGTTGTTTTGTTTTGTTTTTTTTTTTTTTTAATTTTAAAGCTGAAACTGCTTTGGGTTTCAGTTTTTACTTGGGAAAAGTAATAGTTTTCTGAAGGAAAAACAGGTATTGAAACTTTCTAAAACACAGAATTTTATGACTAGCTTACTAAATGTTTACTTTCACATGCACCTTTAGTTATAGCTCAAAAAATCTTTAGTATTAAATGTACAAAACCCCAAACCTGAGTCTTTAAAATGTAAAACATTCATGATAATGAGAAAAAAAAAAAAAAAAAGAAAAAAGTCCTGAGTCCATAAACTACAGAATAGATAATTCCTACATGGATACATCACTGTACTTCAAGATAGAGTATTTCTTTGGCATATTGTTCCTGGAAGCTACTTCAAGTAGATCCATCGTATATTGCTCTTATGGTATAGCATATATGTATGGTTAGAAATTATTTCTACAYTGGAGATTTTGCAGTCTAAATAGAAAACTAGGAAAGATGGAAGAGGAGAAAAAAAAAATAATTTATTTATCACTTGGGGAGTTGAAATTTAGMCTAAATGACTGGCAAATCCTCCAGAGAAATATGTTGGTGTCTAGAAATAAGCTCTGTCTCCTGAATGTCAGTTCAGTACTTCTCAACAAAATCATTAAGTATGAAGAGTATGAAGGCAAAAAAGACAAGTGATTTAAAGCTAAGACAAACGGTGTAATGGTGAAATAATTGGGAAGTTATAACAGCAATTCTGTTACTGAATCTTCAAAGAAAGCACGTTATACCACTGGAAACACAATTCATTCATTCACAAGAGAAGGGAAGAGATGAGTAGTATCAGGGTAAAGGGTGGGACAGCAACCTCTCAGTATAAAAAGTAGTTCAAGTCTAAAGTTATCTCAGCACCTATAATATTTAGTAAAGTGTTATTTTAACTACGTAATAAATCTGTCCTAGATTTTTTTAATTACTATTTTTATTATGTGGCATTTAAGTAATATATTTCACAAAATAATAGTATAGGACTGATTTGCATTGTTCTACACACAATAAATCTTAAAGAGCTAGATTTCATTTAAGTGTTATAACTCTTTGGTCTTTTCATTAAATTAASATTAATCAATATTGTTGCCTTGTATATAAAGAAGAAATGGAATCATCTGGTATAATAAAGAGTGAAATATTTTTAATGAACCCATAACAATTAAAAGAACTGTACTGTCAGAGTCATGACATATTATATTATTTTTCAAAGCAAGAAAACACTAGTAACTGCAGAATTTAAAATTGTATCTGCAGAATTAAAAAGTATCTAATAACTCAGCATTAGAAATAGCACAAATTCTGAACTATTCCATTAAGCCAATAGAAAGACATAAAAAATAAATCAATTCAGGTACAATAACAGGGCAAAACCAAATTAACTGGCATTTTTTCAGGAAATCCTAGCTATGCATACGTTTTTCTTTYTGTATCTCAGTAAAATGCATATTAKTGTGATGACACTACAGTACTGTGATTACACTACAGAGATATAGCTAGCCCTTATTTYCCTTTCTCACTTCCTATACTCAGCAACTGTGAAAGCAGCTWCAACTCTGAAGTGATGCTGAAAAAGGAAGGAGCAGGTGCAGGGTACCCATGTCTGATCAAATAGCCTTTTTTYCTTTCTCCAGGGTAGGACTGTGAGCAAGAGCAGTCAGCTTACCATATGGCACTTTGTCCCAGAGGAGCAGGAGAGAATTTAGGTCCTGATTCACTGGCCTCTGAAATGACTGGTAGTCATTTCTCTGATCTTGGTAGGTGCAGGACTGAATCTTTTAATTATGGTCCATCAGTCAGAGAGGAAAATGAAAAGGGCACGATTTTTGTCTTGGCTAATGGCCAAAGTGGACTGTCAGCAATATAAAAACTTAGGCACCTGCTCTCATATACTATTTTTCAATGATGTACTATGCCCTGCCTTGGATTACCACTGTAGGCATCMAATTAAAACCCTCAGTTAAAGGATTAGAAGCTTTATTTTGGATGGCAGTATAACAATTTGGTCATAAAATTACAGTGGCATATCATCCATAGCTAAGGACGCAGGGCTGAAACAGGGTGATAGATAAAAGCACTGGAGGGCAGGAACTTGTTTATAGTAGCATGGAAATCTTTAAAAGTGTAAATAGATCAGGTTCTGTTTTCCTGTGCTTCTGTATGTAATTTATATGCCTGAATGTAGATCTCCAGGTACTCTACTGCTTAACATAYGTTTAAATTCAGGTTTAGGAAGACTGACCTTTCCAAATCTATTGTATTCTTATCCTAGATATATCTCCAAATAAGAAATGTGTATTTACCCTGGTGAGCACAAAAGGCAGGCAATCACAAGTACTTCAGTAATTTACTTTAAGAATTCAATTTCTTATGATATTTCATATGTTCTTTACATAAATTATTTAGAAATAAACTTTTAATTATCCTTGATAAAAATACATTTCTAACTATGTATGACACTCACCTTGCTGGATAAGAAATTTCATGCTGCAGGCCCAATTCAGCCTCACTAGAAGGAACAGACAAGAGTAACCCAAAGCCACGAAATGTGGCTGAACATGCTTTGCCCAGACTCATAACCTTCCTTTTGTCTATAAAATGCTAGTACTGATAAGGCTGTGCTGTCACTGCCCGCTGCCAACATCATTCTGTGCATAGGGAAAATAGTACATATTATATGCACTGTGTATGCCTCTCTGTTTCTGRCGATCAAATCTTTTATTTTGTCAATTATTTTAATAGATAACTTTTCTTGTCCCTCAGGGAATCTCTATCTCATTGAAACGGTCTGCCTTTTTCTTTCTAAATAGACAATGTGTCACATATGTCTCAAACACTAAGTGGGATGGCATTCAGTCTTGTTACATTCTCTTGGTGAGAAAAACCTTCTCAGAAGGATGACACRGCAAATGACATAGCTCTCTTCTCCTAGCACTCATTTGTATCTTTTAGTGAATTAGTCAGCCCTTTGACAAATCTTTTTGTGTGTAGATGGAACTGCGAAAGCTGTATTTATGGCTGTCAATAAATACAGTAACACCACGAACACATTTTTTTCCTGAAATTTTTCTGACATTGTCTCTTTTGAGTTGAAGGTATGCTACTCACTGTTGGTATTGACATCTTTTTGTGTATGGATTTCAGTAACTATTGCTTTCATGAAAGATTAGTTTCATAATGGATTTTTTCAGAGGTGATCTGATAGATCTTATCACTTGTATTTATGTGATTTTTATCTGGCATATTTTTTACTATATCTTGTCTTGCAGTGCTCATTTAAAAATATTTAAAAATTTCAAATTACAATCATATTCTTTTCCCAGGGAATGTAATTTTATAAGATATAGAATAAAMCACTAAACTTCAATTTTATGAACTTTTTTCAAAAACATTGTGKTTTTTTCAAAAATTAATTTAGGATCTTATGTCTCTTTCAAAGTTAACAAAACTTAACTTAGAAGGAATATTTATTTCCCTAAAAATAATTTTAAAATTTATTCTGGATATTTAATTGCTTTTAAAACATGTTACCCCTATTTCTTTTTAACTAATGGATCTTCAACAAACTAATAATGAATGTATATGCAACCTTTTGTCAAAGTCAATTTCTAAGCTAGACATCAATTAAAATTCAGTATAGGCTGAATTTTCAAAATTCAAATTTGCACAGTTTGAATAACAGTCGCTTAAAGTGAAATAATGCTTAGCCTGAAATATACTTATGTAAATGGCTCGAAGCATTGCAAGTCACAGACAAAACATTTTAAGGAAAAAAAGACAGTGTGGTTATTTCTTTAATATCATGCTTAATTTTAACCACTTTCTCTATTCTCTCMTAGATATATTTTGATCATTGGAAAGGTCTCTGAATGTACTTTGGATAGAAGAAAGTGGAATCCAATTCATGAGATGATAGCTCTTAAAATTTTAGAAATCATTCTGTGRAAGTGGCTGTTTCTCCATTAAGAGAGGGAGACAAGAGAACAAGTTTTCCTAGACCTTTATCAGAGTCAATCCTGGCTAAAAACGTAAGATTACACTTGATTATGTATTCCAAATGTCTAGCAGCATATACCAAAACCAAAACTGGTATTTAATATATACAATATGTATCGAGGAGGTGTTTATATATATATATATATTTGTTTATATATATATATATATATTTTATGGAAGGGTTTGTGGCTTTATTTGGTGTGGCTCAGTGCATAGAGCCAACATATATACTAGCATGTTCTGCAGGCATGAATCTGCAGAGAGAAATGGTTGTTGCCAAAGACCTATTRTCAACACTGTACAGGTTCTGAGGGCTCATTTATGATGAGCTCTAATCTAGTCACATGGACTGGACCATATTTCATCTGAACTAAAACTCTGATGTAGACACTTGTAGAGCACAGCAGATGACAGCCTCACATCTACTGCTGACCTCCTGGGTGACCTTATCCAAATSATTTTATGCCCTTATGCTTCCTTTTTTCTCTCTAAAATAGGGGTAAGAATACAAGTAATAGGGGTATTACAAGTATTACAAGAGCTCTGATGGTAATCATGGCTGAAGAGTGGAATGGTAGTATTATCCATCTGTAGGGGAAAAAACTGCAAACCAGAAACAGATTTTTCCTCACCTATAGTTTACTCTCTCGGTGGTAAAACAGGTGGAAGTACGTTAGTAATGAATCTCTCAAGTCTAGCATTCGTTGAAAGCTATTCCATTTGGGAGAATAGTGCCTTAATCATTGTCCCTATCCTTGCTATTCATCCTTATGAGAATAAGTCAAAGGTTTTCACCATTTAATAAAGTGAAAAAAAATAAACAGACAGATGAAGAGCAGGACTGCAGACTTTATCAGGACAAGATTCTTTTTGAATCCCTTGACCAGGCAACTGGTTCTTCCCTCCTCTGCTTGAGAGAGAAGGATCTTATTCTCTATATAACCTGATTCAAATTAGTGTGAACACTCATGGCTCTGTTCCATGATAACAATGGTTACAGAATCACAGGCTTTGGAAGATCAGAATTATTTTTCTTGAATGTGTTGGTTCCTCTGCAGTGCTGCCATAGAGCTCATGCGTCATGACAGAAGGAACAAGGAGCAGTAGGATGCCAGTGAGTGACTCTTCCTGCTGATACCGCTTTTTGKTGTCATACAGCCAGTCATGAGTGATCCCATGACAACAGCAAGCAGCATGTAAAGGCCAGGTCCCTTCTATGACTCACAGTTTAAATTAGGTAATAGTCAAGTTAACCACAGCAGTCTCTTGTTTAGAAAAGAGGTCAGCTCTAATTCTGCTTCAGATTTTGGKTTTTTTTGGAGCTGTGCCTGTGCATGCATATGCGATGCCTGCTGCTTTGTTCCTTCTGTAACTTGCTGAAAAGTAGTATGGATAATCTGCATTCAGTCGGTCTGTTTAACTTCAAAATCATAGTAACAGCCAGCCATCTTTTTGTATCACATTTTTTGTATTTTTGCAGGAAAATTTTGCACTGAGGAGATGGGCTAAGTGCTTTAGAAATATAAGCATTCATCAGAAATCCCTTCCTGGAAATGCAAACTCAAATTTTTTTCYATTTCAAGTGCATCTACAGAAACTGCAGGAACTTTATTGAATTAATAGTGKTTTTATGTTGAGTGACAACAGGATCCTTGCAGAATAATTTTCTGTACAATCAAAGAATGTCAAGTGGTTGACCTTTTTCGAGACTGCAACCAGTTTGCAACATTTACGGAAAAGCCCCAAAGATTTCTTGCCAGGGGTAGCAGAGAATTTGCCTGGTAAGCCTGCTTTGCACATATTAAATTTGAATATTTGTGAAATCCTATTAAAAGCCTTGAAAACCCTGAGTTCAAAGCTTTCTAACTGTTCACTTATCTCCAGGGGAAAATATCTACCCTTATTCACAGAGAATAAAAAAGGAAACAAAAAGGTATAATTAAAAAAACAACACAGAAACACTTCATATCTTTTGCATAGGGCTATTAGCTATGTTTCTACATCTGAAGCTTGCCAGTATACATTTCTAGCAATGTAAAYATTCCGCAAGATGTATTATGATTAACTTGAAATACAAGCTAATTATAGTTGAAAGGAAAATTATTATCTAATTATCTTTGTAATCTGGCTACAAAATGCCTGCATATAGCTTAATCAACCAAAATAATAACAGAAATTTTTAAATTTTGTGTTTGAACATCTGTGTCTATATTTGTAAGAAGGTAATGCAGCCCATATATATCTATATATATACGTTTCCTAAGAGATATAGAAACAGTATAGAATGACCATAAAACGAATTGAAACTCTCAGATGCTTAGGTAGTAACAATGATGTTATGTGTTTGCCAGTTACAAACCCAAAAACTTTAAACAAAAAGGAAATTCAAATMACTCTGCTCCTGCCTCTTTATCTAGAAGATGATTATATTTGATTTAGTGAAATTAACATCTATGCATAGCTCAACTCAACAAATGCAAATCTTTGCTTCAACAGTATCAGAAGTCCTTACACAGGATTTTTTTTAAATTTTTTTTATAGTTCAAATTCAAATGGRATAGAGAAAATTTGCCCCATATTTGGTCTCCTGACCAATATGTAAGAGATCAAAGTACATAATTTTTGATATTGTAGTTAAACATAAAAACTTGTTTAGAGGTGATTGAAGTAAAATTCAATGTTCCCTGCTAAGTCCAAAAAMCACTATTATACCTGATTTCTCTCTTGAGATGTAAAGAACAGAGAAATTAAGGYTAACAACATCAAACAGTTGGGGACAGCTGACCTGAAACTATTTTGATATGCTAATAAAAATGTATATGGTTATTTGCAATCATTAATCTTCAGCATTTGCCAGTCCTATGCCTCTAGACAGAGCATGCAGCACACAATCTTGTATTAATGTCCATTTGACCATTTGAATTCTGATGAGCTACAAGTTTCTGAAGCAATTCTCYCACTTTGCTATACCTTCTCTGTGTTAGGTCATTTTGCGGTAGTCTCAGGAAACATGAACTGGATCCCTCTTGATTACCCTGAAYTGGAAGATGTGCCATGAGGGCCACTGCTGTGCTCCAGTTGCAGAAGTTTTCAGTCCCTGGGACCAGATTGAAACAACTGTGAAGTAATACTCCTGAACCACACATAGAATAGGTGGTGTGTCACCAGCACCAAATATCTGCCAGGCCCATAGGCATGTTTCTCATGCGGTGCCCGTATTGGCAGCAACAATGAGCCCTCCAGTAAGACAAGCAGTGGAATTTAGAGAGCTGATCAAATGGCAGTGTTTGTACTAAGGTGGGAGGAATAGCTTTTCTCTGTTGTACACCTTTTGGTTTCTGGAATTCGTTCAATATCAAGCAATACTTGTCAAAATTGAAACTGTAAGTACCTTTTCCTCTTCTTGCAGTCTCCTACCATCTTTGCTGCTCAAATTCCAAATTATTCAGTAAGTAAGACAGGACCCCTACTTACAAATAATTCCTTCCCTATAAAATTGTGATTTCTTTTTAGAACACTATCTTGTTCTGTGAAGGAATAAACATCTTCCAGAGGGGGGAAAAAAGAACAACAACAACAACAAAAACCCAAAACYAAACAGAATTAAAAGTTTTGTCTCACTTAGCTTTAGTCATGTAAAAATTGAACGTCTAGTCCAGTCTAATATCTCATAAAGGCAAATAATTCCATCTGTGTTATTATCAATAACCTTCTGGAGTTGTGTATCTTTTTGAAGTGACTATAGAGAGAACCTAAATGTCTAGTTTAGACTAGAAACCTAAYTTTTAGATGGCTGAATTTGTAAGAAATAAATTCTAGTTATTCTACTACTAAAAAACTGGTTAGAAATGCACAAAGCAAAGAATTAATTATTCGTGGAAGCCTTGATTCTAGTGTTTCAAATTACTGTGTATTTTAYTTTGTAAAATTAATATATTCTCTAATTATGAAAAAAATAATACTGCAAAAATTATTATACAGTTTACTAGTGTAAACATTTAGRTGTTCAAATATATACATCAGTTCTTTTTTAAATCTGAATTTTAATAAATGTGCCAAAGAAGTTTGCTTGMTTTGGGAGGGATTTTACTTTTTTGCCCTCTAGACTATGAATGTGAAATATTTAGCTCAACAAACAGTTAACAGTCCATCAAAGATGCCAGGATTTTTTATATCTTCACAAACAGCTGTCAAACACAAAAACTTATTAAATAATTTTGATTTGTAGATCTGTAAATTCTATTGTCAATGCATAATAGCTGTTTTATAAGAAATGTCAAAAAATAGGCAACCAGATAAATCAAAGTATTTTCCACCTCCACAGACTTTATCCCAGCTCCTGAAGCTTGCTTTCAAAACAAATTGAGAAGTGTTCTGATCTATTTTGTCAGATAGGTTGTCCCACATTTCAAAAAACAGGGAAATCCTGTTAACATGGACTACATCTCCAGCCGTGCTAAAAGGCACTTTGAAGACATATTGGTAAGTGGACAAGCCAATATGAAAGGAGCACCCCGCCAAAGGTGCTTTAGCTTCTTTCACTCACTTTAAAAAAAAAAAAAAAAAAGTGATCAGTCCAATTATTGACCACCTAGAACATTCTTCAGAAGGAAGTATTCTAACATAGTAGGCAAGTCTGATGCTCAGTAAGAATTGCCATCGACATGCGCAAGGTCAGCAGGTGAAATTAATGTATATATTACCAAATTAATCATAGATTCAGACTAGTTAAAAAGAAATATTGTTCCACAAATCTCTTCCTTGGGACTATAAACATAGCTTATRTTTTATTAATACATACAAATACACATTTGTATACACTGTAATTAGTCATATAAACTGCCCAGCCTTTCTTCTTAGGCTGAATTTTCCTGTGTATACATACGTAGGAACTGGCTGTCTGAAATATGTCATGGAAAAGTACATGTTCAACATATAAATGAAAGGCTAACACAGCCAGATGTATGCTCCTTCTGAACACCTGCATGTGGGAACCCCARTGAAGATTGTATTTGCGAAAGGCATTTCCAAAAAATCACGACAGCTCATTTACATCTTGTAAGAGTATTGCATGGTTTTGACTTGAGATCTATTTTGTGTTTTCAAAAACAGGAAGTATAGTACAGTACACAGCAATGTGGAATTAGATSTAGGCAATAGGATAATTTGGCAAACAATTTGTCCAACAAACTCATAAGGACTCATAATTTGTCAACACCAACTCATAAGGACAAAAGTTAAAACATAAAAGAACAATCATTCATTGCTTGCTTATGCAGAAACAAAAAAAGCAATTCTAYATGAAATAAATCACTGCAAATCTASGAATAAATTAGTATGCTCAGTCAGGAATTCCCTTCTGGCATTTATCTAGTGTGGCTGACTATATGCAAACCTGAGCTTTRCCAGCTTMCCAGTACCTTTCAGTACGCCTCAGTTAAAGTTGATGTATTCATTGATTACCTGAAAACATTTATTCTCTTTGGTTCTTAGTTATTCCACCTATGGACCACTCACTGCAAAGCAGTATGTCTTAAAATCCACTGTGAATTTCTTCCATTTAAAGGAATATGTGTTTTACTTAAAAATAATGTACTTTACCTGGTACCATAGGATACAACAGATCACCTAATTCAATATTCTACTATCCTTATCTAAAATAAATATTTCTGCCTTTCCAATCTCAAACTCTTCTTGGCATCTAAAATACATTGTGTTTGTGGCATCTTTTTAGAAAAGTCAGTTTCTGTGTACTGGAACTTGAAGGTTGTGTCAGGAACTGCTCACTCTTTGAAGAAAGATACAACTAATTTGGAGACAAAAAAGATAAAACATTTAGAACGATCACTTGAATTTGTTTCTATAGTCACATCTGTACAAATACACTAAATATCTGGCATTGAGACCAGCTGGCATGGCACAGCTTGTGCCTAGACTAGCAATTTACTTTGCCTTAAAATGCTGTGCTCCCATCCCCACTGCAAGCTATGTGGCACAGGCCCCAACATGGAAAGTATCCTACGGGCATTCCTACGCATCTACCCATATGACTAGGCAKCATGTTATGCAATGAACCCCTCCTCTCTGTCTCACATGGCACATATGGCACACCTAGGGGATTTAAAGGGGCCCTATGCCCACATTCTCAGGTAAGGAGTTTCTGTTGAATGGTCCCTCACCCTGCTTGTGGCATGCAGGGACACCAAACACCAGATTATGAGTGCTCTCTTCCTTCTCCATCTCCCTCCCATAGTCCCATAGTCCTATATTCCTTGCCAGCAAACACTGAAAACAAGCTTAATGCCCACCAGAGCTCTCCCAGAGACTGACTTCTTTATCCAATCTGACTGCGGTGGAATCACGGAGAAGTGCTCTTGTAGCAAAGAAAGCCAAGAYCCTCCTGGCCTGCATTAGGAAAAGCATTTTCAGCAGGTTGAGGGAGGCTATTCTTCCCCTCCTGGGAGGGAAGGAGGTGATCCTTCCCCCTGGCCACATCTGGAGTGCTGGGTCCAGGTCCAGGCTCCCCAGCACAAGAGAGACATGGACATCCTAGAGCAGGTCCACTAAGATGATTGAGAGCTTGGAGCAATAGTCAAGTGAGAAGAGGCTGAGAAAGCTGGCAGTGTTCCTCCTGGGGAAGAGGAGGCTCAGGGCCATCCCATCAGTCTGCATAAACACTTGAYGAGGGGCAGTAAAGAAGTTGCAACTAGACTCTTCTGACAGGTGACAGGACAAGRGGCAATGGAGACAAATAGAAATAGATGAAATTGCATTTAAACATAAGAACATTTTTACTGTGAAGGTGGTCAAAGTGTGGAATGAGTTGCCCCGAGAGGTTGTGGAGCCTCAGTCCTTTGAAACTCAATAGGACAGGGCCTTGAGCAACCTGCAATAGCTGAGTCTGCTCTGAGCAGAGGGAGTTGGACTAGRTGATTTGCAGAAGTCTCTTCCCACCTAGAGCAATTCTGTGATTCTGCTATTTCAAGTACAGAAATGACTCTGTAGGGCCCTCACTGGTGTCTCACCCTGCAGCCAGTTCTCCAGAAAGATTCCTCTGAAGGTTAGCAAGCTTGTGATGGTCCCAAAGGGGAAATCTGGAATCCCCAAACCCAGGTGATAAGCAAGGAGGGACACAGGGCTAAAGAGTCAGTACAGCTAGATGTCGTGGTTTAACCCTGGCCGGCAAMTAAGCACCACACAGCCACTCGCTCACTCCCCTCAAAGTGGAATGGGGAAGAGAATCGGAAGACTAAAAGTGAGAAAACTTGTGGGTTGAGATAAAGACAGTTTAATAGGTAAAAGAAAATAGCTTGCTGTGCTGGCAAGCAAAGCAAAACAAGGAATTCATTCACCACCTCCCATCAGCAGGCAGGTGTTCAGCCATCTCCAGGAAAGCAGGGCTCCATCATGCATTAASAGTTACTTGGGAAGACAAATGCCATCACTCTGAACGTCCCCCCTTCCTTCTTCTTCCCCCAGATTTATATGCTGAGCATGATGTCATAYGGTATAGGACATCCTTTTGGTCAGTTGGGGTCAGCTGTCCCAGCTGTGTCCCCTCCCAGCTTCTTGTGCACCCCCAGTCTCCTTGCTGTTRGGRCAGTGTGAGAAGCAGAAAAGGCCTTGACTTTTCTGCACTGCTCAGCAATAACGAAAACATCCCTGTATTATCAACACTGTTTCCAGCACAAATCCAAAACATAGCCTYATATTATCTACTATGAAGAAAATTAACTCTATTCCAGCCAAAACCRGCACAGTAACATAAAAGCAAATATGCTGAGCTGTGCCAGCATGTTGATAGTGATCTCTAGCTAAAATGCATGTAATTTTTACTTTAAAAAAATTTAAAATCTCTTTCTCTGCAGTACTTTTTGACTGATTTTTTTTTCCCTGCCATGTCATTTTGCTGTTGGTAATGTGATAAACCTAAGCAAAATCTGCACCCCCAGCACACTCTTGGCCAATATCCCTGCAGGTTAAAGTGAGGGTGACCATCAAAYATGAGCACAGCAAACAGAAGCAGCTCACAGATGCAATAGTTTGCACAGCAGTTTGTGCAGAAGGGCATGTAGAAGGGAGCCAGCAACTACTGATGACAGCACGGGACTGCTCAACCAGTGATGATGTGCCACAGGGCATGATACCCAAGCCCCAGCARAAGCAACTACCCCAGCACATCAGAGACTTCCTCTCAGACAAAGCTTGGGCTGCAGGGCGTCCAGGGGTCTCCCACTGAATCTGAACCAAGTGAAGATGGTGCCCCATGCCTGCATCTGTGCTCTGGCTGAGAAGCTGTGTCACCTAGTAAAGAAGCCATGGGAGGAGGCGAGCAGACAGTGCAACACCAGGAAAAATGAAAAAGGTTGGCAGGATCCTTACARAGACCCTGCAGAGACAAGAGCCCAAGCCCCCGGCTGCACAGGAGGAACAGCCAGAGACTGTGCTCATTCAGGTGGCAAATGAAGACTCCTGCGATGGTGAAAGCTGGGAGCGTGTGACTTCTGGCAGCAGGAGGACAGCTCCTTCTCCACCCAAACCTGCAATGGCAGAATAGGTTTAGTGCCTTGGTATCACACATGGAGGATAAAGCTCTTCCTGGGTAGGCACCACAGTGGGCCAAGCCTGAATTACACATTTGCATCGGGAGGAAGCAGTGTGTGGTAGTTATRGGAGATTCCTGACTGTAGGAAATGGAAGTCCCCATCTGCCAACCTGACCTGCTGCCTGGGGATGCATTGTTGCTTGCCAGGGTCTTGGATCAGGAATTCTGCAGAGAGACCACTGACACTGGTCCAACTCTTGGACTGAGCCTCCTTGCTGCTCATCTGTGTGGGCACCAATGATATTTCTGCAGTGACCTCAAGCATATGAGGAATGACTATTTGGCTCTGGATGAAAGGGTCAAGGGCACTGGAGTCCAGTTAAAGCTCTTTGAGGACCGATGACTACTAGGAAGAGATGGATTGTGCCTGAAYAAATACAGCTAAAACATCTCTGCCAACAGGTTGGTGAAGCTGGTAAGGAGAGCTTTAATYTGGGAATAATGAGAGAGGGAGATGAAAACACACAGTTAACTGAGGAAATGGTTGATGAGGGTGGAAAGCAAAGGRTGTATAAAGACAGTTACAAGAGACTTCAGGAATAGCAAACTGGGGCAAAAGGACACCAGTCTCAAATGTACATGCCCAAATGCACACTGCCTGAGAAACAAACAGGAGTAACTAGAGCAACTCAAACRGTCACACACTATAATGCTGTTGGAATAGCTAAGACATGGTGGAACAGCTCACATGGCTGGAGTGCTACAATGGAYGAATACAGGCTCTTCAGGAATGACAGGCAGGGAAGATGAGGGTCAGGGGGTTGCCCTCTATCTGAAGAAGCAGGTCAAATGTACAGTTGTTGTATGGGGTGCATGACAGGSAGGTTGAAAGTCTTTTGGTCAGGATCACACAAGAGACCAATAGGGGTGATAGCATGGTAGGAGTTTGTTACAGGCCATGCAACCAAGATGAGGAGTTGTTGTCTAAGGTACCAAGAGCAATTAGAATTTCTTTCACTCAAGCTAGTTTTTTTAGTAATAACTTTCAGCCATGAGGTGAAACATGGCAATACCAGTTACTTCCAATTTCCGATACTTCTGCTGCACTTAAACTGAAGTGAATGTATACTCCTCTCTGCTTTTCAGCCCTCAGTTCCAGTTTGTTCGGAAAGGAGAACCTGCTGTGAGCACTCCAATTCCCAGTCTGCTGGAGTATCTGGGTTTTRTTCTTGTAGAAATCAGAAATGATTCAATTGGTGCATACCTGGAACTGGGAAGTGTCTTAGGTCCCACTCTGTATACGCAGCTTTGGTGAACCAACATTTCCATTCATCACTTAATTTCAGATGTGGTAAAGGTCAAGACATTTATATTTAGGGTTCTACATACAGCTGCTGATATGTATGGCAGGAAACTGACCTCCTATAACCATGGACGGCGATCTAGTTACAGTGAGTGAAAGCTAAAGAGCAYCTCAGCTCATGAGGTACTCTCAGTCAGACGAGTGAGACTCAGTTACTTATCCCAGAACACAAAGAGTTTTCGCATTTGGAATATACTCTCAGTTTCTGCTCCAGAAGAGCATGCATCTTCTTTAAGACCTGTGGCATATGTGCCAGCTCAGTATAGATAGCTCATGTACTTTAGGATCTGATATATGGCACTAGATGTGTACACCTGGCAGCTGAATTGAGGCTTAGATGTCCACTAGCTATAATAGGAGCTTTAATACCCATGTATAGACACACAGATTTAGGGACCTTAATCTGGAGTTGATTCTTATCCTACCTATCAGGCTTCAATTCTGTTGTCCACCCATAAGCTACCAGCATTTGAAGTGCCCCACAGTATTCAGTGTCGTCCCCAGCTAGATCTTTTTAATGGGACAGGTTATACTTACATGCCATTCACACACATACATATCCAAACTATCCCAAGGGATTCTGCTAGGCTCACAGCATTGAGATTTCTCAGATATGCTAGATACCTCTAATGGCATTAAGCACCTGTGTATGGGCAATTGAGTTGAGCCCTTATAATGTAGATATCTACATCTCAAAGAATCAGCTCTCATGGATTCATTTTGCTRAAAATATACGTTTTGTTTGGKTTTTTTTTTCCTTACTTTAGATATTCTAGAATACCAAGACATCTGCATAGGACTGCAGGTTGGACAGAAAATTTATGGGAGACACACACTTCTCTGGAGTGGAGGAGCTGGGGACCAGGCAGGATGTTCCACCAAGTCGAAAATGATTCTAGAGACTGATGTTTAGGCAACTGAATCCTACCTCCATGTTTACTGAGAGTATGTATGTTTGGGCACCTTAGATAGACCGGTTTATTCTGTGCCAGACACAAAAGTGTTTATCTTATTCAACTTTTCATACAGGGAGCTTATTTAAGGAGAACCAGTTTACTAGATACTGAAAACATAGGTGCAAATTAGRTTTTGAAGTGAGACAGACTGCAGACTAACATTGTTCCTAAAYTGGATCATATAATCTGTAGATTACAAATGTGTTTTGTGAAAGGCAGAAATTAATCTGATTCCATGTTCATAAGTGGAAGCAGGTCCTAGTCAAATATGAAAGACGAAAAGGGATGAAAACCAGTGTTTTGGACTGTGAATTATCTCTTACTCTTTGTTGCAAAATCTATAACATTTATTTTTCTTCTTCTGGATTCTATTGCTCCTATCCTAGCATTTCACCTGTTCATTTTAATGAAGTTATTGTATTATTGTTTTCAGATCCCTTAGACATAGTTAAAATTTGTTAAGATATTATTTACTATGCTTCTGGTTGAGATATTCAGAATATTAAGATATAGTGTATCAATGGGTTTTGTTGTTTGTCATGATTATGGATAGTATCTTTATTAACAATTGYCAATAAAACATAACTCAAAGTATCCTAAATTCAGATGTAGGTGTTGTTAGTGACCGATTTCTACTGTATGCTGCTGAATACTTAAACAAGATTGTTATAGGAATGTGATTAATATCTAGATTCTTCAGAATACTACTGTTGAAGCTTTTAAACATTAAAAAGGCACCATTTTGTCTTGTAGACAATTCAGTATAAGGCTTTTTATGAAGCATACAGCCATTTGCAAACACTGCAGACTATGAAACAGGTTTTTAGGTGTAAAAAGCATAGGTATCCCTCAAGAAAATGAATTAAATGGATAGCTTTTGAAACAGTTTATGACAAATGTGAATATGCCTTTGGCATTATTATGCAAGAAAAAGAAATAAAAGCACAGGTTAGTTATAGCAAAACTATGTTTTCTAAGAACAAAGATACAGATTCATAATGAGAACGTTAGCATAATTGAAACGCCTCAAGTTCATAGCAATGAAACTGAAGATAGATCTCTAGGCTGTGGCTCTTAATGAAGTGTGGATTAAATTATGGTTCCATAACTCTAATATCCACTCTCCCTCCTGATCAAAACCTTCAGTTAAAATAATTCTTGTCATTGTCATTTTAGGAAAGTAAAAGAATATGTTTCAGCTAAACTAATTATAAAAGAGACTTAGATACATGAATAGATATCTTTCTTACCCTCAAATGTAACTGCTGACTAAGTTAAAATTCTAGAGTRTTTTGGACAGTATGAAGTGTTGTGTTTTTCCAAATTAATTCTTCTCATATAAAGTCAAATTTTGCTGAAGGAATTTCCTTTAACTTTCTCCATAGTGAGGGAATGGGAAGACATGTGCCCCTCCAGAGTGAGACTAAGCTCTCAGGTAAGATGAGTTGCTTGATGTAAGTGCCTATCGTATTTTCTTAAGTTTATTGGGAGCTCAGAGTGATTAGAATTATCATCTCAGTTTAATACATACAGTTAAAATGAAACCTTTTAGGGCACTGCTTCTGCACTACAAAATTGAAAGTCTGAGACAGAAACTTTATCCTATATCATTAGCAGCTTCCAATAACATTAGTATTACATATTCCTAGCATTTTAGACCATGCCAGAACTAGGAAATATCATGTGATTAATTCCACTTTACAGTGCAATCACTCAAATAGTGTGATTTTCTTGGAATTTTTTACCTACTCATATTAGGCAATGTGTTTTTCTAATTTTGAAAATGACTAAGAACTAAATCTAAATCAGAACGGGTTCTCTGGAACACAAATTTTTCTTCCAGCTTCCAGGTAAGTCATAATCAAGATTCCACTTTGGTCTTATGAATTAAAAAAAAACCTTTTTATTTTCTCTCTCACTCTTCTAAATTAGGCATTTAATGGTGTAATTCTTCCAACTTGACTTTAGCCATCACAAATTTACTGTCCAAGTTAGCCATCTAGATAATGATCTTGGTGCAGCTGAACAATGTCAGGCTACACATCCAGCCAAGTATCGCATCTCTAACATTATTAGAGTTTATTAGAGTAACTAATTATCAGAGTAATAAATAGCTAAGTGTGTATACACACATATATACACACACGTACACTAATATATAAGTACATATATAAGTAAYTAAATGAGTAACTAATTATTAGAGTAGTTAATAACTACTTCCAGCAGCTATCACCTATACCAGAAAAATTCTAAGAACATATGAAATAATACTTCCCCCAGAATACCTTCCTCACCTGCCAAAATTCTATTGTTAGGGGATTTCTGGAGTCAGATTTTTTATACTTCTCTTTGTATTTGTTAAAGATTTGATGGATTTTTCTTCCATTGTCTAATAAGACAAGAAGTTCTGTAGCTTAACTATGTATTTTGTGGGTTCTTAAATATACTGCTCAATAATTTTATTCAATGTCTTACAAAACTTTCCTTAATAAAATGATGAAAAACTCTGTTCCCTGTTCAGTGTCTCCCTGCTATCTTTTGTCTGCCAATCTGTAAAGGTCCAATTTATATATTTTTCCTTACATTAAAAAGGATATGTTAGATACATCTCTTAAAATAGGAACAATTCCATTCTGRGGGTGATTATCTCTCTCTGTTAATAGTAGAGAAATTATAGACAGCTAGCATAGACAGTTTAAGTTGCAGAGGAATCTGACTGCAAATGTAAATATTGAAAAAATGYTTACTATTTATTTTTGTAAAGAGTACTTTGAAAACCAAAATATTTTCTAATTTTTATGTCACARTTGAATCTCATTTCAAAGTTCTCCTTAGAACCATTGTTAAAATGCAATATTATACGTTATTGTTACTTCTGTTTCCTTTTTTTAGAAAATAAGGAACTATTAATGCATTTTYCATTTGTATTGCAAGCCTCAGGAGTTTGGTAGTGTGTGAAACAGGAAGATAACYGACAGCACTTCAGATTCAAGAACCTAGTATGTACCACAGAACTGAAAAGAGACAATATTGATAAAGACAGAGGAAAACAAAGAGCTACAGTGAAGACAAAAGTGCAAGCAGACAATGTAATTTCTGCTCTAATTAATGTATTATTTCTACTTAATTAAAAATAAATGCTTAATTTACTTTTAGAACTAAATGAAAATTCTGTGATGAAATTTAAAAGGGCTTGTCTGTTTTCAAGAGTAGGCTTGTGTAATAAATAGGGTCACTATCATATGAAAKGCTTTCCAGAGATTCTAAAACTTCTAAATGAGCCTGGTCAGAAATTTGGGTGAGCTTGCATCAATGTGTAGTCTCCAAGTAAAATGGAGGGGTCGTGGTACACCTCAAAGCACCATATATCTTTTTACTTTGTTTTAACTGTGAGATTTTGAACTGGTAATTATCTGAAGAGTAAAAAGCATACTTCTGAAAATTCATGAAGTGACAAAAAAAAAAGGGAGTCAGCTCCAGTAACATATTAAGTGGATATTCTCTGACACCTTGTAACTAACTGTGATATGCAAAAAGTGCCACTTTACAAACAGTGAGTAAGATGACCTGTGCTGCTCTTATATATCTGCTGCACTGGCTATGTTGTACAGTCACAAAACTGGTGTATGGGTTTCTTTCTAAATTATTGTGTTCTTAGKACAGGGGGTATCTACAAACACTTTCAAACTTGTTGTTGTCTAAGGTACCAAGAGCAGTTAGAATTTCTTTCACTCAGGCTATTTTCTATCTCAGTGCCAGCCCTATTAATATTATCAGGTATATCACTAGAAGCCCTATAGAGTTTTCCAGCCTTTCAAATGCTGCAGGATTTCCATCTGTCCAATGGACTTCTCTATTTACATTCTTGGATAAATAAAGGAGTCTAGCCTATTTGCTTTAACAAAGGCCAGGAATCATTTGCTGTATAATTGTTAGGCTCAAMTGAAGTGTAACTAAAGCTTCTCTTCAAAGATCTCTCACCACATGTTCTCTACCTATCATTCCCCGTATTATTTACTATTTTGTAGGTTTAATTGGGGCATTTCTTACACCCAGATGGCATGTTAGCCTGGTATTAAGTACCTTTGTAAAAGACTAAACTTGGGTTTTCAGTGCTAAGGTGATGTATTAAATAATTCTCTGCTTGCTGGATGTTTTGGCATATACATACTTCATGTTGATATTTCAAAACATTTCTCATCATATTTAGTGATTTCTAAAACAAAGGTGGGATTTCATGTATGTGAGTGGCAACACAAATTTGGCATCTTCTGAAACAAAATATACAGAAATCTTCTGAGTGAAATATACACAAATGTATGTCTTTTTCAATAAAATTGCCTTTTCTTTAAGTTCCAAGAATAGGAAATATGTAACTGGATGTAGCTTGGTTTTTATTCCTTTGCTTTATTTCCTTACCTTTCKAGCAATACTATAACATAGCAGAATGGTACCAGAGCTTGCTATTTATCTGCAAGTGTTTTCTCACTAAATAATTATTGTTTGAAACCTATTGCACACTCAGAGTAAATAATATGATTCACAGAGGAACAGATCTGTTAACTAAATATCTATGAAACACTGTCAGATTTTGGCATGCATAAAAAAAAAAAATAATTATTTTTTCACAGTTTCTCAATATTCTCATTTGAAGATAATTTCCCCCTATATTTTCCCATCAACCATTGAATTAATGAACAACAAGAGAAYACTAGGTAAAGTACAGAAAAAATGTTATTGTGACCATAAAACATATACTTCATTTTTAGATTCTTCAGTGCAATTAGAAGAGGGACAGGAGATTCTGATATACACTTTGCTTTCTCAAGAAGCAATAACATTTCTCAAAAAGCAGTTTTATATTTAGGAAAGTCTATAAATATAGTCTTTTAATGACSATAGATTTAAAAAAGGAAAAAAAAGTCAGGTCCTTCATTATTGTACTGGATCTGGCTGTGATGGAGTTATTTTTCTTCATAGCAGCCCATATGGCTGTGTTTTAGATTTGTGATCAAAAGAGTGTTGACAGCTCACCAAAGTTTTAGCTATTGCTGAACAGTGCTTGCACAACRTTAAGGCCTCACTTTGTCCCCCAACAAAAGCTGGGGGTGGGCAATAGGCTTGGAGGGGACATATCTGAGACAGCTGACCCCAATTGACCAAAGAGATATCCCACAGYACATAATGTCATGCCCAGCAATAAAACTGGGGAGAGTAAGCAAGCGACTGGGTGGGGACTTACCTGCCAGCTGGGGTCAAATCACCACAATTATCATTTAGACAAAATAAAAATTTCAGCAATACTCATATATATACCCTTTTAATAGAAAAATGTGACACTCACTTATGCTAACACTAGCACATCCTTGATTTGCAGTACTCATATTTGACCTGCAKAGAATTGCATTAGTCTCTGGAAAGTTCATGATTTTATATGTAGTGATGTCTTTTCTATTATTTTGTAGAATTTCCATTTTCTTAGATGTGTCRCATTGAAATAAGCTCCCTTTCCTGAATTACCTTTTTTATAACTGTACTGCCTAGGGGCCCTTGTCACAGYCTAGGTCTCCCTTGAGCAGTACAAACACTGAACAAAAGAATGAACTTATCCCAGACATTGCACAAGCTAAGTATAAAAGAAGATACTACAAACTGATGTAAGAAGTCTCATTCGGAATACAAAGAAGCAGTGAGATGGTATTGGTCAGGATGCTAGGTATTTGTTTTGGTGAACAAGTTCATTTTTTTAACATACACACATATATACATTATGACACAATATAAATGTTAAGAACAAAACCACAAGATAATGATACTGCTTTTCAGACATTTATATGGGAGGAAAAAGAAAAAATGGGATAAAAGAGGTAAAAGATTAATTATTTCAGTTATTTGGTACAGGCCATAAAGGTTTTGTTGTAGCATACTTATTTGCAGAAAATTTTAAAAATAAACAAATGAATGTGGCTGACTCAGTGTTTTTGAGCTTTTCAAAATAAGAAGTTATTTTATAGATAGGGACTAGGATAAAAAGGCCAATGGCCACACACACAACAACAAAATCTTTAAAACTAAAATTCCAAAAACTAAAACTAATGCAGTCCAAAAGAAACGTGATGAAATATTATCGCAAAAAGCTCTTCCACCAGCATTTGTCACATCACAAACATTGCCATCACACTCTCCAAATGTGTTCTGAAGGGGCAAAAGATAAGACACAACAAATATCAGTTTCAATCTTATCTATGTTTTTGACCTTGACCCTTACATGAACATTTTTCACACAGYACAACAGTATGACTTAGTAAAAGATCAATAAAAAAATAAAATGTCACTAGGAGTTACATCTTTCTTTACTGTTAAAGCTGGTAAGGCTTTATATTTCTACACTGAAAAACTGCAAAAGGACTATGAAGATGTATAGAAAAATTTATATAGCTTTTCCTTGGAATCCCAATCACTCYAGTGGATTCAAAAGACTTTTCTAATATTTTTAAAAAGTCAAATTCATAAGAGGAGGAGGATTCAATAGTGTGATGAAAAAATTCAAAAAAGAGAAAGATATCCAAATAACTGGCTATATGCTAGTTATTAAAAAAGAAAAAAAAGGAAAAAGAAGACAAGAAAAAAAATCTTCCATTTGTGAATTAACTATTTCCTCTTACATCAAAATTGTACTCTTCTTGTTAGGTGACTTAGTCTTTTTGCCCTAAAAGGTGAAAATTAAGCACACTTTTCCTGTGTATCTATATATGTCCACAAAGGTATGTATTGTGATGCTCGATTTGTTTRTTGTACTTGGTCCTTGTTAAAGCATTCTGTGTTTTCCAATTCATTGGAATCACATATGGTCCATTTTCCAATCTATTAATTAAATAAATTAATGTTTTAGCAATACCTATTTTTGGACTTGAATAGAACACCAATGTTAAGTTCAAACYGCAAAAAACCCTACATGCTATCCACTTGCTAATTGCTACCATAGCAAAAAATACTTTTCAGATAGCATTCCTGTACATATATACATACTTACATGTACACACAAACACACACAAACTCACACACTGCTATGTGTGTTTTATGTCTTGTACTTACACTTGAAYAAAATCTACAGGGTTTTAATACTGTAGGCTGCTTTTTGCAAGCTTTTAGCCTAAACAGTACATTGAAAAGCTTCAGAAAACTTGACTGGAATAAAGTTATGCCCAGAATAAACACTTTGGAAAACTCTTCCTATAGTGTGTGAATTTAATCATAAAAATTTTCATATCACATTGTGCTTATAGTGAATATTAGTTCGGGTGATTCAGAGAAGCATGAGTTTTCAACTGTCATTTCAAGTATGGGAGCATATCAAGCAATTTGAAATTATGGAAAGTAAAAAAAAATACTGTTCATTCGTTCACCCTAAAAAAAATAAAAATCAAAATTATACTTCTACACTATTTTTTTTTGTTAGTTTTTAGCTGTGAAATTAAAATCATACAAAATAGATTTATTCTTGATGCTACATTTTTGGGGTGGTGAATCTGTCTGGAACAGGTAATGCAATCCATTGTTTTTTTTTTCCAGTATCACAGTGGCTGGGAAAATGTTGGAAGCTAATACAATGTGTCACATGGCTCTCATCTAGCACTGACAGCATAAGCTTGTGGCAGATGGATTACAGCACATGCCTGTTGTGAATGTTCCTAGTGTTCTCAGTTCTCACATGCAGCTGAGACATGAGGTAGAACTGATCTGTTTCCTATTATTATTAATAAATGAGGCAGATTAGTAGAGGGTTTATAAGTCTGGTAATATTATATAAAGAGTGGATAAGCTCCATGAATTTGCATATTTTAAAGGATAATACAAAATACAATATTTTGAAAATTACTAATTAATGCTAGCAATGGGAGAATAATGTCATGGGAAAAAGATATTGTAGCTGTTGCCAAACTGACTTGTAATTTTAAAACAATGAAGATAAAATTTTTTTTTGACAGCTAGGAAAAAATGTTTTTGCTATAGTACAGAACAAATGGTTGGAATAACAAAACCCATTGCAGTATATAGGCACAATATTCTGGATTTTCTTCAGAGCTTTCTGATTATTCAGATGGAAATTAATTTGTTACATTGGTGTGGTTTTTGATTAATTGTTGCTGCAGTCTGCACAGCTGGAAATGAAGCATTAATTTCCTGATTACCTTTTTTTTTATTATGGGCAGATTGCTCCGTGCTTAGAATCAGATTTTCAGAACACTACTGAGGATGGGTTTTACAAAAAAATTCAATTCCGACTAGGTTCTCAAATAGGGACACAGTCTAAAATTCTCAGCATCTAAGTGTTTCTACTGTGACATGATCTGGAAGATTTAAAAATAAAATAAAAATAAAAATAAAAATAAAAATAAAAATAAAAATAAAAATAAAAATAACCTTGCAAACCTCAGCACTGATCCTGTTGAATTACTGATGCAGTGTATGTTTGTTCTCCTTGTGAAATACTTCAAAAATCAGATCAAGAAAAAGAAGACATTGAAAGTGCTGTTGAAGTACCAGTGAAATATGGCTTAGATAGGTAGTGTAGTAGTTAGTGTTTAGAGACAGGATAGACATATGTCTTGAATTAAGTAGTGAAGTTGAATATGAAAAATAAGGCTGTTCATCCTGTGGATAGAAAAGAAAGACCTGTATTTCAAGTTACTTTTTAAAGATCACRTAACTTTTTAACACTCGCATTGCTTGTGCTTTCCTCTTGAGTGTAAGTTTTCATTACCCTCAAATACATGATTTAATTACCATAAGCTTTATTGTTTTGTTGAAATGATACTTACTTATCAGTAGTTTTGATATACTTCAGTTTAACTTCCTTGGTGTTTTAATCATTCGATACAACTTTGCACATATCCAAATTTAGATAACCATAATTTGAAGCTCAGCTTTCTATTCAATTTGCACAAAGAAAACATAATTTCTGCTGCTGATAATCCATTCTTCAAATGCTAAGGTGCTAAAGAATATAAGATTTGTAGCTAGAACATTTAATCTATTTCAAAGACAAGCTCCTGAAGCACAGGGGATACCTSTGTGCAGTCCATGTCTAGGTTTTAGACAGCTTCTAACCCTTGAGTATCTCTTAAGGTTTCTTTAATATTACTATTTTTAGAACAGGAAAATCAAGCAATTGTAGTTCTATAAAAAAAATAAGAATATGAATTCAAGAGTGAGCACAAGTCTGTACCACTGAATTCAATCTCTTTTCATTTTTACTGTGCTTAACAATTATATGTTTACACATGAGTTTTCCTATTACCCTATGAAGTCCACATGTCTGTGTTTCAAATCATAGCTGCAATAAGACCATTGGGTGGGTAGGCAGGCAGGGGGAACCACAAAGCAGAAGAAGTCTTTGCTCCACCCCATCATGTACATATATACGTGTTAGAACTCTCTGTCAATTTATGAATTCAACTTATCATTAATTTCTAATCTGGTTCTGTGCTCATTCTTCATGAGGTTTTCAAGATAAAATTGGACAGGGTGCTAGATGATAATCTCATCTAGGTTTCCCTTTCCGTGAAAGGCTGGACCAGGTGATCTTTTGAGGTCCCTTCCAACCTGGGCTGTTCTATGATTCTATGATTCTATATACTACTGGTTCACCTGTGTTTTGTGCTTTCCACAATAGATGAAGTATGTTGAAAATGGGTGTTTGTTTGTCTGAGGATTATATCATGATACTCCATAGCCAGAAAATTACTGACAGAGAGAGTGGGAAGGTTCATCTCAGCTAGCTGCAACMATCTGAAAATTAGATGTTTAAATTTGAAGTACCTATCTTCAAAATCAGGTAGAAATAGGCACTTTAATAGCGCAGTCTATGCCAAAAAGAAAGATGCCTGGCGCAACTATACTTTTAAYTTAGACATCTTAGTTAAACCACAACACACTGCTCTTCATAAACACCTCAGGTTAGCATAATTTTAAATTCATCTTTCTAAATCAATTAAATCAAATTGATTACTTTTTCAATGTTTCTTTTGCTTTTCCTAGGAAATCGAAGGACTAAAAAGATGACTAATAATTTTTGAAACGTTTGTCTCCAGCTGCTTTACCGAAACCTCCCTTTCTCAAATGTTTATGGGTATAAACAAAGTTCTTAAATCTATAGCTGTTAGCAAGATCAAGATCGTGTCATTTGGTATCTAGTAATATTTTTGTCTTTTGCCTTCTAATTAATAGTTGTAAACATTGCAGTTTTGTTGGATAAAAAGAATAAGCATATATTACTTTGGATAGTTTGAGTTATGGACTAGCCCTTACGTTAAAGTAGTAGCATACATGAATGATTGTAATTAAAACAAAAAGTCTATTTTAGGTTTCTGGCAATCAAGCACACAAACTCAAGCCCTACTTCTGTGCTCTAAGATTTCAGTGAYGGAGTTGTAGCTCTGCATTACATGACTGGTTGTCTTTTAAAAATCAATTTAGTGCTTGTGAAAGCTCTTAGAATCACAATACTGGAAAATTAATCTCTCTACCAACAGAACAGATACAGCAGGGGCAGTGATAGGGTACAGTCTTCATGTGGTCCAAGTCACTTTATATCCTCCTAACAAATTCAAGGGCAACAATTATAAGCTGCTGATAATCTTAAACAAATGTCACAGTGCAGAGAAGTGTAACTGCAAAAGTAAAACCATTTTCTTGCATTAACAAGCTCTGATTTTGTGGACTTCTCAAACACTCTTAGTAAAGTGTAAAACATAAACACACAGATCAATATTCTCATGTCTGTTTGTGTAATGTAAAAATAAACAARCAAACAAAAAAACCCCCCAGACTCTGAAGTTGTCTATAAAATGAATGGTTTCATTTACCAAGGAAATAGTTTAATACCAAAAATGCTACATCATAATAAAACAAAATGTTAAAGGAAAATAAAAAGAAGCAGAATATAAGAAAATTTTAGAAAGTTGTAGTATCTTTATCTTTTTGGTGACCTTCTCTTGTACCTGGTAGACTAAAAAAGAATAAGAAGTATGAGAAGGTAAATCATGGCCCCTTGTACTTTAACATCCTGTCACTGGGAAAAGTACAATACAGAAATTTGCAACATCCAGCATTTTTCTGTTTATTTCTGACATATTAAAATAAGAGAGCATATTTTGTCCGAAGGAGCAGTGAGTGTTTATAGCAAAAGATAATAAACAGACAAACTCTAAGTACATTAAAACTCATTTAGATCTAAAAAGTTCGGATGTCATTTCAATGACTAGGAGCTCATAATCTTTAAAAACTGAGCAGTCCTTTCATTGCTGTTAGCATTTCACTATCATTAGCAGAAATAGATTATATATGGAACTGTGAAACCTTAGGGAAAAACAGTTGAAACAAACATGCTGCCAAAAAAAAAAAAGGAAAAAAAAAAAGGGAAAGACAGAATAGTTTTTGCCAAGCTGAGCCTGGGGACAGTTTAATTCAAATCACTGAGACCTTTAAAAGTGAGGAAAAAAGCATCAAGTAATAAATTAATAAMAAAGAGGCTGCTTTTTCAAACCAGCTTAGGAGGACCTGAATGTCTTTGATGCCATTTCTGAAAGAAATGGAGGACCGGATTTGCTAACAATGGCAGTCACATCACATAGGAATTACTCTAAACATAAACAGGAGAACATCCATCAAAGAATCTCCAACATTCTTTATCCCTAAAATGTGTTTGATCATTTAGGGGCTTGTTCTGTAAACATTTCTGCAAATATTTAACCATTTTAGATATTGAAATCAGTGCCACTAACACTCTTGCATTTAAGGWTGTCTGCACTTCTTTCCTCAGTTGAATGGTCTGCTAATTGGTCCTGCTAAAAATAACAAACGACCCTACCATATTCTTTCTTTCCTTTTTTTTTTTTTTTTCATCATTGCAGAAATGCTAGACACACAAACTTAAATTGCACTGCCAAGTGCATAAACTCTACTGGCTATTTCTTCACCTGCAAGCCAAGGAGCTCTAGCTTCTTCTGGAGGAGACAGGCCACATCCATGTTACAAATCATTTGACACTGGACTATAGGTCTAAGATGTGATTATAATGTTTTATATGTTTCTCTCAATATAAAATGTTTGAAATAATAGTCCTGAGCAAATCCAAGTGTTGTTTTTATAGCAGAAAACTAAGGACATAGCTTATATGACAAAGAGCATTGTATAAGGGTGCCTGGATTACTGGAAGGGCACTGGAGGATTGTGTAGATTGAAGGAGTATAAGCATGATACAGTCCCAGTCATAAGAACCATATTGAAGGTTGTTTTTTTCCACTGGAAACCTGTTCTTTAAAATGTAGTCTGGGTATAAACTAACACTCATACAGTATGAATGATAAGGTGATCTGGGTATGGAAAGCTAAGTTCTTTGGCAGCACAAGTAGATCTTTTGATATTGAGTTCTTTGCCATAAATATATATTTGCTTCATTAGTTAGGAATTAATCCTTTCAATGACGAGTTCCTAAATGTCAAAAAGCAACAGGCAATGTATGATCCCATCTAACCAATCTCAGACACCATTATATACAGAAATTTGTAAGTTTGTCTACTCTGAATATAGGTCAAAGAAGARTCCCTCATTTAATTTTCAATTTGTAATGAATTAAGGCTTCACATAAACCAATAAAATGTCCTTTTAAGTTTGCAGTGCAAAATGGTTTGGTGCTGTGGCCTTGGATCTGCTCCAGTTATTTAATTAAATTTTCAGTACACTGGAAAGAGCCATGGAAGGGCACAAATTCTATAGCTATTTGCTACAGCCCTCACTCACATGGGGGAAACAGGTTTGTGTCTTTGTCTAACTGGTACTCAGCTGGTCATAAACTGTAGAACAAGTTCAATAAGAATACTATAGAAAGAGACCTGTCTTAGCAAACAGATGAGTCYGTTCTTGGACAATATATTCCCACAGCATGTGTGAAGGTGGATTCAACTWCATATTCTAAAACAGGACAGATGATACAGGGCTTAACCTGACAGTGCAGTTGCTTACCACTTGCCTATAATAAAATAAACAGGTTCCTTYTAAATGCCTTTTTTGTTTCCATTAAAAACTACATTAGAATTACAGTCAGTGAAAATAGAAGAGATTACCATCAGCAAAGAGAGGGATGTGAAAAGACACCTCTTTTCCAAGGTCAACTCTTTGGTRTTTAATAATTCTTCTTTGCAAGTTGGGGCAAGGTATGTAGAGACTATGTCTCCCTAAGTCAAATCACTTTCCTCATACAATATTGGGTCCTTTTTTCATTGTGGTCTGTGTCACAAAAAGTCTAGCAGAGACTTTCTTGTAAAGCAATGTGGTATTATTGACTTTCACAAAGGAAAGCAGGCTATGTGCTCTGTCACTTTTCATTGCCTATAGAACAAAATTATTTGTATTCCTTTGCATTGTTTAAATTTTACTGTCTTTCAATTTCCCCCTGATTTTCTTTTCTTTCAAATTAATTAGATTTCTTTTTTTTTATCTAGGATTGACTTTAATATTAATAAATAAAAACATCAGATGCAAATTCTGCTGAAAGAAAGCTAAACATATCTGCAAAAACGGGCATGCGGACATTAAAATTGGGTAGGTGATTGCCCAGACACGTGAGGAAGTAAACTAGTTTGCAAGGACTGGTGTAAAAACTAAGTCCACACAGATTTTGTTATAGACCAGTAAATATGATTTCTGCCGTTACTAGTAAAAAGCCATGAGGTTTGTATTGTCCTGGCAGTGCAGGCACTCAGGGCTTCCCCAAGCTTGCCTTGGCCTAATATGGCTTTAGTGCACAATAACAGACAAAGGGAGTTGATATTAACATTTAAAATAATATAAGGGTATMATTAATGTGACTTTTCTATATTAATTAGGACTATGAATGATAGTGCTACTGTAACAGGATTAATTATAATTGCTGCATTTTGRTTATGCTGTTAAAATATTAATTGGGCTGTCAATAAATTCTCAGCTCCRTATAAATGGTGTGTTCTTCTTCACCCACAAATAGATTTTGAGGTAACTTTGTGGTGAATATTTGTAGGCTTTTTTWAAAAGTACTGCTTTTAATGGACCTTCATTCAGGTGGGTATTCAAAGAGCACTTAAGTTCAGCCATGATACAGTTCTTGGAGGATTTCTTCACAATGTATTGCAGCTTCTCATCTAGAATTGACGTTACACCTCATTCATCATCATTCATCAATGTCAGAAGTTTTACTGCACCCCTTCTTAAAAAAAAAAAGCCACTAGCCCTMCAATAATCATAAATCTTGAGAACTACTTAGATTTCAAATACATGATATATTCTGTCTAAATTTCTAATGTTGCTGTATTCTATAACAGAAAAGCATGTTATCAGCTATTTTAATACGAATGTACTCAATGACCTAGAAGCTAAAGATGTGCTGTTATTTCTCTTTTACAGATGGGAAACTAAGGTGCAGAAATGCTAGGTGGGTTGACAGGGTTAAGTGTCTGAAATGAGAGATGGATCTCTAGTCGAGTCTCTGCATTCCATTGCCCTAKCAGTGGGTCATCAGACATACATGCAGAAATCAGAAATACATACTTATTAAAACTAAACCATATCTATATCAGGCATGGTAAAACTTGTTCAAATAAATGTTATTTGATTAAAAAATGTTCATAAAATATTTGTTAATTTTAATGCTTTCCAGTTCCCTTACATGCAGGGAGTTTCCTTGCTTGCACTTATTTCACTTTAAATCAGAGTARCATGAATGAAACACAAACCTTTCCGAAATACACACTTCAGTATTTGGCTATCAGGATAGTAGGGAGAAATTTAACAGAGATTAAAATAGTTAGAAATCTGATTTTTGGACATGGTGCTGAAAGGTCACAGAACAAATCAAACGRTATCTTCTGAAATACTTTGAACAGTTAATAAATGTTGTTTCTTTTGAGCAAAGAACTGTATATTTTTTTCAGTTGCAGATTCTCTAGATACGGAATTTGTCCAATAGCAAAAGACATCTGATCCAGAAATGTAAKGTTCATTTATGATTTAAATTCAAGTAATTAAAGTGTTATTATGTTCTGCCCAATTTTTTTAATTTACCTCATTTCATGTGCCAATGTGTCACTATCCTATGCGTTATTACATGAAGAAACACACTAAAAACTTGTAGCAGACATACAAAAGAATTCTTACAGACTTGCTTTTGCTGACATAAATAGCCACAGAAATGGCTATCAAATACTGTTAGATGAAGTTTAGTTTAATTTTGGGTTCAGACATTAGTAATATCAAAATGCTGATTTCTGTTTTGTGGGTGTGCATATATTTTTTCTATTTGTTTCAAGTGAATCATTCATCCACTAGAATTTATTTCTATGGAAATATCTGGTTTTTCTTTCTTTCATTAAAATGATTGTAAATTTTATATGAAAAATATTAACTATTAAATACTCCATATTTGTGGAACTATTTTCTTAAAATTTGAATGATGATGATTAAACAGTTAAATACTAGATATCTAAATACTTCAATAAATTAATTTTGATCCTGAGTATGTTTAAAAGAACTTGTAAAAAAGGACAATCTTGTATGATATTTAAAGTATTGCATGCAAGTGTTGTTTTGTTCACAAAGGAAYGTTAGAAATAATTCTAAGGTATGATATGCCTGGAAATGCACCCCTTCAAATTAAAAGATTGTATGTATATGCACCTTGTGTCCAAATCTTAGAATGGATACTTTGCTTGCAGTGTTACAAGCTATACTGCAGTTCATCATACAAGAAATCGTATGAATTCCCTAAGTGTTAGATCCATGAAACCCAATACATTCCATCTTTGCCTCTCAAAATTTATTTCATAGGAATATGCAGAGGATCCTTGTAGAGTCACTATTAAAGAGTAACAAATAGACTGATTTTGTATTATCATGGTGTCCTCTCTATTCATTGAGAAGGTCACTGGATTTTCCTGAAAGGAATAGTAACCATAATATAATGAAATCAATATTCTTTTAAGTAATGGAATACAGCAAGTCTTTGTCTTGTTTTGGTTTTTTTGGGGTTTTTTTTTGCAATAGAAACACTGATTCTTTATGCAGCAGAAAATAAACATGGGTACCTCTAGTATAACTGTGGTTGACAATCCTGGAGAATGGTGGGATAGTACCTAGGATTAGAGCCCACTAAAGGGACAGTATAGYCTAGGAGTATAAGCTGCTCATGAAGGACAGGCAAGGAAGAATTGGAGAATGAATTTTCCTCTCTATTTGGGACCTCTCTCACTGAYTCCAAAATGAAAATGAGGGTATGTCTGTTGAGAGTATCCTGTTGTCCTGGTTCTGGCTGGGACAGAGTTAACTCTCTTCCCAGTAGCTGGAGGGGGGCTGTGTTTTGGGTTTGGTAATGAAAGGAATGTTGATGGCTCATTGATGCTTTSGTTGTTGCTGGGTGGTGCTTGCACCGAGGACTTTTCAGCCTCCCATGCTCTGCCAGGTGCAGGGGGAGTACAGCCGGGGTGGTTGACCCAGCTGGCCAATGGGGTATTCTATACCATGTGACACCATGCCCAGCTTAAAAACCGGGGGGCTCTGGGGGTGGGGGCGCAGTTCCTTCGGTCGGGGTGAGCAGTTGCATTGTGCATCACCTGCTTTGTATATTCTGTTATTGTTATTATCATTATTACTGTYCTACTTTGTTTTATTTCCATTATTAAACTCTTTTTATCTCAACCCGCAGGTTTTCTTTCGTGTGCCCTCCTGATTCTCTCCCCTATCCTACCAGAGGCGAGGGGTGAGCGAGCTGGTTGGGGTTAGTTGCTGGTTGGGGTTAAACCATGACACCTGTCAAGCAGTATTCTGCACATCATGGAGGGTGTCTATTACAGACAGCCTGACCAAGAAGAGATAGTGGGTAAGGCATTATAAAAAAMAAGTAAAAGAAGTCCGAAAATTGCTTGGAGGGCAACATAATGTTGGTAAACCAACATGGTTTCTAAACCATGCTAATAACAGTATCCTCATTTGTTTGCTAGAAGGACCAACCAGGAGCAATGCCTGCTTGATCTGCTATTCACAAGCAGAAGAAGTGATGGTGAATGGGGCACAAACAACAACACTGAAGCAATCGTTAAGTGATTGCATTCATGATCCAAAGGATGGTTGGAAAGGCAAGCAGTTGATGATTGGTGGTTGTTTTTTAAAACATATTTGTTGAAAGCTCAGGATAAAATCATCCTGTTTTAAAGGAAAATTAGCAGTTTTTGAAAAGGGCCTCTTCACTAAGCAGGGAACTTCTTCATCAACTAAAAGACAAAAAAAGCACATAGAAAAAGTGGAAAGAAGGACAGGCAGTAAAAAAAAGGAGTAAAAGCATTGCTTGTGTACTTAAGGACAAAATCAAGAAGGCCTAAACTCAGCTTAGTTTAAAACTAGCTAGGGAGAGTAATGTTAACAAAAAGGGGTTATGTAACAATGCCAATTACAAAAGCAACTTTGGGAAAAAYATATATGTTTTAATGGGTGGGGAGACAAATGAATGACAGACAATGAAGGRAAGGTCATAGTACTTGTCCTGGTTCYGGCTGGGACAGAGTTAACTTTCTTCCCTGCAGCTGGAAGGGGTGCTGTGTTTTGGGTTTAGTAATGAGAGGAACGTTGATGGCCCATTGATGCTTTGGTTGTTGCTGGATGGTGCTTGCACTAGGACTTTTCAGCCTCCCATGCTCTGCCAGGTGCAGGGGGAGCTGAGGGGGAGCATAGCCAGGGCAGTTGACCCAGCTGGCCAATGGGGTATTCTATACCATGTGACATCATGCTCAGTATAAAACTAGGGTGTGTGGGTGGGGGCTGGGGGCCTCGGGTTACATGAGTTCGTTCAGGACACRTGAGGGGTGAACGGTTGCATTGTGCATCGCTTGTTTTGTATATTCTGTTATTGTTGTTGTTATCATTGTTATTATCATTGTTCTACTTTGTTCTGTTCCCATTATTAAACTCTTTTTATCTCAACCCATGAGTTTTCCTTCGTGTGCCCTCTTGATTCTCTCCCCCATCCTACCGGAGAGGGGGGTTGAGTGAGTGGCTGCGTGGTGTTTAGTTGCTGGCTAGGGATAAACCACGACAGTACTCTATGGGATTTAGATTGATCTTCATAGTCAAAGCATAGTTCCAGTCTTCTGCGTATCAGAAAAGTTAGGGAAGTAGACAGACACTTAACAGTGGGGAAACAAGAAGACAGAGACTACAYGAAGAAGCTTGATGTGTTCAAATCCATAAGGTAGAATGTATTTCATCCATGAGTGCATAAAGAGCTGGCTGACAGGATTGCAAAACTGCTGTAGGGAGGTCCCTGACAAATGGTTTAAGGCAAATGTTCTGTTTATCTTTAAGAAAGGCAGGAAGGAGAACCTGGAGAACTATAAGACAGTCAGATTCACCTATGAAGTCACAATGTATGTGCTCTTGGAATCCATTTCCAAACACATAAGAGAAGGTAAGCAGGATTTACCAAGTGCTTGACCAAACTGATAAACGATTGACTATGTGGGTTCAATCTACATTGTGTAGTAAATCTTCCACAGTATTGTCATTTAAACTGAGAAAGTATGAGCTAGATGAATGGACATTTAAGTAGGCTGATGATACACCAAAACCCACCACTTAATGATCATCTGGCTATAGTAACAGCCAGAATAAACCTTCAGGAAATTTGAAAATATACCAAATAAAGTCTGGAATAGGGAAAAGAAGCGTTTACATGCTTACACTGGTTTTGGCTGGGACAGAGTTAATTTTCTTTGCAGTAACTTGTATGGGTGCTATGTTTCGGATTTGTGATGAAAACAGTGTTGATAACACACCCATGTTTTAGTTATTGCTGAACAGCCTCAAGGCCTTCTCTGTTTCTCACGCTGCCCTGCCAGTGAGTAGGCGGGGGGTGCACAAGRAGTTGGGAGGAGAAAAAACTGGGACAGCTAACCTCAACTGACCAAAGGGATATTCCATACCATATGACGTCATGCCCAGTGATAAAAGCTGGGGAAAGAAGGAGGAAGGAGGGGAGTGGTGGCATTTCTCTTCCCAAGTAACTCTTAATGCATGATGGAGCCTTGCTTTCCTGGAGATGGCTGAACACCCGCCTGCCGATGGGAARTAGTAAATTAATTCCTTGTTTTGCTTTGCTTGTGTGTGCAGCTTTGCTTTACTTATTAAACTGTCTTTATCTCAGAGTTTTCTTTCTTTCACCCTTCTCTTTTCTCCCSCATCCTGCTGTGGGGGGCAGTGAGTAAGCAACTGTGTCCTGCTTAGCTGCTTGCCAGGGTTAACCCAGAATAGTCCTTTYTGGAGCCCAATGTGGGCTTTGAAGAGTTCASAAAAATGACAGATTTGACTGGAATGTGCTAGATGGAGCTTATAGCTGTTATAGCTGTTTAGTTACTAATTGGCAGACTCCTGGGCTTGTCATAGGGCTGCTTTCCTTACTGTATAYTAGAGTCTAGTGCTCGTTAGCGGCTGCTTTTTGCCTTCGTTGCTTGCTGTACTGCTGCACGGCTTATCGTCTTATTGTGCTGTGCCTGGGAACATTCTGATAACAKCAATGGCGATGCGCCTGGGCTGGCAGATGGCCAGGGTATCGCTGCTGTCTCTGTGCTGCTRTACTGGACAGACTGGAACTCTAGTGTGAACACAGGTCGAAGGGACTGTGGCCTGCAGACAAGTCCACATGGGAGCAGCTACACCCTGAAACATCTGTGGCCTTGGATAAGTCCACAGCAGAACAGGTATACATMAAAGCGTCTGTGGCCATGGATAAGTCCACAATGCAGCATGTGCCCCCCTGAAAAGACTATGGCCATGGATAAACCCGTGCCACAGCAGCAGGTACACCTCAAAACTTCTGTGACTGTAGATAAGTCTGTGATACAAGCAGACTTGTATCACAGAGCCACCCCTGAAGGGAATGTGGCTCATAGATTAATCCATGCTGAAGCAGGGGCAAGGGGAGGAGTTCAACGCGATGTTAAAGCCTTTAACCTGGTCCAGAGGGACCAAGGATGAAGATTGTAATGGGTGTACTTTTAAACTGTTGTAACCCATGATTTGCATCACACGATATAAGAAGTACTATAGCCCGAACCACCTAAACTAATGGAGGACAAACATCACAAGAAGCAGTGCAAGTGCAGCACAGAACAACTTTAATGGATTAAATCCAGAAGGACCTTGATGAACTTGAGGTCTGAGCCAGCAGAAACCTCGTGAAGTTCAGTAAGGACAAGTGAAGGGCTACACACCAATGGCAGATTTATTCATTTATTATTATTCACCTTTACAGGCTAAAAAGTGACTGGTTGGATAGCAGCTCTGCTGGAAAGGACCAAGAATTACATTGAATACCACGCTTTCTATAAAGCAGCAAAGCATTCTAACTGGAAATAAGGCAAACCACAGATTGGACTACATTTGGATGGGTATCATCAGCAGGTCATGCAGATTACCGGGGGCCTTGAATACATAACATATGAAGCAGGTTTGGGAGAGTTGGACCATTTTCACCTGTTGAACTGGAGGCTCAGGATTATCTAATAGTTTCCTACCACTATTTGAAAAAGCTGCAGAGATAGTGTCAACAAACTCTTCTTCGTAGTAGCAGATGATATAACAATGGATAATATCCACAGATTCCAGCTTGGGAGGTTTGAACATTAGGAAAAAACATTTATACTAGGAGATTTGATGAGATCTGAAAATGTCGCCCAAAGAGGTTGCAGAATATTCATCCTTGAAGCTTTTCAGGAGTCAAATAGACAAAGTTAAAGCTGATGTGGTCTTGTGATGACAGTAGTCCCAATATGAGTGGCAGGTTGGACTAGATTACCAACATTTATATGATTCTTAAAAAAAAAAAAAAAAAAAAAAGAAAAAAGAGAGGGACTCAGATACTCAGATTTCAACCAGTTTTCTTTATTTCAGTGAGAGAATCACAAATAATAAGCAGATGATTGAAAAATGTCTTTTTAATCTTAACACTTCTTGAAGAGAAATTTTTTAGTCTGGATTTCATTATCACACATTTATTATTTCATTGTTCATTGAAGAACAATAATAGCTACTGAATTATGAAGCAGAGAGACATGGACTGAACTGGGCATCAAAGCTGCTCCATTTTTCTTAGTCAAAAATTTTCCAAAGRCTTAAGTTAGTTCCTGCACAAAGGAAAGTTATTTGGATGAAAACAATTATTTTTTAACGGATAATTGATTATGGCTTAACTTAGTGTGTGGACCTTTTAATTTGATTAATGATTACTTTATTTAAGAGATTTTCCTTTTTTTTTTTTTATTTCCCTAGATGCTATGTAGTATGGATGGACAGGGTGTGCAAAGGAATGATAAACCCAAAGTGGAAATATTTCAGATACCTAGGCATTTCAGGAGACCTATAAATGACGGAAGACAGTTCTACCTTTCTGACAGAAAGCTGACTTTACTAACCAAAAATTTACATGAAGCTACTCGTTCATTCTTTAAATCTAAAATTAAGATACATAATTCTTTGTTTTACTTGGAGAAAAAAACCTAAAAATCTCAAAAAAACAGTGGAATTAACACTTTGAATGTCAGCCTACTAATCTCAATCTCATTACAAAAYTATCGGTGTGAGCAACAACATTGTATTGGAAGTCTTGAGGAAGATACTGTGTTTGGGGAGTTAGTGATCTTGCGCAAGGCATGTCTACTCTKTTGGGGCTTGTACTTAGGGCTTGAAAAACCTCCATGATAGCAAGTGACCACAGTGCAACCCCCTATATAAACAATGTATGGGAATGTGCTGGAATACCCTGGATAATTGCTTTTCCTGGGTACAGTTCCTAGATATGTGTAGCTAGATATGCTCTGATGGGCATTAAGAAAGACATAATATTTCTACTTGTCAAGACAAAATGTATAATTTTGTTTGTTACATCAGATGTAAGGGGCTATGGTATGGGGGGAGGGGTGAACCTCTCCACAGATGGGATGTGCACGGTGTGCCATGGGAAGATTTATCTCGGGTCCGCCTGATGCTGCACAAAAGCAGGGTTCCCACTGTCTGAAGGGAGGTAATATTTAATTGCTATCTGTATTTTTCTTCCTATTTCTGTTTTCTTATTAAAGCAATTTTACTATGCTACTTGCTCTTGTACCTTTCTTATTGAGATCTAGAAAGAACCTTGCACCTCCTCCAGTGCAAAACAGGCAAGTACTAATATATACCTCTAGAAGCACATTTTGAGGCCCACATCTCTSAAAAAAGCAGGCCTACATCCATTATAACTCAGAAAATACGATCTCAATATATTAAGTCAAACCACCCCAGTGTTCATATAAATACAAAGTTGGAAAATCTATTCTTTTCTCTGCCTTTCACAGACTTTTCTTTCTGTCTCAGACAGCTTTCAGAATAATAATAGACATACACAAGCTAGAGGTCTGAATGTTTTACTTCCATGGAGAAACAATCTCTGGTCACTTATTACTGCTGGCAGCAGCAGCAGGAGGCTGCTCTGGCCATTAAGATCRCCAGAATTACAGTTTAAACCTTAAAAATAATAAATCATTTCAATCCCTTTATCAGTATGTTTTTATTTAAAGCTGTTACTGGTATATTTTTYGACTTTTTTTCCTATCTTGGACTTTTCTTCAAAGTTTGCCAATTGTAATGGATTAAATTTCCTATGGAGCAAATTTGAATTTTATAATTACTTGCTCCTAATAAAAAAAAAAAAATTATTATGCATTATTCTGAATTCCACAGTTTATTACAACCCTCTGCAAAAGGGTGGACCTAGATGAAGGTATTCAAACACATTTACCTACAGCCTGATGCACATGTATTTTATTTTTAATTTCCACTGGCCAGAAATTAAAGGTTTCTGCTTTATTCCAAAGCCGTATGTGACTCTAAAAATTGTATTGGAAATAAACAAAAAACCAAAAAAAGTGTTTGTGACATCTGAGGAGAATGTGGCCTAATGCGTTATGATTTTACCAGCCTCAGCAGGAAGGTCATGAGCAGCACAATGACAAGGAGTTAGCGGACTAATCAAAATAAGGCCCACATGTTTGTATTGCTCGTTGGTTGACAGATGTCTTGAGATTGACACATTGCATTTTTTCTCAAGGACTGTCACTTTGATTACTTGTCATTGCAAGATATAGTCCAGTGTGTATCAGGCTATATGAAAGCAAAGTTGTATACATCACCATCAYCTTACTTCCAGAAATCATATTTCCTGAAATTCTTATATGTAAATGACATCACTAACGTGTATTGATGGTGGGTGTTGTAATGAGGTTTGAATTCAGCTTCACTCACTGCAGGAAAAAATGTATTATGAGTTTTCCATCCATACAAAAAGAGATTCTGTTTTCTGCAGTTAATCAACAGAAGGGGAAAGGATTTTCTGTTTATTTTCTAAAAGAAGGAACTTTCTGAAGCTGTACATAGCTGCTTTTGTGCTTGAAAAATTCCTTTTGAGTTTTTCCAGACTTCATTCATCTTTCAGAACTTTTTCATTTTCTTTTTGATAGAACTTATAAAATGACACTTACAGTGTTAGTTTTCCCCCTCCCAAGTTRCCCCTTTCTCTTTGTTAATAAAATTCTCTTTATTTTTTCTTGTGCCAAACAATCTGTTTAAACATATTAGTAAGATAGTCTTACAACACAATTTTGTTCCTAAAAGTACAAAACAAAGCTGCTTAACAGTAGAATAATGCAATTGTGCTTTTGTCTCAGTTATATCATTCCAGATGAGATACAAAAGTAGATCTTTATTTAATGCATCTGCGAATCAATAATATTTACTGGGCAACCAAATTCTATACCAAAAATTATGTACCCAGAAAAAAATAGTTCTATGTAACTACCGTTACATCTCCACAACATCCTAGCTAGACTGATAAATTACTTTAGGACCCCATAGACATAGTGTATTATGAAAGTTAAGGGACAGGGAAAAACACTGTTCTCTTGCCACAACAAAGACTATATTCCATTCCTCAAGTTTCTTTAGGTGATGCATTCTGCTAAGCCTGCTTTCAGCTCCAGCTCTTTGGAGAACACTTTCCATATGGCATGAAAACTGTGCTGGAAACTGTCATATGTCAGGAGATCATCCCGTTTRTGTGGTTGCCTCTTCTCCAGCAGCTGGCATTTCCTTTACAGTTAATAACACTCTTTTTCATATATTCCTTGTCAGTCATATYGCTGAATATTATTTCTTCAAGATTGCAATCTGTCATCTGAAACTGTGGCCGCACTTAAAAAAAAAAGAAAACAAAACCCAAAACAACACAGCTTTCTGCTTCTTAATGCACTTCAGCATTTAAGAATATTCTAGTGATCTAGCACTCCTCTATCCCGTGTCATTTAAATCACCTCCTTTGTTAAATGCTTTGTAATGTTCACTGAGTTGTATCATAATCACCTTSTTTGTCTTCTTCCTTGCCTCCCCTTTTCTTTTTCTAGATTAGGCTTGCCACATCACTGGAACTCAGATTTTACAATGATAGTTAGTACAGTGACTGGAAATCCACATATCAGTTCTTGGGACTCATTCATTTACTCACTCTTTCCTTCTTCCTAGGCTGATTTCTAGAAATTTTCCTTCAAAAGAATATGGCCCAAATTCCACTTCCTGCAGTTGCAAGAACCTACACGGTAATATAAGTAACCAGAGATTAATAAAACTAATTTTGCATTGATGCCTAGTTCCTGAAGGAAACTTCCAGGAGGCTCTAATGAGCCAGTAATGTACCAAATGTAAAATACTATGTGTACATTTTTAGTCTTCAACTTCAATTTCCTAAAGTTTAGCCATGTGAGCTTGAGGGAATGGGCAACTGGTGGAGTTTAGCACATGAAAAAGTGAATTATTCTTCATCATAAACTGTCTCTATATAGCAAGATTATATAAATTGTCATTATCTACAGCCACAGCTCGTATGATTCCTTTCTAAAGCTGATCCCATGTAAATGGTGTCCTGTTCATCACTAGATCTTCATCGATATGTAGTGTTTGAAATAATTACCATTCATTTTTCCCATGAAGAAAAAGTGCTCTTGTATTAACAGCAGCTAGCAACTGAGTTGAGTTTATTAATTTGATGGAGCAAATTCTATCATCTGTACCTTTTTACAGTATGATGACTCAATTCTATACTATCTTTTTCATACTTAGAATGGTATGATATCTGATCCCAGAACTTTCTTTACYGAAGAAAAATTTCTCATTAGTCCTGACAGGGGCTATCATTTTAAGGTATTGCTTAGGAGTTTAAAATCTTTGAGGAGTTTCCTCTCAGGCTAAGTCTGGGTATTTTTGCCCTTAAATAGAAGTAATATAAGAGCTAGTTGATTTACTCCGTCACAAACTGGTGGACAAAAAAATTACAAAGGTCTAGCTGTGTCCAAATATGTTAATCAATGGATCTCAGTATCACCTGTCACATTCTGCTATTTTATATCATTAATAACTTCAAGAAATTTCAGCTACTTCTATGGACAACTGCTGGGTTTGAACTATAGAACTACTGCAACTCATCCTAATTTCAGTCTTGAAGGCAGTCACTGTTCCATTCAGACAACAAAAAAGGTTTGCCTCATTTATTCAGCAGATGTTTATTTACAAAAAAATTACACTTGCAAACAATTTGAACTATTCATGAATTGAGATAAATTTCTGTTGTGGTTTAACCCCAGCCAGCAACTAAACACCACGCAGCCGCTCGCTCACCTCCCGCCTCTGGTAGGATGGGGGAGAGAATYGGGAGGGCACATGAAGGAAAACCCRCGGGTTGAGATAAAAAGAGTTTAATAATGGAAATAAAATGAAGTAGAACAGTAATAACAACAATAACTACGACAATAACAGAATATACAAAACAGGCGATGCACAATGCAACTGCTCACCCCCAAGTGTTCTTAATGAATCACGCGAGAGGAACCCCCCAGAGCCCCCCGGTTTTTATACTGAGCATGATGTCACATGGTATAGAATACCCCATTGGCCAGCTGGGTCAACCACCCYGGCTATGCTCCCCCCCAGCTCCCCCTGCACCTGGCAGAGCATGGGAGSCTGAAAAGTCCTCCGTGTAAGCACCACCCAGCAACAACCAAAGCATCAATGGGCCATCAACGTTCCTTTCATTACCAAACCCAAAGCACAGCRCCCCCTCCAGCTGCAGGGAAGAAAGTTAACTCTGTCCCAGCCGGAACCAGGACAATTTCTTAAAACATTAGACCTGGAAACACCTCAAACCAGCAGAGAGGATTTCTTGTGGGKTTTTTTTGTTTGTTTGTTTCTTTTGGGGAGGGGGGGTGCTTTTTTAGTCTTGGGCTAATTCAGCCTACTTTTTCATTTGATTTATTTTCTTTGACAGGGTGGATGAACCAAAAAATCAGTTATTCACTCTGCTTTAATCACTGCCATGAGGWCATGAAGAAACTCCTATAAGTATGTATGTCTATCAACTCCTCCAGTGAAAACTCTTTCGAAACTCAAACTCAGTGTCTCAGAAATACATGTGATTTAAYATTCAAGTTGTACTTTGACCTCTCTTCCTTCTGTCATTCTAGTATTTATAGGCTTATTCAGAGGTTGCGCACTCAGAGAAAAAGCCCTCTAATATTTACCAGGTAATAAATTGAATCTTCCAAGTTTAAAGAGCCATTTGATTATGAAGTTCTAAAAGAATTTTTAAGTACTTCAGTTCTGGTGTGAAAATAAAGGCTGTCTAAGTTGRCAGTTCATGAATTTACTTCCTTGGGGTTCTTGTTCTCCTAACAATACCTTTATTACGAACTTCAAGGCTCATGTTTTCCTAACAGCGAATAGATGGTGAATTTTCAGTGGAATGTACCTACTCAAAGTGAGACATTCAGAACTGCAAATAGTACTGTTAGCTGTCTTGCTCAACATCTTCTTTCTCATTCCTCTTAAAAAAAAAATAAGATTCATATAATGACTTTATCTAGGAGATATCTGATGTAAATGTCTGAGTGTCTATCTTGCTTATGCATAGGCCCCATTTAGATGTCTGGCTTAAATTCAGAAACTGCTATGATGCAGCCAGGTGTCTAAATATTTCCATCACTGGCTGTAAAATCATGAATTCTAACTGAGACCACACCACTGAAGCCCAGAGAAAGGTTAAAGACAAAACTTTTGAGCTGGCATTGAATTTTGGTCATGAATGTAAGAGCATCTGCTCTACATATTGTCACAACCCGGCTTGATCAGACCAGGGGGTCGTAAAGGTTTCAAAATTCCCTCAGACTAAATTAAGGTGAAACGACACCAAACGATCGGTTTAAGTGTTTTATCTAAGGCCGAAGCAAGCTGAACTGGGAAAGCGTTACAATAACAACCCGAACTTAGAAAGCGTAGTGATAGGCAATGTGGGCTCTATTGAAACATTTAGAAAAAGAAGAGGAAAGAGAAGAAAAGAGAATGGAGAAAGAGAGAGGAAAAGGAGATAGATATCACCACCCTTGAATCCCACGATGAAGATGATAACGAATGCAGCAATCCTCCAGTGGCGGGCGCGCGCCGGCTCCTTGGGTTGGTGTCTTTTTACAGTCGTCCCCTACCTTTCGGTTGCATCAGCCATGTATTTTCTAGAACTTTTCACGCAGGTGCTGTTGTGGGGAGGGGTGGTTGCGAGGGGTCTCTCGGTGGTCTTCAGGTGGTCGCRAGCCCCTTCCTCAGATAAACTCTGTGTGAGCTTTTGCTGTATATGGTGAGATGTCCGGCTTGGGCAGAACAGGGAGCTGCGCACCCTCCRGCACGCCCYRCCTGTCCTGTTATCCGGCTCCTCATTTGCACCTTATCAYTGCTATGCAGGACCCATTTGCCACAATGTTTGAGACATCAACTTCACATTAACTCTTTCAGTCTCTCACACATATCTAGTGAGTCTGTAGACAGCACATACAAGGAGACAGAAGGACACTACAAGGAGTTTCTGGATTTGTCTTATCATGTGGTTTTGTCTTATTTGTTTCTCTTTGAAACTTCAGCTTACATCCGTATAGAGAAGGTGTTAGTATACAGAGGTTAGGGTGTGGAAGAAGACAGTCATAAGTATAATTTAGAAGGGAGAAATAAAGTTAGAGATGTTAAAGGCTACATCTGAACTGTGAAACCCTCGTATCCTAATGTGACGAGTTCAGCGTAAACTATGTGACTAAGAAGTGGGATGAATAGTGAGAGGGATTTGGAGGTGTTGGGGCCTCTTACACAGAATCACTGACAGAATACAATTGTGAAAGTCCTGTGTAAACCTGGAATTGTGGCAATAAGATGTAAAATCTCTGCTACTGAACAAGAGAGATGACAAGGCACTTGTATATTTCCTTATCTATTGTGGTATTTGCCAAAAAAACAGGGCATTTTTTTCCCACAGTTAAAATATTATTTTCTGCTGTAATTGTAACTTGCTAAGGGCTATAGAGCTTGAAAAATATGAGACCACAAATCCATGTCTTTGTTACAGAACAAGGCATTCTTCATGTGGTCAGCAATAGTTCTGAGGAGGAGTTCTATTAGAATTCTTGGATTTTTCTTATATAAATAACAATAGTAATTGTCATGTTTAGAAAATAACTTTTAAGATGACTGCATTAGAGTTTAAAAGCCATCATTTAGCATTGTAAACATTGCTGCTGATCTAACCTGTTTTCTTTAGAAATAAGGTCATGATTAGAAGGTATGTAATTCTGGTTTTGTAGCTTTAAAATTTCTCATCTGAGAGTAAGTTTTAGCACTTTAATTTCTTAAAAGAAAACTTTCTGCAAGTCCCTTTTTTGTCATCATTGCTCAATCTCARATCATTAGACTGCATTTAAACGTAGCAGCCAAGCCCTACTACAAGCTTTGATCTTGCTCATTCAAATGACTSTACTTTCCACAAAAGAAAGAACCAAAAGGCAAGAACTGTGTTTTGTTAAGAAACACACCACTGTTGTGGTTTCCAGTTATTTGCATTTATGTAGTATTCATTTTCTCGTCTGTTTTCTGTCTTCTTTATGTAGAACAAAAACTCAAATTATGGCTGCTTACTATGTACACATGTAGCCCTTATCCACTACTGAAATATAAATAAATAATAACTTATTTTATTTTTTTCCAAATATATTTTAGTTTTCACTACCAAAAGCACAAATAGCGGCATGTTATAAAAAAAGAGTGGCTTAATTTCCTCAACTTCTTGAAGGACTAAATATTTCATTCCAAGCAGAAGTTAGGTAGCACCAGTAGTCRTCATAACAGATAATTTTTGGAAGTACAGTACAGCAGAGGAATTGTACATTAAGGTTATGAGTCAGCTAATTAGCTTTCTAATGGAATTCATTCAGCTGCAATCCTAACCAGATTCAATAHATAAACTGTTTGTTATTTCAGTAGTGCCTTGGAACTATACAAAGTGGGTTGCGCAATGTGGGTGTGGTAGTGAAAATACTTATTCTACCTTTGTCCGAGACTTTCAGTACATAGAAAAAGGAGCTTTTCTAGCTATGCATTTTCTAGTATTGGCTATATCAGTAAGGAGGAGTCTCACAGCTCAGTCATACATCACAAGGACATAGAGATCTATGAAAACTGGAATTAATTCTGTAGGCGTATGTATTTTTTATGTCCAAAGCAGGAAATAAGGAGTTCTAAAATACGAGAGGACAGGTGTGACTCCTGAGGTTTACTGTGGCAAAACAGACCAGGCAAAGTCTAGAGAATACATTATCTACTCTGTTCTTAATTTTACAATTTTGTGCCACCTTTTTCACATTAATGTAGAGTTTCACACTCTGCTGTTATCTTCTGACAAAAGCCTAGCCAGCAATTGTAACCCAAGAGTATATCAGATATAAATACTTCAATTCCAACTCCTGATATTATTGATGTCAATCATAAACTGGTTTTTTTTGTTTGTTTTTTTTTTTTCTCATTCATGATTACAGTTTCTGTCAGCTTCATTATATTCAATTAACACAAAGCAGTAAAGACATACCCTCCAGTCACCATCTCACACAGTTTTCTAAAGCAAGCAGGCTTAATCACCAGTAATAATTATACYGCTAAGTGGAGACATTTGAATTGTACTGCAAAAAGTACAGCTCAAGAAGACTGTATTCTAAACTCATAAAATTGCAAGTTATTTGAATTCAGTGAACTTTGATGTTTGGGGGCTTTTAATTTCATTATTAGTAATTATTTAATCACAGTGATAGCTCTTGGATACATCTATCTAGTGCACTTTTTACATTTCTGATTATTTCAGCCATTATCTATAGAGAAATACTGATATTTGAACACTAATAATTTTAGGTACAGAGTTCAATTTCATTCAGACTATCTTTTGATCTGAATTTGATATAATTTGAGTTTGTTATGCTGCAAAGAATATATGTATACATAATTGTTATTATTGTTGTTGTTGTTTATAGATTAAGCCTTCACCCACAAGGTGAGATCAACTTCTGGAATTTTGGAAGTGAGTTTATAAACTTATATCATCTCTAGCCCTTATTGTTATAATATGCTGAACCAAACTTCCAACTTCAAACCCTTAACCTCAGCCTACTTCTTATTTCAGGAATTGTTTTTTCTCTACTAAACCTTTCTTTTGCAAAGCTTTTTTCCTTTTTTTTTTTTTTTTCCTTTTTTTTCCCCTCACACACCTTTTAAACAGAGATGAAGCTTTCCTTAAAGTAGGGAAAAAACAAACTTTGCATGTTTATTTCATGGGAAACCACTATGTTGGTCATGAYTATACAAGAGGCTTATAAACATTGTGTTCTTAGTCTAGTTTATGTTTTAAGTGACATATAAAAATAGATTAATTAGCCTGAGTAATTCAAGTAGTATCAAAAAAGGCATTCTTTTTCTCCTCCAGTTTCTCCCAGAGTGTGGAATAGGCACAGAGATAGTATGGGAGTCTCTTAGCCATGTGGGAATCGTATGAATAATAATTCAAGATATGCAACATCAATTAGGAAACTGTGACAAGAACTGTGACATGAACTGACTGCTGAGCAGTCAGCATATCTGTGTTTGTTCATACGACTGTAGCACAAGGCTTCAAGAAGAGTGACAGYCATTTGTAATGCTTTGGGACACTGAGTTTTCTGAAGCTAGGGGAAAAAAAGTTTGCTTCAACTTTTCTRAAAAGTTATAAGAGCTGGAAAACTTTCCAAACAGAGAATGACGTAACTGAAGTGTTGATTTCAGTCTTTGGCCTTGGGATGAATGAAGAAAGCATTTKAAAGGCACACATAAGGAAGGGAGAGCTGATGCTTCCAATTTTCACATTCATCGTAACTTAATGTGAAAAAAGATCAATAATAAAAGTAATTCCATGTGCTGTAGAAGAACATTCTTTGATAATGCAGAGAATCCTGAATTACTTTGGAGACAGTAGCAGATTTTTGAAGGACTTGAGGAGGGGAGATCAATGTATTTTATAATTTTGTTCATTTCAGTGTATTTTTTTATATTCAGTTAAGAGCACTGTGTTTAGTAACMTGTCAAAAGATTGGTTGCAAATGCTGGCATTACCTTATGCTCCTGAAAAAATATATCTGAAAAATGAGATCATAAACATTGTTTCAGTTCTGAAAAAGAGTGGTTGAAGAATTTCCTGAGGTCCAGCATTTTAGAACGTAGGGTGCCAGCTGCCATAAAGAAGTGGTAGCCATAATATCTTTACCATTTATGTCTAGGAGTGAAATTCCACCTCCTGAAAGAAACCTCCCCAATACTACTAGATGGCAATGCTGTTGTCTAAGCAGAGGAAGGACAGATTTATCGCATTGCCAAAAAAGATCTTAGGGAAGACAGTCCAGGGGAACCTCTGTGAGGGGTAAGCTTGTGTCCTGTATGACAGCATGTCTGACTACAGCTCTTCCTTGAAAACCATGACAGAGCCCTTTCAAGAAACTACAGGATGACGGACATACAGTGATTTTGATGCCAGGTTTGTCTTCAGCCACAGAATGCTCTCTCATGGTGTTCATGGGTCTGCAGATGCACACTCCTGCCTGGACAGATGTGTCTGATGTGACTGCTTCTCTCGCATTTCTCTGGGGATATATTGTATTATGCATCACCTCCTCCTCAATAGTTGTTCTACCCTAACATGACCTCCTCTGTCATGAGGGTTTAGTCAACTGTGGAGCTGTATCTGAAAGCTCCTCAAAATTAAAAATAACTATTTCTGTCGATTATTTTTTCTCTATAATATCCCTATAACTACCAGTACAAGTAATGGGATAATGCAATGAGCCAAACCTTCACAGATCAGCACTGCTGTCAGAAGAACTGTTTGTCATGGTATATGTTATCTAATGTGTTTAAACACTAGCCTCCTTTTACTATAGACCTGCTTTGATATATGGCATACATAAGGCACCAGTAATACTTACATGATCCTTCCTCCAGAAATGGAGAATAAGTCAGCATTTTCATCTTGATACATTTCAGACATATTTCATCTAGCAGTCTTTTATGGTATCTCATGGTAGAGAAAATCCAGGTATTAGTAAACCAGAAGTGCAAGTCTCTGCTGGAGTTCATATCTGGAGAACTTTGTGAAAATTCAAAGTTTGTTTATGTTTCTTTCTCTTATGGCAAACCAGCCTAATTTGAGTAAGAAATCAGATGAAAAAGAAACAAATTTTGAGGGAAGTAGGGTCAAATAGTATCTCTGTCATCTGAATTAGAGCTTGCAAACTTTCCTTCTAATCAATGGAAAGGATGGTGTGATTTATCTTACCATAAAGTAGATGACTATAATAAATCAGATAAAGCACATCCTAATATGGCCATTTTTCTTTGTGGCTTTTGAAGGAGACCTAAGATTACCTACTCAGATGTAGACTTCTACATTGTAGATATCTGGAATTAGCCGGTGGAGATACAGAACACATATGAAGGGTCTGCTCTTGTAATTGACTCAAATAATTGCACAGTTACCAACAAGAAGTTGTGGAGGTTTAACCTTGGATAAGGGCCAAACTCCCCACCCAGCCACTTGCTCACTCCCCCTCTTCAGCAGGACAGAGGGAGAAAATAGGATGAGAATGCTCATCRGTCAAGTTAAAGGCAGTGAGATCTCTTAACAGTTACTATTGTGGGCAAAACAGTCTCAACTTGGCAAAATTAGTTTAATTTTTTGTCAGTTAAGATAGATTTGGGTAGTGAGAAACAAAGACAAACATTAAAAAAAAMCACCTTTCCTCTCCCCTCTCCCAGGCTCAACTKAACTTTGTCACTCCCAAATCCTCTCCCCACCCCGAGCAGCACAGGGAGGATGGGGGTTGATATGGTCAGTACGTAGCAGTTTCTCTCTGCTGCTCTCCTGCTCTGCTGCAGGCTCTCCCCACAGGATGCAGTTTCTTCAGAAGAAAAATCTGCTTCAGTGTGGACTCTCTACGGGCCACATTTCCTTCAGGAAATATCCAACTGCTCTTGTGTGGAGTCCTCCACAGGCTGCAGTGAATATCTTCTCCACTGTCGGCTCTTCCAAGGGAATACCTGCTCCACCATAGTCCTCTTCACAGGCATCAGGGAAATATCTCTTCCACCATCRTCCTTTCCACAGACTGCAGGGAAATACCTGCTCCACTGTGGTCTCTCTCAACAGGCTGCATGGGAATCTCTGCTCCAGTGCCTGGACCACCTTCTCCCCCTCCTTCTTCTCTGACTGGTGTTCACAGGGCTGTTTCTTACTCTGTTTTTCCCTCCTGCTCTGACTGTGTGACATTTTCTGTCCGTCCTTAAATATGCTTTCCCCAAGGCGCCACCATCTTGGCTGAGGGGCTTRGATGTGCCCTGTCCATTGGAGCTGGTTGGAACTAGCTGTGTCCRGCATGGGACAGCCCCTGGCCTCTTCCCAAAGACATTACCCCCACACCCCCTCCCCCCAAACCTCACCATGTAAACCCAATAAAGTGGTATTTCTAATACAGCTCATAATAAAYTTCACATTAAATGAACATGGAACAACAATTCAGGTAGTTTGTGTTCCCTGGAAGGTCAGATTGGTGGGTCTTCCTACAAGTAATACAGTAATATTTGAARTAATACTGCATTTTTAAAGAAGTGTGTCCCACATTTTACAAAAGACAGTAAAAATCTAAGACTGTAGAGTGATAACTATCTATTTTTGGCTGTCATGGAAAGGTCACCCCTTAAGACTTGGGACTGTTCTTTAAACACAGATACTTCCAGAAAAGCAGATCTGTTCAAAGAGGCTTATAGAAAGTTAATTATATCAGCAGTCTAAGACTTCACATTTAGAGAAGCATTCAGGCATCAAATTGTTCAGTGGTTTTCAAATAAATGACAAGTAAGAATGACATTGGTATGATAGGGTCTTAAAGAAATTTCAATAACTACCTCTGGTGATGGCCCACGGTGTAATGAAGAGATGAGATGCACAGATTAGTGGGGCTGAAGATAAAGCAGGATATCCAACATATTATTGTGAATTCATATTAAAATCACAGGGTATGGCATATTTCCAGTTTTTCAGAGAGATTTAACTAATCTAATTAGGAGAAAGAAGTGAGAGGACAAATTCTGTGACTGGTTGTCAGCACTGAAAACAGAAAGAGTAGTAAATGAATGTAAACGAATATACTCAAGACCTAAAATGATAACCAAATTGCACATACTGTTTACTACTCTACCAGTACTGAGATTGGCTTTCTTTTTCATATGAATTCACTACAAATGAGTCAATAATTCTGACATTTTGCAATTAATTTCATGTAAGTATATTTTACACAAAATATACAGAGCAAAGATGAGAGAGTACATCTCATCTAGAAAAATAAAAGCAGTTGATCGAACTGCTTCTAAATCAACTCAGTGATGTTATTTTTATACATTTGCTTCAAAATTTAAATATTTTTTCTCTCAGATATGGAACAATAAGGTCAAGATTAACTCCAAATTCATTGTCCCCTTTGAAACAGAAATAGCTTTGTTGAACATCTTCAGATGATTGCCTGAATAAGGTAGTAGAAAGCACTATCCTAAGAGATCAGAATAGAGCCTATAATGAAGAGAAGGTGGAATAATGTTCGATTGACTCATGCTTTAGAAGACATGCAAGGCGAACTTTTGACTGGTTTATGACCACTAGCATATAACGAATTCTCTATTACATACTGAATATATGTATCCAGTTGCAAAATATTATTGGTATTCTGTTTTTATTCATACTTTTGTTCGTTTGGAGCTTATGCCAAAAATCATACTGCATCTAAAAAGAACTTTGCCATGACATGCTGGGAAGAAGCCATAAGTGAGTTTTGCAGATCTCAACACTTAAGAAACAGTCAGCTTTTATAATCTTATTCTGTCTACTTCTGATATATACAAAATGGACAACTGTTGTGGCAGAATTAGGAAGGTTACACTTCTGTTTTAGCTAGAAAACTTAGTTAATTTATTTCTTTGCAGTTGGTGCACATCTGTGCCCATTAAAATCAATGGCAAAATTCCCATTTTCTTCAGTAGTGTAAGATCAAGTGAAAGCATGTAAAGACTGACATATTCCCACCCTCAAAACTAAATATCTTTGTGATGGTTGGGTGCTATGGAGGAGGAAAGAATCCAGGCTGAARGTCTGTTTTCTGTCACTTATCTACAGAGATAACTTTTATCAGAAATAGTAATAACAGTTCCATATGGATTTTTGCTTTTTAAGTACACATTTAGCATTTTCTTAACATACATTCTAGCAGTACAATCAATTCTTTTGGTTAATGCTGTGTTACACATATCTTAAGATGCAATCCTTTCTTCATTCTGAYCCATCTTAAGAGCAAAAGTAAAAAATGACAATGTTCATTGGGTGTCAGATGGCACAGGATATCTTTGTAATAATAAGATTAAATGCTCTAAGAAATCTTAGATTTTCACAGAAATATCAAAGAAAAAAATAGGAATAAAATAAAGAAYTCTAAACAGGAGTAATGTCAAAGATTAGAAACAGAGACTGGAGAAGCCTCAATACTGTCCTGGTCAGGATGTCAATTTGGCAYCTCTGCTCAGATCTGTAAATTGTAAGAAATAAATTACAGCTTATTACCATATATTAAAAAGACAGCCGTCAAAAAAACCCCATGGTGACTAGGGCAGGTAGTAAAATTTTGCACAATTCCATCAATTTTTAGGAAACTTGCATGATCTTTATTGTCTTTTAAGATCTTTACTGCGTTCTCAAATGTGGTCAAATTTTCATGGAAGTTGAAAAGTTTGCTGGTGATGGGAGTGATCACAAAGACATACAGACAAACGGGGGGATGTCATAAACTCTGTTTCTGTAGGAAATCAGATTACTAAAAAAAGACCCCAAACTCCTGCTTTAAACACACTGCAAGAAATTGAGAATAGCTGTGATTGCAGCAGCCTATTTCCAAAGAATGAATTTGCCACATCTGCTGAGAAGTGAACAATAAACAAGATCGGGATCAACTCAAAGGAAGAAAACTCTTGAAGTATCTATGGAAACAGTCTGACTAATCTTGATTGCAGGCAGTTTAAATCTAGTTTAGATCTTTTAAACATTGGTGCTCACTGATGGAAGAGGTGTTCATGAAACTATCTACTTTTATTACCTTCTCACAATTAAAATCATTGTCCATTGTATACTCATAATCTTTATATAGGCAAAAAATTAAACACACCTTGTACGTGGGGGCAATTTATTGTTAGTTCAGCTAAAATTTTAAAAACCTAATACAATTATAACAGTTATCGTGCGTCCAGTTACAATAATACTAACCTTTACAGTCCAACTTAATACAGAAAATTAATACTCTAGAACAAAGTATTACTCTTGAATAGAGTAAAACTAATATTTACCCTTTTCTTTGGTGATATACTCACTCTTCTAATGTTCCTAGGGGTCCTAAGCATGATGTTCCTCAGTTAGAGAAGTAGTGGGTTGCCACAAAATGTTGTCGATGTCTCCAGTTCTTCACGGCAGGAAGTATAATATTTGTGGTGGTGGTTCCCCTTCTTCTCTGTCTTTGGGTCAGTTTGGGGCTATCTTTCTACTTCTTATTACAGCCTGATTCGTTGTCATTTGTTTCCAGCTACAGGTTAAAAGTTGCACAACAGCTTCTTCCAATCTCAATGGACACAAAGTAATTTAAGTTTTTTATGCAGTAACTGCATATGTTGGTCAGACATATACCATACACGGCATTCAAAGAGGCGATACTACAACAGGTCAGACAATGATCATATGATCACTAGACAATCCTGAGATTATTTTTTTAACACAGATGTTTAAAATAATGTGAAGACTACCTTTCAGATACCCAGAATGGATTTTTCAAGCACTAAGTTGAGAATGGGTCTCTRTCACATATGTTTCGGGAGGTAAAGTAGCTAAACATATGTTGCAAAGTGTAGAACATACTGGATAAAGTTGAAAAGCTGTGGAGAAATAAAGGGAGGTAAACCATACTGCCTATTGGAAAAAACCCTTGTTCTCGACTCTGCACTCTGTCCAGGCAATGCTTCAGAAAAGGCTAAAACTGTATCAGAAAATTTGCTAAGCAAGACAGATAATTAGAAACTTTGTGCTTAATTTTTTTTTTTTTTATCTCACTCTCTTCTGTTTAGCAGGTTCCATATAAACTTTAAAATCCTGGATTCTCTTAGGTTAAAATTCAGYTAATAAGATTTTTTGAGAAGTGGGATATGAGAAAACCTATTCCCTACCCCTCTGTCACAGATGTTTTTAATGTTTTCATCAGACCTACTTCTATTAAAAAAAAAGAAAAAATCAAAACAAAAAAACCCTCAAACTAACAAACCCCTCAAAAAACCCCCACAGACTATAAGTTGTATTCCATTGGGCTACGGGCCAAATGATTATTCCTGTTTTATCAAGTCAAAATAGATGTGAATACTGAAAATACAAATCTTTGAAGGCAACTAACAAGTGACATACTACCTAAACTGTAAAATATCTTTAGGAAACTGGAATGGAAGACCAGATTTTCCACTGTGTTTTCCTTCAAACACAAGTATTAAGAAATTATCTTGATATTCAACATAGAATTTCATGCCATTCCTTGAAAAATAATACCTTCCTTAAAAAATATAAATTTCAATTTATCTGGAGATATTTCTTAAAAAAAMCTACAAAACAACAAAAAACCCAAACAAAATTATCTATTATAAACATTTTGTATGTGCAAAAGGAAAAATAATCCATTGCTTCAACTGATAACATTTTTATAAGCAGACTCTTCTCTTATTATTTTGCTGATTTTGTATAAAAATATGCAGAATTATTTTTCCTTATCTCTCTTTTTTCCTCTCTTTATTTTTTTTTTCTTCCTGACTTTATCTTCATCTTTACCATTATCTTATCTTGCACTACAGTAATACCTTGAAGTTCTATTTAGTGAACTCTTCTGTTCCCTAAATAAAGTGGAGAAACAGTGTGAAATGTTTCCATGTAATGATGAATAGTTCATGCTAATCAGATTTGGAATTCTGTAATACAGAATTATTAATTCACTGAGCTCAAATCAGTACAGTAACATATATATTACCACATCTTGGTGTATGACTACATTTTGGTCTGTTTTACTATTGTTTCCTATCAATTAAAAGGTAAGAATGTAATGCTAATAYCTTGTGTTGCTATAAATGCCTAAAAATATTGATACATACTTTATGTTCAAGAGGTCTTGGTGGGAACTGTATGCATATATAAATACMCAACACCTACAACTTTTGAGAACATTTACTAACTCAACAGGGTCTTTCTGTGGGGTGGGGGGGAAGTGAAAGAAAGATCAATAATGTGTTAAAATGTAGTTCCTGGCCAGCCCTCTATTATTTGTGCTACAGTGTCATATCCGTGTCATCATAGCTCAGCTGTGCTAACACATTGCTCTTGTCTGGAAACTTGCAAATGAGAGACAGCTTAAAGATATTTTTAGGTCCTTTAACCTGTCTAAATGTGGCTTCCAGTTGACTGAAAACTGACTGTCAGAACTAGTCAYCTGCAGGAAAAACTAACTGGTAATCATTTGTATGACTTGCTTTGGTGGTTTAATCTTGCATGTTTTGTCTTGCTCTAACACAGACTTAATGAGCTGTCACAGCTAATTACTAGATGGTTACAATAACTAGGAGCTGGTAAACAGTAGCTTTCTAACCTACACAGTTGTTGATACTAATTCCAAATTGAGACAGAGGGCCTATGGAYGTGTTTCATACCTACGAAAATGATAAAAAGCAATATACATTTGTAAGTTTATCCCTCATGCTTGAACCTGAGATTAAGACTGAAAACTCAGTAGCATACTCATGTAAACATATAGCTCCAAGCTTAATGGCTTGTCCATAAGATCATACAATGCATGACCAGATGAGCCTACTGACCAGACAACTGTTTATGCATAACCGGCCCTTTTTACYACCTTATCCCTCTATTTACCCACACTTGTTCCTCTTGAAATCATCTGTGTCCTTCCMTTTCCCCACCTTTTGTTCCTCCYCTAAACATCCCATAGTAAGTCTTGTGAAATCCTAAAATGCTCTTCCCTTACATCCCATAATATGTCTCATAACCCTAGGCAGTAAATGCCCTCAGTCCCAAAGGTGCTCTGGAGAGACGCTTATCTTCTTGATGGSTTTCAAGCCTGGACACTGGGGCAGAGGGTCTCCTGGGACAGCCCTGGGAAGGGCCTGAACATGATGTCCCTTCCTCTGAGTCCTTATTTTGGGTTCCTGCCTGCCTTTGTGCGCCTGTGCTCCTTTGGGCTTGTGGGGATGGGCCTTTGATGAGCTAGTGGCTTCTGTGATGGACTTGGAAGTAGCCCAGAGGGTATTATTTGGGCTCCTCCACCTGTCATTGTCTCTCTCTGCTACTTTGTGGTGTGCAGAAAGGCTTTTCTCACATAACCTAACACTCATCAGATAGAAAACAATCTTCAGATAAGTGTGCCATGCTCTCCAATATAGTTACATATAACTGGGTAATGAACCTGGAGGCACTTTTGCATTGTCTTAATTACTTCTCAGGGTCTACTCAGTGAAAGAACAGTAGAGGACCTAATATTTCCATATAAATTAAACAATCAATTTTAAGATGAACAGATAACTTTCTAACTAGACAAATGATACACCAGGACCAAAACTCACAACTAGTCATAGGCTTTGTATAAAGGAAGTGGTATTTATGCTATCTGTTTAATGCTTTGTTGAACAAGATGATGCTTGTTAACCAAGTCTGTGTACTTTTTGCACTGTTACAGCCTGAATTTTTATTGTAGAGACAGGATTTTCATCAAAGATGTCTTAAAATAGATACATTTATGTCAAGAAGTGAGAAAAGTGTCCTTATAACAGCATCAAAAATCAGTTTCTTAGAAATTATTAAAAAATAGTTATGTTTTTAGATCAGTTAAAAAGTGTTGTATTAGTATTTAAAAATGTATTTGAAGATAATGTCTCCTTTTGGATAAGACCATTTTTTCTCCAGAAATACTTGCCTTTAATTTGTTTTTATTTTAAGTTCCTCTTTAATACATTTAAAACATGCAGCTTACATCAAGCAGTTATTTTAAGTTGTCTGTCAGACAAACTTCTAGTAGTATCTCAGTTTTCTTACCTCACTGTATAATTTTGGAGGCCTTTCATTCTGTCAGACACTGGTAGAGTAGAGACCTTTCTTGTGAAATTTTCTGTGTCAGRTAGCAAAAACAGTATTGGTGATGGTGTCATGTTCCTTTTCCTCTTAATTATGATAACTTGAAATCTGCATACCTTTTTGAATGTTACAATTAACAATTAGGCCTCTTACTAAGATTTCCCTCTAGATTTTTTTTTTTTTTTGTAATCCTTGCGTTATTGGGATGTGATTAATCAATCTTGCTTTTCATTTCTAATTGTGAAAAGGGTTATGTGTCAAGGATTTTTAAGATTAAGGAATACACCTATTCCAACATCTCTGCAAGACAGTTACACTGCTGTACTGCTGTAACTGCACAAGTCAGTAAAATTACTCTAATAGTATCAGTGACACTGATATTAGTCTAGAAAGGTCTATTGTTAGTTTCCTCCAAGCAATATAATCTTGTCAGGTTTTTTTATCTACCTGAGACCAAATTCAGGGGTTGAGGACTTCAAGCTCTCTCTCAAAAAAAAATGCACTACTTATTGGTGCATTGCAAATTCTCTGGAATATTGTGTATCACCCATTCTGGACATATTTTGAATGTGAGCACACATTCTTACACTCATTTGGCTTTCACGCAGTCTGTTACTTTCACTATAAAAGAAGACACTGCGCTAGAATCAGAGMGCCTATACTGTTGTTTTTGTTAAGTGATGAAGTCTTCACTACAGGGATTCTAGATATTTTGCCACTCGATGAGAGAACAGATGTGTTGGTCATCAAACGTTATTTGTCTCTCAAGCGTGATATTGTGTCACAGCACCTAATTTCAAAAGCCAATTTCTTTTGAAGTTCATGTTTATTTCCTCAAGAAAACACTGCTACTAAACAGATTCATATTGAGAGAACTAAATCTAAGGCTCCTGACTGTCCCCTTACTTGTTGGCATGCAATTATAATTTAGACAATAACATTTAAAGAAACTGTAGCATTTGTAAACATTTGGTACTTCAATTTTATTACATCTTTTAGAGGATAGAATGAAATATCTCTGAAGTGACATCTGTTTTACAAATTTCTTGTCGTTCTGTTATTCCCATCCTGACTGGTCTARTATCCTTACGATTATACTTGTTGTTTCATTACTCCAAAAAATAATGCAAATAGACATGACCATCATGTTATATACCACTTTCTCCATACAAATAAGGAACATAATGTATGCAAACTTACCACAAGTGAAACTTTATGCTCAAGTATACAGACTGCCCTCTTGAAGTAAAATTCAGATATAGCATATATGATTTAGTTCAAAACGTATATGGTRTAGCCCAGAATGAATGATTTAGAACCTTACAGGTATAACATACAAAGACAAGTGTCGCTTCACTTTCTGCTGACAAATATATAAATTGTTCTGTTTTTAAAATGTTCCTCTATGTGATCATGCCTGCCATATGCGTGAATGAGCAAGGACCAATACAGGAACCATAATCTTTTGTACAACAGTTAAGAGAAATTTTTAGCTATATAGTCTATTAATGACCTCCTTATGAGTTACTAGAAGTTTCTCTTAAGTGTTGGCAATTATAATTTCTAAATCATGTCTAATCATGTAGTAAAAGAATGCATCAAATATTTCTGCAGAAAGAACAGACATACTCAACTTTTTGGGAACAAATACATATTTTCTTACAAGGTGAACAAAAACTAATGTAAAATCAAATTGTCTTTCTGGAGAAAATCTTAAGATAACTGGATGAAGCTTTAGAATATATTTGGATTTTGGTAAATATTCCAAACATTGATCTTATTTTACCCTAAAACACATTGCACTGATTTGAATATCAATATYGTCATGAAGAATGTTAACCTATATTAAAGGGCTATAAAGTGAATCGGAGAAAGGATATCCAGTAACACTTTACTGTCAGGATCCCAGTTTACACAGAATTTGTTTTAATCAGTTCAATACTGTTGTATGTCTCAGACTTTTGTCCTGCTCCCTACTTCCTTCTGAGATGCTTATATATACACATCTGTCTTCTTTTAAAGGAACAGAACTAAGAAAATTTCAACACTCAAAATGGGACAGAAGGAAATACAAACTCTATTCCAAGAAAAGAGATACAGAGCCCTTCAGAAGAAGACGCTATTAATTGTTGATTATTAGCTTCTGCAGAGACTATGGTTCCATCGTTTCCTGCAAAGACAGAATTATGTCCAGAGCTGCTACTTGAAATTCACAACTGAATGGTCCCTTGTCCAAATTAATTGAATTCTTGGATGTGATAGCTAACACATATCAATAATTTTAAATTTGGCACAGAAAGCAACAGTCATGATATCATGACACTTAAGCTAGTCACCCATACCAAGCAGCCTGAATATTACCCCACCCCAAATTGTCTCCTTTGTTCTATAACTGGTCTCCTAGTAGAAACAGTGAAAAGCCATATTATTTTTAATACAGATTTGGAATTYATGTTTATATTAATCTGATTTGTACTATAGCCCATCACAAACCACAGGCATAATAATTGCTTTTTATATGCTCTGACACATAAATATATGAAATACTGTTCTTATTACTATCCAAAGAATATAAATAATACTGATGAGAAAATACAAAAAATGATATTTAACTTGCCGGAAGGACCAGCTTATGAAGACTTTAAGAATTAAATACTCATACCTTGACTAAAATAGAAATTAATGGAAATATGATGGGATAGAACAATTATAAACAGTTCAAAAGTTCAAAACTATACAGGAAATATTTTGCRTTGGAGAAATTATTTTTATAACAATTGTTAGAAATTAGGTTGCAGAAGATTTAAGTGGAATGTAGGAAGAAATTAATTCAGCAAAAGATAGGTCAAGGAAACAAATTAGCTCTCTGATTATTTATTTGTTTGGATTTTTTTACAATGATTATGGTGGCATAGAGTGGGGCTGGCTTCACAGGTTTTTCTTGCATCGTGATCTGGGTCACTGATCTTTATTTCAATAAATTATTGGAAAAGAGGTAAGTGTTTATTTTTTTCTTGTCGCTGCTTTAGTTGTCACCGATTTCCATGTGGACATTGAGCCATTGACCACTACCCTCTGGATGCATCCATCCAACCAATTCCTCACCCACCGGACAGTCCACCCAYCAAATCCATACCTCTCCAGTTTAGTGAGARGGATGCTGTGGGGGACCRTGTCAAAGGCCTTATAGAGGTCCAGATAGACGAYATCTGTAGCCCTTCCCATGTCCACTGATGTAGTCACTCCATCCTAGAAGGCCACTAGGTTGRTCAGGCARGAMTTGCCCTTGGTGAAGCCATGCTGGCTGTCTYGAATCAYCTCSCTGTCCTCCATGTGCCTTAGCATAGCTTCCASGAGGATCTRTTCCATGATCTTGCCAGGCACAGAGGTRAGACTGACTGGCCTGTAGCTCCCCGGGTCTTCCTTTTTTCCCTTTTTAAAAATGRGGGTTATGTTTCCTCTTTTCCAGTCAGYRGGMACTTCACCGGACTGCCACAACTACTYAAATATGATGGAAAGTGTCTTAGCAACTTCRTTCACCAGCTCCCTCAGGACCCGTGGATGGATCTCATTGGGTCCCAYGGACTTGCGCACCTTCAGGTTCCTCAGATGGTCTCGAATCTGATCTTCTCCTACATTGAGCGGCACTTCATTCTCCCAGCCCCTGCCTTTGCCTTCTGTGGCTTGGGCAGTGGGGCTTGAACACTTGCTGGTGAAGATTGAGGCAAAAAARTCATTGAGTACCTCAGTCTTCTTTATATCCCAGGTAACCAGGTCTCCTGTTTCCTTCCAGAGAGGGCCCACATTTTCCCTAGTCTTCCTTTTATTCTCGACGTACCTATAGAAGCTTTTCTTGTTGCCCTTGATGTCCCTGGTCAGATTTCTATCAGGGCTTTAGTTTTCCTAACCTGATCCCTGGCCACTCGCACAATCTCTCTGTCTTCCTCCCAGGCTACCTGTCCTTGTTTCCACCCTCTGTAGGTTTCCTTTTTCTGTTTGAGTGTGTCCAGGAGCTCCTTGTTCATCCATGCAGGCCTCCTGGTGTTTTTGCCTGACTTCCTCTTTGTTGGGATGCATCGCTCCTGAGCTTGGAGGAGGTGATCCTTGAATATTAACCAGTCATGCCCAATAAAAGCTGAAAGAAGAAGGAGGAAATGGGCTATGTTTGGAGTTATGGCATTTGTCTTCCTAAGTAACTATAACCCATGATGGAGACCTGCTTTTCTGGAAATAGCTAAACACCTGCCTGCCGATGGGTAGTAGTGAATAAATTCTTCATTTCCCCTTACTTGCACACGYAGCTTTTGCTTTTCCTATTARACTGTCTTTATCACAATCCATGAGTTTTTGCACTTTTGCCCTTCTGACCCTCTCCCCCATCCACTGTGGGGGAGTGAGCGAGCCGTTGCGTGAGCCTGAGCTGCCTACTGGTGTTAAACCATGACACCCACTGACCATGTAATAGGAAACACAATCCAGCTGGATCTTTTCTCTTCTTCTGTCCTCTCACTAATATACACCTTTTCTAATGTATTCATTTGAAGGTTATGCCTTCTTTCAGATGCCGCCTTTATTTATTATCTTTTAATATATTGTCAATGTGAATTATACTTGCTTTGAGAATCACTAAATCAATTCTCTTATTGGAATGCAGTTGAACAAGTAGCAGTGGTTATTTATGAATTTGCAGAGATACAGTTGAGTAAATAGAAGTAGAATTTGGAAATTAATCACTAATTATTATCAATGATTGACACTACAACCATTTTCTGATGTGGGAAAACAGTGAGTGAACGGGCACAGGATGCCAGAAAGAATTAATTGATGAATCTTATACCTTTTGTATAGAGAGATCTTTGCAAGCTGATGTACTTTCTTTRCCATGTTTTCCATGGGTAACATAGAAAGTGTATTTCTGAAAACTGTAGATGAACTACAGAGGGCTTATCTGAACTGATTATATGTTACATAATGGAAGTCTTTAACCTTGACATTGGACACTTAAAGAATGTAGTGTTTGTTATTGAAAGACAATAATTAATGGAAGAAAAGTGAAAACAGAAATACATTGAGCATGGAGGTTAAGGATAGTAAAATAGACAGTGACAAGTACAATTAAAAGCAGAATCTTTCAAATACGAGATTTTTCACGTTGTCTAATAGCCAGTGACTGTAAAATACAAAATGGAAGAGTATCTCTTGTGAGAGATGATATTCCATTGAATTGCTTTTTGCTTCAGATTGCTCTTTTCTACTTTACTCTTCATAACTAATTCACCCTTAAGCCATCTTATTTCTCTCGGCCTTTGTAACTCAACAAAGATTTTTCTACAAACCTATTCATAGTCTAATAATATTGCCTGCCAGCACTTGCTAAGAGCTTAGTCGCTGGTGCCCACATGAAATGCACTTATTAGTAGCACTTGAAAATGCAGGTTGGCTTTTTTT
>JASVER010000002.1:15338388-15404515 GCA_030449065.1 Oceanodroma leucorhoa | reverse complement strand
TATATACACAGATTTTGGATGTTTATGTAGGGGAGAGAGATATAAAACAGATACAATAGCCATGTCTCTTTTTCTGTCTAAACAGTTCCAGACAATCTTACATCTCCGATTTAGATGTTTTCATTAGCATTTCCACTCGTTACAAGAGAACTGTTTTATGTTTTATAAATTTAGACTAAGAGTGTTCATACTTGTCTTGTCATCTAGTCGAAGTTAAATGTGAAAAAGTGTTAAGAGATGCTATATTGAATTTACTGGACAGCTACAAAAGCCGAATGCTTTCTTTGTGTGTAAACTAGCTTCTGAAAGAGCGAAACACTCACATTAATTCTTTTTTTTCCTTTGTTTGCTGATGAGGAGAACATTCTCTGTATCTGAAGGATTGGACAATTCATAACTACTGGAATCTCAATTCCTACTGCTACTGAGGAGAAGCAGTCTTTGCATTCACTGTTTACTCCCACAAAAGCCTTGATGGAGTTGTCATAAACTAGTATTTCTGTGTAGCAGTGAAACTCCATCTTCCCTTCTGTGTCACCCATTGCTGGGAGTTTGAGAGTCTTGTTAGCTGTACTGCACTGTGATGTGTTTCCACCTTGTCTGAAATGAGAGTAGGAAGCAACTGATTGTTAAAACCCACCTATAATCCCTTTGTCTTGCAGAATCTCTACAGGGATCAAAGTTTCTTTACATAATTTTGCATAGAATGTGGCACAAAACAGGGAATTAAAATAAGCTAAGKCAGGAGATATAAGGTTGTTTAACTGAGACTGAGAAAAACAAAGTAAAAGACAAGAGACAGGAAATTTTTTATTTTTTAAACAAGAAGATTGATGTATACTCTGGTGACTAAGATGGGGGTCTAGACTTCACTGATTTAGTGTCTACACCCAAATATCTCTCTACATCTGGCCTAGAAATAACTCTTTCTTACAATGCTTTTCTTCCTTTCCTTCTTGAAGGACTGTGAAATAAAAAATTCCTCAGTGTACATAAGGAGTAGTAAATAAAGCATAGCCAGGAAACAAGCTGAAGCACTGCATGTCTGATCATCTTCACCACTTAGCTGATTACATATTTGCTGCATATGTTCCAGTCTGCTCCAACTAGCTTTTTACAAGTCAGATATGTTTACAAGACATACTGCTTAGGCTGTCTCTAAGCAACATAGAGGTGAGACAGTTGGTTTCTCTTGGACCAGAGATAGGCCCCTTGGTGTTTTTTAGGTAGTAGACTAGACATATCCTTAGGTTTGTACACATTACAGAATAAATTTTTCAGAAAGTCAGGGCCCGGGTGATAACTAGAAAATTAATGGCATTCATCATTCAGAGAATCATAGAATCATAGAATCATTAAGGTTGGAAAAGACCTCTAAGATCATCAAGTCCAACCGTTGACCCAACACCACCATGCCCACTAAACCATGTCCCAAAGGGCCACAGCTACATGGTTTTTGAATGCCTCCAGGGATGGTGACTCCACCACTTCCCTGGGCAGCCTGTTCCAAGGCTTGACAACCCTTTCAGTGAAGAAATTTTTCCTCATATCCAATATAAACCTACCCTGGCGCAACTTGAGGCCATTTCCTCTCRTTCTATCGCTAGTTACTTGGGAGAAGAGACCAACACCCACCTCGCTACAACCTCCTTTCAGGTAGYTGTARAGAGCGAGAAGGTCTCCCCTCAGCCTCCTCTTCTCCAGACTAAACAACCCCAGCTCYCTCAGCCACTCCTCATAAGACTTGTGCTCCAAACCCTTCACCAGCTTCGTTGCCCTTCTCTGCACACTCTCCAGCACCTCAATGTCCTTCTTGTGGTGAGGTGCCCAAAACTGAACACAGTATTCGAGGTGTGGCCTCACCAGTGCCAAGTACAGGGGCACGATCATCTCCCTACTCCTGCTGGCCACACTATTTCTGATACAGGCCAGGATGCTGTTGGCCATTCATTTCTGCAATGTGGCTGTTTTTATAGATGTAAATAATTATTTTCATGTGTAATTTTATTCTGTATGCCATGTCCTTAAAGTTTATAGTGAAGCAGGATTAACCATAATTCTCATATGATTCCTTCATTTCAAAAAGCACAGGATTTTAAATACTTATTCTAATTAGGATCTGACCAATAGTGTGTATTTGCATGGTCATGACACAGTATCATAGGATTTGAGCATATTTCTGGTCATATTTTCCCATTAACTTCTGGGAAAAAGGAGAAACTACGTCACAGTTGTTGTCCTAAAAATATGATCAAAAGAGTTTAATTTAGTAACTCATTTATGGACTTCCTTAGTCATCTTTGCAGCCAGTGAAATAAGAACAGATGAACACAGAGAATGACCACTACTRGCCCAAATCAGTGGTCCATCCAACTCATCATTGTGTGTCCTATTTCTGCAGTACGAGAGGCTACAGAAAAGAACATCACTTCTGCAGTTCTTTCCTCTTCCACGCTCCTGTAGTTTTGGACTGAGGAAGTTAAAGCATACACTACTGCCCATTCCCTTTAACATTTCTTTATGGCCAATGTTATCGACTCTACAATTAAGATTTAAATACCATGCAAACAGCAGAAAATTGAAAGTTAAGAGGGATTTTTCTTTGTATCATTTGGTGCAGTCTAAGACCATAAGGACTGCCTTCTGTCACAGTTTGCTACACATTCTCTCATCTTCTAAAAATTACACACACACACATGCACATATATATAATACATATAGTATAGTACAGTGTATATACATATGTAGTACAGTACAGTATATAGTAAAAATACTATGCATATAGTGTATGTATAGAATAGAATAGAATAGAATAGAATAGAATAGAGTAGAATAGAATAGAATAGAATAGAATAGAATAGAATAGAATAGAATAGAATAGAATATTTTCAGTTTGAAGGGACCTACAACAATCGTCTAGCCCAACTGCCTGACCACTTCAGGGCAGACCAAAAGTTAAAGCGTATTATTAAAGGCATTGTCCAAAGGCCTCTTAAACACTAACAGGCTTGGGGCATCCACCACCTCTCTAGGAAGCTTKTTCCAATGTTTGACCACCCTCTCGGTGAAGAAATACTTCCTAATGTCAAGTCTGAACCACCCCGATGCAGCTTTGAACCATTCCCATGTGTCCTATCACTAGATACCAGGGAGAAGAGATCAGCACATCCCTCTCCAGTTCCCCTCCTCAAGAAGCTGTAGAGAGCAATGAGGTCACCCCTCAGCCTCCTTTTCTCCAAACTAGACAAACCCAAAGTCCTTAGCTGCTCCTTATAGGACATTCCTTCCAGCCCTTTCACCAGCTTTGTTGCCCTCCTCTGGATGCATTCAAGGACCTTCACATGCTTCTTAAATTGTGGGTCCCAGAACTGCACACAGTACTCAAGGTGAGGCTGCAGCAACGCTGAATACAAGAGGATAATCACCTCTTTTGACCGGCTGGTTATWCTGTGTTTGAGGTACCCCAGGATGCGGTTTGACTCTCTCAAGGGGCAAGATGCCTTGCAGAGGGATCTAGATAGATTGGAGCATTGGACAATGGTTAATAGGATGAAATTTAACAAGTGCAAATGCTGTATTCTGCATCTGGGATGGAGTAATGCCGGGCACAAGTATAAATTGGGAGAGGAGTGGCTGGAGAGCAGCCCTGCAGAAAGGGATCTGGGGGTGCTGGTCGAGAGCAGGCTCAGTATGAGTCAACAGTGTGMCYTGGCAGCCACGAGGGCAAACCGCATCCTGGGTTGCATCAATCACAGCATAACCAGCCGGTCAAAAGAGGTGATTATCCAGCTGTATTTAGTGGGTCCAGAGGGGGGCCACTAAAATGATTAGAAGGCTCAAATACCTCTCTTATGAAGAAAGGCTGAGGTTGGGGTTGTTCAGCCCAGAGAAGAGAAGGCTCTGGAAAACCCTGATTGCTGCCTTTCAATACTCAAAGGGGGCTTACAAGAAAGACTCAGAGAGACTTTTTACAAAGGCCTGTAGTATTAGCAGAAGGGACAAGGGTTTTAAATTGTAAGAGGGYAGGTCTAGATTGGATGTAAGGAAGAAATGCTTTACGAGGAAGGTGGTGAGATGCTGGAACAGGTTGTCCAGAGAAATTATGGATCCATTTGTAGTGCTGTAACATAGAAAAGGGCTCGGAAAATTCTAATACTTTCAGCATTTTAGGAGTTAAAATGAGTTAAAGATGAAACCTGAATTCTTCAAGCTATGAAAAGACAGATGTTAACCTCTCCTGAGTCCTCTTCCAGCCACCTGCCAGTCTCAGTACAAAAACTAACACAAAATGTAACACACTTTCATATCCATAGAAAGCCTTTAAAAAGATTAAAGCTTTGCATTATCTTTTCTTCATRAAAAAATGTCTTTTTCCCTCAGTGAGATCTCCTTTTATAACAGATTTCTATTGTGTGTTAGGTTTCTTTTTTAATGGCAGTGATTCAGCTTATGGTTTCTTCCAACACTTCCTCCCTCAAATAAGAACCAAAACTTGTTAAAATTAAATGGAAGTGGCTACAAGCTGACATCTATGTCAATGTGAAGAACAAGGACAAACTTTCCATGGCTCTCTTTTAAGATCAGAAGGGCCTTTTTTTCTGGAATTCTGAAAGCACTCAAAAGGATTACACATGTAGCCTTTCTTTATAAATGAAAGATGAAAGTGCTGCAGCAAAAAGAATTAACATCCTGTAAAAGAATAAATAAATAAGTTCTTATTTGGGAAAAGATTCATGACAAAAACTAGAGCTATATACATACCCTCTAAGATGCAATGTTCTATAGTATATTTCATATTTGTATTTTTACACATATATTGCTTACTTTTAAGTAGATATTTCATCAGAAATTAAATACCTTTGTGCATAGGTACTGAGAGCATAAACRTTACCTAAAAATAAAAACTATTCTTATCTTTGTCATCTGAATAGAAAACTGATATACTTTGAAGGTTGGATGCAGGCTGACAAGTGTAACGTTCTGTATGAGTAAACCATGAGTACGAACGAGCAAATCTCATTCTTCAGAACAAGCACTATGCAAATTGCAACAGATGAAATTATGATTACAAAAAGCTATTTTTCAGTAACACCATATTACAGACATTTAAAAGACAAAAGGTTTTTTGACTGTAGGGTATTAGAAAATAGTATTTTAGATAAGCTGTATTTCGCTGAATTTTGACGTTCAAATTTGAAATAAGGATAATTTAATCTAATGCCACAACTAAATAAATGTAGTCACATCTGCTGTGAGATAGAATATAGAATATATAATGTTTCAAATCTCTGTTAATCTTAGGTTTATTAATATTTTCTTTAGTGAAAATTATATATCTGCAATGTTTTTTTCTAGATAGAAGCTAAATTTTAAGAGTATGAAAATGAATCCCGGAATCACTCCAAATACATTAAAGAGGAAAGATAGCTGCTCTTTGATGGTATGTGATAACAGCACATCACAATTTCTAACAGATATGACAGAAGAATGTTGAAAGAACTATTTGTCAAACAGCATTTTGGAAATAATTTTTGTTTTCTTTAAATAAAAAATCCTTGATAAAAAATTATCTTTCTATAGAAATATTTTTATTTTTAATTAAAATAAAGGYTGAAATTAATCATTAGCTTTTCTCCTTAGGCTGTATTGGCTTGTGTTCCTTAACTCTTCTTTAGGATAGATTCCCTAGACAGGTACTTTTCTCAATAGATACCATTTCCATGTGACAGCCATGATGAATTTCGTTCATTCCCCTTAAGAAGAATCACTGAAATATTTCATTAACATAGGCTATAACTGTGTATAAGAGGAAAAAAGAGTTTGGATGACAAAATCATTGCTGTTTCATGGTAAAAATTCAAAACTGAAGTGTAAGGAAGCTTCCTCTCCATCAAAACCACAAGCATTTTTACTGACATTTAAATTTATAAATTTTCATTAATTTTACAAGAAAAGTAGCATTTGGAGAAATACATTGTCTCTGAGCACTTATAGACTGATTTTGTCATGCAATTAAAATCTTGCCTTTGTATGCATGTATTACAGTTATTTTAACAGGAGGGTGAAATACTAAATTATTGATTTTCTTTGGCCATTAGAGTGAAATATTTTGAACTCATATTTGACACCTCAAAGTCTGACACTAAATCTAGTCAAGTCATCTCTGGCTTTCATTACGTTCATGTAAGAAGTYAGAGTGGAATCATTCTGGTAATATTAGACACCTTTTTTTCAGGACTAGAAGAGTTACYGTCCAAATGTGTCTTTCTTTTTTCACTGTCTGCAAAGGAAGCCTCTGGGAATCAACTTAGAATCAGATATTCAGCTTTCAGTTTTCAAAAATTAGAGTAAATGAAACCTGCCCAAAGCACCCTTCTGAGGTCACCCTACTAGATACTGAGTAGACTTAGTCCTCGCCGGCTTAGAAAGTCAGATGGCATCATACTCTCAGGAGTTTAGATTCTTACACAGTACATCAAATGTAATTTCTGGATCTTACTACCTGTTTGTATTTGCTTTAGATACATTATTATTTTTCATTCATGTTTTTACTTTATATGTTTAATTAGAAAAAATAATTGGACAGCCAGTGAACAGTGGCATCTTCTGTTTTAAAAAAATGACATTTATAGTACTAGTACACAAACAGAAACAGAAGCCTGTTCTAGACTTCTGAGACAAGAGGTAGTCATTCTAATATTTTGCACTCAAGCTCAAATCTAATTTATTTTAATTATAATGAAAATGTTATTCAAACTAGTCAATAATAACAGCAAAGACAGAAAATATCCTCTCTATAACTTCATAGATTATACAGGTTAAATCCCCTCAGGTAAAAGAAGGATTTCAACAAAAGGCTTATGGCGTCAAAATATGCACTCCAACCTTTAAGCTAGAAAGTATTGGGCAAGGAGACAAAACGTATCACAACTTCTGAGAGATTGTTGTGTGTGTATATGTTAAAGGTCCTCAACRTCAGGAGATGGATCATGAATCCTGAAAGGAAAAAAGCTTTTTTCCAGTCCAGAATAAAGTACCTTCTTTTAAGAAATGAGGCGTAAGACCTGCACCTCTCCTCAGCATTTTCTGCTAGCAAATTTACTCTGCTTAGTTCAGCAGCCTGGCTTCATGGATTGCTTTAGGTCTGTAACTCTACTCAAGCACTATGAAAGATGTTGGGGCACTGAAAACAAAGTATGTGTTCTACTAAGTGGCAAAATACACGAAAGAACAAGAAATTGCCACATYAGGCATTTCAAGACTTATGTCCAGTCTCAAATGTTTTATTATCTAATGGAAAATGAATGATGATCTGGAGTCTTGGTCCAAGAGTCTCTTATGAGGTCTGTGTAACCTACTTGTTACCAAATTAGAAAAAGTCCTTCTCTGCCTGGCTGTACTGCTTTCCAGTATTCTAAATATACATCCAGATAATGAATCAAAGATATTTGTTTTTCTTAGAAAGAAAATAAGAACTTAGAAAGCTAATATTCTTTCACAACTGCATAATCAACAGTAAAAAAAATAGTAGAGTGATTTAATGTTTTTAGTAGTATTGGTATAGTATATTTTCCTTTACTAAGGCACTCTGGAGTGGTGAATCATCATGGAATGAAATAAAAGTGAATTCAACTTCTGAATCTGGTAAAACTGGCATTGCCTGTGTTTTAAACATGAAATGCCTTCATTTGGAGCATATGCTTCAGAAAGGCAGGTTTTATTCTGATGTATATCCCTATAAGACCAGTGTGTGATTTTATTTTTGTCTATTTTTAAATTGAAAGTACTATATAAACACTGCTGGACAACAAAGTTCTTCACGCAGCCATCAAATATACAGAAGTCATGTGGATATACCAGAGGTTTACCCTCAAGTRCTTCAGATAGCAGTTATGTAACACRTAGCTGTCTTTGCTTTTTTAGTTTTAAGTTGTGGTCTGTGTGGTGTGTTCACCTTGGCRGGCTGCCAGACCTCCACCCAGCCACTCTCTCAATCCCCTCCTCAACAGGACAGGGGTAGAAAAAAAGATAAAAAAGCTCATGGGTCAAGATCAAGGCAAAAGCATGAGCGGTGCAGGGCGATGGGGAATGGGGGTTAAGGTCAGTCCATAGCAGTTCCTCTTTGCCGCTCCTTCTTCCTCCTGAATTTGGGAAGTTCAGTAACTGCACCAAAGCTGTAATAAATTCTTTTTCATTAAATAACATTAATATCATGGCCTTGGCCTAAAATGTGGGTTTTTTCTGTCCCCAAATAGTTATGTTAAATCTATGTCATTTTAATATCCATCAAGAAAAAAAGGTGTTACCAGCTTGGATCTTCAGTCACTGTTTTCAGTGTCTCTCTGGGTACACAATAATGATTGCCATTTTTCCATCCTATCACTGCAATTTACTGAGAAAGAGTTTATGAAATTGGCTATGAAAAAACAAGCTAAGTAAAGTTTCAGTGACGTTTGGATGTATGTGGTAATCAGTACAGTATTCAGGACTTTTAAAATACTTTTTGTTGGGGATCTGACATGTTTATATGAGTTTACTATAATCACCTGTATTGATGACTTCTCATTAAACCTTCTGTAATAAAAGATTTAAACTCTTCAATTCAATGTAACAAATAAGAGTTCTTTGGGCGAAATACGCTCATCTTGAAAACACAAAGYAGATATATTCTAAGATCAGACTGTAGTTTGCTATATTTTTCAAGCTTTAACCACTCAGGGCAAGACTGACAACATTAATTATACATTTCTAGGGTAAGGAATAGATCTGGTTAACTTTTATGTGTTCACAGCTTGATTTATTTCGTTGAATAGATCAGAGACAATTCAAGAACCTTTTTGTATAGAAGAGACCAAGAAGGATTTGCACCTTACTTTAAGCAGGAGCGCTTAATTTTAAGCATTTTCATGATTATGTGTGACATACTCCTTTTGCTAAATGCTTTGTATTTTCCATTACATTTCCACATAAAAGTATTGTTTATTTTTACATTTTTAGTCAAGATTTTTATTATTGATATTAAGCAAATCTATTTTTGTATAGAACAAGAAATCTTACATGCATGTTGACAATAATTGCATAATTTATTTTTTGCATAATTTATTTTTTTACCTTTATTTTTTGGATCTGTTGTTGCTACCAGCAGTAAGTTTCTGCACATACAGTGTTGTCTGTACCAAGGAATAGTTGTCTTCTGAAACAGACACAGCTATCACTGATACTTATCAGATCAAGATCGAATCGTCACACAGCCAAAGCCAAATGCAGACCATTTTTTAGACATATCTTGACTTCAGCAGGCTTTGGATCAGGCTCAAATGCCCATGTTTTTCTATCTCCGTTTTCCTCAGGCAAGCAAGTCCTTGCTTGCAGGAAACCCATCTGGTTCTGCGGTGTAGGAGCTGGCTGCAGGAGGTCAGAATGTGAGGAGCCCAAGCTGGTGCAGRAATGTCTTCTGATCCCCAAGAAGCCCTGAGGCAGAACTGCACRGCTCTACCAGTCTCTCATGCGAAGAAGTTAAAGCAGCTCAAGGCAGTAGCTGAGCAGTGGTTAGAAAGAAGTACAATTGCATCTTCCCTGATTCTTATGGATSAGAAAAAGAGATGTTCATTTAAAAYGTGTGCAGAAGAAAGAATGTGCTGAATGCTATTTTAATGTACTTACGTTGAAAGTATATTTGCACATTTTGCAGGTACAACTAAAGTGTTATTTTTTTTTTAAAGTGGACCTCTCTAACACTGACAAACTTTACCATTTTGTGCCATTATCAGAGAGTTTATCAATAGGTCATGTATGAATATAACAGCAGGCTGACCGYAAACATTTTTATTGTGCTGTAGTCGCTAAATGCACTACTAAATTGTCAAAACAAAATCATACAGAACTTGATGTTTCTGAGTCTCGTTAACAACTCAAATCATGTTCAACCAAAGATCTGTAAAGCTTTGAAGAGAACTTTAGCACTGTTTTAGGGAAAGCTCTGTGTTTTATACATGTGTTTTGAAAACACAGAAAATAGAGAATATWCCAAAGCACTTACTTAAAACATATATACAAAATTAATTACTACGTCATAAACTAAAAGACATAAAAGAAAGAGTCAGAGATATTTAATGCAGAAAGTCTTCCAGATAGTCACCCAGTGAGACAGAATTGTAGTATTTATGAACAAGATTAATATTACTCATATTATGGTAACATCTAGGTGTATGGCAGATCTGTGATCATCTGTCCCTTTTTAATAAATTCTGTACAAACTCATACTACCCGAAAGGGATAAAATAATATAATCAGGAAGAGGAAGCAGGAAAGTGGAAGTAGAAGGATAAGGAAAGGAAACTTAAGGGTCTAATAATATCTCTATTTAGCAAATAGGAATTCAAAGTGCAATAAYATTAAGTAATTTGCTCAAGGACACACATATGTGGGAAGGTATTTTAAATCTCCTAASTACTAGCTCCATGAATTATCTAGAACTGATACTTCTATGTACTGGAACCCTTCCCATTAAATTGTCACCCTTGATTTTCTTTTTTCACAGTACCTTTCCTCTCTCTTTCTATATGTTGACTTTCAGGAAAACTGTTTTCTTATTTCCTGTCTCTGTTTTATGGATTGAGGGGAACAACCAGGAGGACATCTTCTCTGTCTGTCTCCCAAACCAGTTACAATTGCAATTCTTCAACCAAGGAACTGAAGACTCAAAGACTGCAAGAAGTGGTGACACAGTTCAACTACTTTCATCCACCTGTCCCTGGAGCTCAATCTTTCCCTGAGTTCTGTCTGGCTTAGCATAGTTTTGAATGGCTTCCAATACACATCTGTCCAAAAAGTGCAATTCAATTTTTTAAAAAATCGCAAACTATCAAAACCAAAACAAACTCAAGACTGTGTTCACTTCTTCCTGAGGCAAATGGAAGAGCAAATGTAATTAATTTTTTATGTGAGGTGCATTTACTTCTCTCATGAATGCTGTTTTCAAAAACAAAGCTTCYTTGGTGTGAAGTGGTAAAATTACATAGCCTTATAAAACCACAAATTCTCTTTACTCTTGGGGCTAGGTCTCCCTTACTTTGAAAATGGAAGAAAAGTCCGATGATAACAAAGATTTAAACAGAAAGTAGGTACTTAAATCTAAAATTGTCATGCCTACTCATTTGCCACTGAAGAGAAGCAAGATTATACTAAATCAGGCGCTACAATTACTATTACTAATTTTTTCCAAGTTAGAAACTCTGAATAACTTAGCATCAGTCCAACTGCTACTGAAAAACCCAACTCAAGAAATGATATAACACACAAAATGCAGTTGGGGCATCTGTATACTTCTAAAATGCTTTTGATGAAAGGTTGTGAAGTGCCTTTAAACAAAACTGACAGGTTGAAGTATCTATTCATACAATGAAAAACTGACTTTCAGTTTCCCTCCATGCACGACGGATTGCAAATGTACGTTTCTCATCCACATGACAGTCACTTAAGARCTAAACTGGAGGCTGTCAGTTGGGTAGAAGAAAGGGTAGTAACACTTTCCTTCTCTCTAAAGAACCTGTTGTATTAGCAGAATATGTAAAGATTTACTGGGCCAGGAAAAGAAAGAAAATGTAAASGTGTCTGTTTAGCTGTGTTATGACATTTAAGCAGAGATGAAGAACCTTGATTTCCCATCCCTGTTCCAATAATTTATTATATTAGTTTTATTTTCTAATGAGTTTTAATATAAGCAGCTGTCAACAACACTGTGAACAAAGAAATGAAACCCAACCATCTCCTTCAGTCCCCTTTCCCAAAACASCCTGCTGAATTCTGAATGTTCTCTTCTTAATCAGGTAATTTAAAATTATTTACTGCTTAATAGCCCATATTAAGCAGGAGGAGAGTAAAGTATGCTAGAATTATAAAAACGTTCTAAACTTGGAGCTATGGCACYTCTATAGAGGTGTGTGAATTCCCATAGCAAGTAAGATAAATTCAGCATAGATTTTCTGTGACACAGATGAGACCAGAGTTAACAAGTTGTTTTCAAAAAGTACCAGTTTTTTGAAAGAGTGGTTTCACATATCTATTTTCACTCTAGAATTAGCAATCTCCAATGTGACATCAGATATTAGAGACATTCTGCTGCTCAGCGCTTGAATACTGGCTATGTCAATGTGCTTGTAACTCTGGATCTCATTTTCAGGCCTCTTCCTCTCCGTGTGTACTCTGTAGAGAACCTTGGTTTCTAACACAGGGTCCTCAGGCCCCTTCTGAGGATACCACCAAGCACAGAGGCACCAATATTCCTTTTTAAATCTAATTCATAATTTGACATGTACTGTACAAATCCATATAACTGCCACAGCGTATGCTAGAGAGAGTTGGATCCAGTTTAGTGGATCAAAAAAGGTAAGGTTCATTTTTCCAGGCATAATATGTAGGTGGAATTCATTCCACCATTAAAGAATGTGCTAGAGGGCTTATCACTCTCTACAGCAAGGTTAATCCATTTCAAATTATGGGTCCATGCCCACAAGATGGTTAAGCCTTTCCTCTTAAAGTATGTCAGCGCTGCTAAGAAAGTTCTCATCCTTGTCATGATTTGGCATTTTTACCTTTTAAAGCTGAGTCCAGAACAGAAATTTTCTGAATACATTAATTCAAATTAATATCACAACTTCAATCCATAATTAGACTTTTTTCTGTTTTATTCAATCATCCAGTGATTGTTATAGCAGAATGACCTCTGGCTTTTTGAGGACCCTTAGGCAAATCACATCATGTAGCTATAAAATAAAAATGGTGCAGTCATGCCTACCACTAAAGATACATTTGATATAATGCATTATGCATTTTGTTCAAGTGCACCASTGAAAGGTAAGACATGAAAGCTTGGAAATTATTAGGATGAGACACCTGTAGGGGAATCTTGTTACATGGTGCATACAACAAAAAGATATAATTTTGCAGTGAAAATAAAATGCAGATAACGACCATCATTTTAGTAATCAGAAATAATCCATATACATTTTACCTTTGTTCATCTATGTGAATGTAAAGTCAGGTTATTGTACAGATTCAGAATTTTAGTTTTAACTTAGATGGCTTTTTATTTGAAATATGTGTTACTTAAGTGCAGTCAGTGTGAAAAACTCACAAATGTATACTTTCTCATGTAATTTCCTTCTTCTCTATTCTATTTTCAATTTAAGCTTTAAAACTAATTTAAAAGGAAGTTTTTAATAGTAACTTTGCTGAGTATTCCAGAACCTGAAATATAGCTATTTATGAAGCTTATAATATTTAAAAGAYGCATTTATATAAATGTAGTGGAATACATATTAATTCAATGTTATATTATACACATTTATATAAAAGTTAGACTTATAAGTTCACTATATTGTGGTGCAACATTTGTTAAAGTTCCTAAYGTCTAAGGCAAAACTGCTGTAAATATTATTGTGCCTGTATATGCAAAACTGTAATGAATAAATCCTTTCCATAACAAAAATGAAGTATTTATTTCTAAACAAGAATGACCATTGCAGTCATTCTTGGGGGAAAAAAATGCATTGCTGTCCATATATTAATAAGGTGGGAGATGTGACTAAATTATTTTGTATATTCTGCAGAATAAGAAGGGCATTTACTTCTTAATATGGGCATCTATGTCTCAGCACAGATAACTTTGTTGATGCTGACAGTTGTTCTGTAGGAGAGAATGGTTCAGAAAACCTTAGGCACACATTTGACAGCAAACGCTTATGTAAAATGATGTAAATGAAATGACAAAATCTATTTAGTAATATTAATGTCTGAAATAACTGAACAACTGTTTCTAAATTATATAATTCAAGAGACAGATTGTGTCTGTACAGGCAGAACAGCAACATGTAAGGGAAGTGACAAACAAGAATGTGCCAATGACAAACAGGTGAGATCATAGCATATATTCTCATATTCCATGGGAAAGTATTTGTTCTGACTGCATTGGGAACCATATTGACTAGAATAACCTGTTGCAAAGGTTATGAATATACAAGAGATGAAACATACAGACAGAGAGAAAATGGTAGAKGTAGCTTATGATTTATACTCATTTTAGTTAGCTTTTAAATTTTAATGACAATATAACATTCATGGTTTAAGAACATACGAGGGCCAAACAGAGACAGTAGTCATTCAAGTTCTGTTGTGGAAAGAAATATTTATTCCATAAGACCACAGTATTTCTTTTTTTTTTCTTTTTTTATTCTTTTTTTTTTTTTTCCCCTTTTAAACTAGATTTAGTAAGGGATTCATCTCCAGATAAATGTAATCAATGCAGGGACTGAAACTCAACCCATCTCAACAAATTCAGGTGATCAAAAGTTCATGATAATACTAAGGTTAAATTCAAGCCATTGGTGACAGCAACAATTTAAAGCTGAACTGCCCGTTCTTGCTTCACCTCAATTGTTTCCCGCTTTCTCCACAACAGCCTGAAGGACATATTGATCTACTTGTCACTGCAGCATCCTTTGATCTATTTAAGGATTATTAACACATTTCCTCTTCAGTGTTCTCTTCTTTGGTCTAAACAAGCCCAAGTCATTGCATCTTTCCTTCTGGACAACTTCTCTAGGCTCTCTGCAATTATTCCTCATCTTCCCTGAAGAACAGCGTAAATTTTGTAAGTTTTGTCATGAAAACTTCATAACACAGTGAGCTGCTTCACACTTGCTGCTGAAGTTGTTCTATGGGCAGAAGAGAATTTGAAATTCATTGTACCAGAGAAAGAGGGAGTCTGTAACTAGTTACCTAATAGTGAAGATGTTCAGCCTTGAGAGCTGTCTTGGYTTACTTTACAGTTAAGGGAGAGTCAGCCAATTCAGGCAGTAGAGGCTGGGGAGATATGTCACATTAAAGTCACATTTGATCAACAGACTAGTCTCTGGGCTCCACGGGCTTTGTTACCTAGATCTTCATTGAATTTGAGAGGTGGTTAGACAGACAACTGCATTTAGACATTTAAATTTGYGTCTCTCTAGTCTAAAGCTGAATCCATCTTCAGTGATTATAAAACCTAATAATAATAAAATTATTAATTCATGAGGAACTAGCAGAAGGGAGACAAAGTAGATAAAGGAGGAGCATTCTCATGAAACAATTTTTTTAGAATACATTGTGGCCACAATCCCAGTGAGAATTTTCTATATTTCTATACTCTTTACATTAYAGAAAATTGAAGTACAAAACATATATGTAATTACTTAAGATTCAATATACATATAATTATAGGGATTAATTACAATTTTTCCTTTGTTAGTAACATCAGCCCCAAGTGAATATACCATAAATACCACTCCGTATGTATGACCCTGTGCGTATGCCTAGTRTGAGTGTGTGTCCATAGACCGGTATATCTTACATGCTGTTAGCAGGTTAATTATTTGGTGGGACTATACATATGATTACTGTGAAATTTTGTACTTGCTTTTTCTCTGTATAAGCTTTCTTTCATGTACTGAAATAATTTTAAGTTAGCTCCACTGTCACTATATTACAACCTATTCAGAAATGAGTATATTTGGAAATTATATCCTCCAGATGAGGAATAAATATATCTTTTGTCAATTGACACACTTGCATAGAATCATTGTGGAGATAAAATTTTAAACATTTTTTTTTGTTAAATTTCCATGTTGTCAATAATAGATTTATCTAGTGCATGCCTATAGATTTTTTTATATTTATTATCTACACATATTACCGTTCATCTGTATTCTCCCTTGTTCTGACTTTCAAGTCATCTGGTCTGTGTAAAAAGATAAAAATATACCTTATTATGATTTATTCTTTGGAATAAAAATATTATTTTGTTCCTGTAAGGCATAAAGTTTTGCATCTGGTAAAGTCTGGAGGAAGAAGCTTGGAATCTTCATMGGTATGAGAGAAGCAAAAACAATAAAAAATGTGAAGGGTGAAAGCCTATAGATTAAATAGTTACGTAACATTGTAAAATTTCTCAAATTGCAAGTTACACATGCCCTGCCTAGTGAAGCATAGACAATGCTATGACGTGCAGAGTGAATGTCCCTGTATCATGCCCTGCAGCACACCTTCAGCCACTGAAGCATTAGTAACTTTGCTGTTCTTGGCTCACAGCCCCTAGTCTTTGCTCTGTGTTTTCACTTAGAGGAGAAGTTCAGATAATTTACTAGAAAYGTATAAAGCTTCAGGTGTCAATTACTATGTGATGATTTGCCCATGGATCAGTCACAACTTTGAAAGCAGGTACACATGTCATTTRGCACAGGTTTTTTCCCTCTAGCTTTGGCTGGCTCACTTTTCCTCACCTGCCCTTAGCCAGGGAACTGTACTGAAGAGTAAGAAATGTGCTCCTACACAAAGAGGGGAAGACATTCTTTATACGCTTTTCTTCTCCATTTGGCCTCACCTTATTTCTGTGTGTGGTTTTGCTTTTTGACCTTGCTTGAATTAGTCAAAGCAGTTGCAACATTGTAAATATAAATGCATGATTTGCCCTGTTTTGCAAATATTATAGATTACATTCACTGCATAGGTAGTTGGGATAATAATATGCAAAAAGGAGAAAATAGTACAACATTTCTAATGAACACATATATTCTAATAATTTGTTATTTATATGCTTCTGATATGGATAATTCATTTAAATATATGGTCCTAGGTTCCAGGTCTTTTTAGTAGCATTGCTACTTTTATCCTGTTGGTATTTCACAGGTTTTTTTCTTGCCATTAATATATATATATTTTTTAATAGAAAGGTCTATGTTTTCTGTTTTCCATTTTTTATAATGCTTAAACTACAAACAGATGTTATGTATTATATGTAACACAACAACTACGTGAATGTAGTGATGTAGCTTACGGAGAGACAGAAAATTGGCGGACTATACATTTGTATCAGTAAAAGCTTGGAGTGATGGATACATATACATGCATTCCTTCTTTCCAAAGCTTAGTCAGTTTGGGATGAAGATATTAATACACTTAAAGTTTTAATATAAAGTATTGGGTTTCATTATCCTTAAGATAAGAGTCTCATAAGTTAAGACAAGCTCAATAATTTAGCTGAGCTTTATACATCGAGCCAGCCTTAACTGTTTAACTCAGATTGTAATTATGAAGTAATATGTGTTATATTGTATTCACAAAAGGTATTTTGCCTGAATTTATTTTTTAAAAGTTGTAAAATATTACATTCAATATTTAAAAGTTTTGGTTCAGCACAGGAAGTACTGTATTTAGAAAGAAAAACAAACCCCCAGTAACACAAAATGTCAGTCTTCCAAAATGCTTTATATTTGGGAATCTCATAAACATCACAGTCCTGATTCTTTGTTTTTCTAGGTCATTTCGCAGTCATGCAAATTGGTTGATAAATATTTGTTTAAAATTATTTTGTACTCTGTGTATATACAGAAAAATAATTACACTTGATGAAAATCAGTACAGAATTAAGCCAAATAAACACTTGGCATTTGATAAACAACTCATTTTCCTCTATTTGCACTAAAGTGATGAGTGGCAAATGCAGAGATATTCATATTCAGTATTTTACATTATAGTTTAGAAACATGGTAAATGGAAATGGTTTGAACAACTAGTAAATGCTGTAGATAATTAGTATAGAAAGGAAAATTTACGATGGTAAATAAGGAGAGGGAAGTCTAGAAACTCTGATTCATTAATAAGAAACAAAAAAAAATTCAAAATAAATTTGAAGAGTTTAATTTATGGATATTTTTAAGGCCAGTACTTCCTCTTTATTTTTCCTTTAAATATAAATAACAATAAAATACATTTGATCAATTAATCAGGAATCCAGTGACTTAATGACTAATCAGAGGTGTGAAAATAATTACAAGGAGGACACAAATAAATTCAAGTGACCAWAAAACCATAGAAAGCCTTTTTACCTCCCAGCCATACACCCTCAATCTTTCCCCTCCAAATCCTATAAATTCTATATTTATAGACTATCAGGACAGTTCCTTTTTTCAGGAAAGAATTTCTACAAGTAAGGCCTGAGGGACCTGTACTGAATTCCCTTTGCAATACATCTTCTGTGAACTTGGAAAAGTCCAAACAGCTGTCTGGGAGGGTTCTCTCACATACAACTTTAGGCAGCTATGATAAAGGTGTCTACGTCACCTGGTTATCCATTATAATCAATAGAGAAAAACTCTTTTTTAGAGCAGATTCATCTGATTTACTTTAAATGTCTATATTGTGAAGAGACAATATGTGTCTCTCTCGACCGTAAAAAGAGCCTGGGATTAATGCCATTTTACAYCTCTCTCTTTTGTCAATTGTAAAATGAGGAACGTAGTCCTGCCTTTCTCCTCACAAGAATCCTGAGATTTAAACCTGAAGCACTGTGAGTTGCACAGGCTTTATAGATAAATATTAACCTCTGGACATTGAAATAAAATTGATAGATCCAATTATCAACAAATAATTCTGATATGCCAGATTTATAGGGCCATGAAAAAAAGGAACCTGAAACTGAATCCCAAAGATAAATGTGTCCTGAAGTCAGACCTGCTTTTGCTCTTCTACAAATAAATTTGAAGTAAAGATACAGGATTAAGACTGTGTTTTCAATGTTATGCTACTGTTACAAAAGACACAACACGTGACAATGCATAAGCAAACCCAAGATTTTATAAATATATCATGTGGTGAGGAAAAATAAGACTGGGAGCATAATTAAGAAAACTTGAACAACAATACGACTACTTTTTTTCTTTTTTTTTTTCCACTTTGACTTTGCAGTGCCAGCAATATTCAATATGCAATACAACTTTAACCTAGAACTGCTGAACTTTGTTTCAGCTATTGAAACCAACAGGATTGAAATTCTTCACATCTTAAATTAGAATTTTGTCTATTTCATTTTTTTTAAACTGATGTCAATATAGGCTTCATGTTCACTACCAAAACAATGTGTTCTTTCTTTGTTTGATTTATGTATTTTCACCAAAATATTACAAGCCTTATTTTTTTTTTTCTTTGTAAAAAGGAGGTGGAGATTAGTCTCTGTATTTCCACTAGGAGACAAAAAGTTGATCTGAACACTGTATTCCTCCCCATTCATTGTAATATSGATAGATTTACCTGGAAAAAGAAACCACATTGCTGCATAGCCAAAGTTGCAAAAAGATTCTTAGGTTCTTTCTGAGAAATAAGTCACAGTGSTCTTACACTGAAATTTCTATTCCCTGTGAACCAACAACAATATTGAAAGGAAGCAAAGGAAACTAATCTACTGGATTCACCCAGTTCACCTGGCACCTCAGGAATCATCTACAGGGAGATATTTACTCTTGTGAAACTGATGATGGGAAATTAGTAATGTTATGAAGATCTATCAAGGCAGTGCATCACCTTGAAGTCAACTAGACATTCAGTAAAAAAAAAWTAGGCATTCAGTAAAAAAGACAGGTACTGAGCAGCAAGCTGACGACAACAGGAAGTCTTATCTCTATATGTATGTCTTGCGGGCTTTGACTGCTAGTCCTTCTACCACAACTAAATATTCTCAAAATTGTTTAATTGAGCATTACCAACAAAATAATCATGTGTCTTCACACATCATAATGTCTTTCACAATGCTGATTTTAAAAGGACTGTAGGCAATAAATAAAATATTCCTTGTTAGGTTATATTAAAATAAGCTTATCTGCACACACAGAAAGGAGCACAGAGAGGTAATGACAGGTGGACAAAYCTAAACAATATCTGGCCAGGCTACTGTCAGGCCCATCACAGAAGCCATCAGCCCATCAAGGGCCTATCTCCARCAGCCCAGTGGAGCACAGGGGCACAAAGGCAGGCAGGAACCCAAATTAAGGACTTGGAGGAAGGGCTGTCCCAGGATACCCTCTGCCCCAATGTCCAGGCTTGAAACCCATCAAGAACAGTCAAAGGGAGCAGCTCTCCAGAGCACCTTTGGGATTGAGGGTGTTCACTGCATAGAGGTATGAGACACGTTATGGGATTTTGGGATTGCACAAGACTTGCTATAGGATGTTTAGGGGAAGAACCAAAGGCAGGGAAAGAATCATAGAATCATAGAAAGTGAGAGATRCAGGTAATTTAAAGTGCCAACTGAAGTGGGACCTCAGGTCATAAGGGCTTGCGTGTCTGTGGTGCCAGGAACTGGAGCGAGTATAGGTGTGCGAATGAAAGTGTGAGCACTAGTGAAGATTAAGTTGGTCTAGCCAGTGAGCARGTGAAGTGGCCTGGGAGCCAGGGGTATGTGCATGTCCCTATGGGTGAGCTGGCTATTGGAAGGACCAGGCGTGTCCCATCCAGCTGCTGGAGAGACTCTGGGGTCTGGGGGTTCAACTGGAAGACACACTTCTGTGTGTGTGTGTGTGTGTGCGCATGTGTAAGGGTGAGACACATGGGGAGGATCCAGGATGAGGTATGGGACTGACTGAGTGTCCATGGTCATGTACTGGGGAATCAGGCATGTGTGTGGTTCTGCACCAGCAGTGGCCTCAGGGGCTTGTATGTCCAGGTGCCAGAAACTGGAGAGATTGGGATCCAGGGGCAGCTACTGACCAGGCCAAGTGTCTGAGCCCAGCTGCTGGAGGGATCCACACTGCAGATATGTACACRTGCATATACATATTTCCCACTAACAAAACTTCATCCTAATCAGCCAGAGGAGGAAACAGGATGAGGCCATTGGTGCTGTTTGTGCTTGTTTGAGTGCTGAGTGTGCCTGTCTGTGTTGGCTCTGTGTGTGTATATATACATGTATGTATATATACACTCRTGTATGTGTTGTATGTGTGTATTTGTGTGTGCATGTGCCTACTAGGAATACATGCTCAGCCTTGCTACTGGTTGACCTGGGGAGATGGAGCTGTGGCAACCTCACCTTTGTTGGGCTGCCAAATTCATGCCTCACTCCCCCGAGCCCCAACATCCCTAATAGCATTTACACAGGTTTCCATCCACTTCTTCCTCTTCTGCCAGAGGATGATTCAAACTTTTCTTTGAACAATTATCTCTAAATTTTCCCTGGGAACTAAAACATAACAACTGATGGAATATAAAGTGATGTTATTTATAGAACACTGCATTGTATAAAAATGTAAAAAAAAAACAAAACTGAGAGAACTGATAGATGTGAGCATTCAATCTCCTATCCCTTATCTGGCAAGGTTTCCTAGATCATGCTGCTGGTTCTTGAGAGTGAGAAAAAAACAGGGAGAGGAAGAGCCTTGTTTGTCCAGTGGCCTGTATGTTAACTGACTTCCTTCAAAGTATAAATATTTAAAAAAAAAAAAAAAAAAAAAAAAAAAGGGACGCTTATTCATCACAAATAAAAGTGGAAATCTTTTTGAAGCATAATGGCAAATGGGCTTTTGGACGTGACCTGACGGAGAATGGAGGTGGGGACTGTGGTATAAATGTGGTATGTTTAAAAAGTCGTTAGGGACAAAACAGTATATGTGTATGGATCTACACATGAACGCTTGTGCATATTTTATACATTTTACACACACACACATACAAATTTCTTTAAAGGTACTGTTCACTCATYTCCATTCAGAGAGAAAATTCCTATAACAGCAGTTGTTTTGAAGGAGAAAGACATGTCCATCTATTTGATATACTAGATGATTTCTAGAGGTAACTTACAGTATTAAATGTTATCTTCTTAACAGTATTGCTGTTCTGCAGTCATTAAAAAGAAATTGTACTGTGAAACAATACACAGGGAACATCTGCAAAAAAAAAGATTAATTTTAAATGGTTTTGTGAATACATGCCCTGCAGTTAGATATAACTGTAGAATCGTGTTTGAATGAAATCCGAGGTGACAGTTGAGGGAGCACACTAATTTAATAACAGTTGATGAATTAAGAAACTGTATTACTTTTTAAAATCACTTAGGAAGTCTCCTCTCAATCCCCTTGGTTTCCTGGTTGATTCTTCTGGACAGCATGTCAAAAAGATTTGGAAACACGCAATCTGTACAAACCACAGTGTCTGGTTTAGCCTCTTTTTCACTTTCTAAAGASACTTACATCAAAGCTTTATATTTTCTTTCCAATAAATATTCTCAGTATGAGTTTTCCTTTTGAGACAAAATAGTGCTGATTATCACAAAATTTCTTCTAAACTGGATACATAACCTTTAGCATCCATCACTTTTAAATATGTTTCCTTTCAAAGAAGAAGAATGGGTTAATGACAAAAAGTCCAAGCATCCTTAATGGTGATAAACCACTCCTTTATATTTATGCATAACAGAAAACAAATCCATTTACAAGAATGTACCTTTCCAGGAAAAACTCTCAATAAGGYGGCACAAGTATCTGATAATTAAAGCCAAATACTACAAACATTATAAACTCAGTGTCAGCAAAATGAGTATGGAAGAACTATTTGAACTTGACAGTTGTGGTTTCTAAAATGTTTTCAAAGCAATCAGGGAATGACTATGATTGAGGTAAAAAAACTTACATATCCAAAAGATAATTCCCACCACTCACAAAGACCTTAAAGTAATTTCAGTTACTTTTTTATGGATTTAGACCTTTTCAGAGTTACCCTTGATATTTCCATTTCTAGAATAGGTTATTTCAATGAATTCTTCATGAAGCATGAATTAACATGGTGCCTGATCTGATAGGAAATCAGCACTCCTCTGAGTAGTGGTGGATAAAGGGGATGTAATTATATATAAAAAGATAGAACTTCTGAAACAGGTGTTTTTTAATTAAAGAAGAGACAGTAATTATAGTACAAACAAATATGTTTCTATGCAGCACAAGTTCTAGCTCTGACTTCTCATTTGTCAGGGGACACTCTGAAGTTTAATAAAAACAGCTATAGCTGAACACCGTGAACAACACTTTAGTTTAACAATTCCATGAAAACATAACATTAAATGGAGCACAATACACCTGCTAATTAATTTTCTCTCTTGCTTTTGGAAGTGATTCAAAGAGTCAATGATGTCCCAAGTCATGGATTAAAAGTCTTCTCCCTTGAGAAAGGTATGAATTCTCTCCTCCTGCGATAGTGGTAATAACGTACTCTGCATATATAGTACTTGATCTATGATACTGCGTCTCCCTGACGAGACTTTAGAATTTAAATTATATTATATACATACGTCTAGTCATAGAATCATAGAAACATAGAATCATTGAGGTTGGAAAAGACCTTTAAGATCTCTGCTCCCCGTCCCTATCTTCCAGCTCAGGGGGGTGAATACCCAGAGGATAACTGGTCTGAATATTAAAGACTRAGGCAAAGAAGGCATTAAGTACCTCAGCCTTCTCCTCATCCTCAGTGGCAATGTTCCCCCCGGCATCCAATAAGGGAGGGAGATTTTCCTTGGCCCTCTTTTTGTCGTTAACATATCTGTAAAAACATTTTTTGTTGTCCCTTACGACACTGGCCAGTTTGAGTTCCCGCTGGGCTTTTGCCTTTCTAATTTCCTCTCTGCACGACCTGACGAGATCCTTGTACTCTTCCTGAGTCGCCCACCCTTCCTTCCAACAGCGATAGACTCTCCTTTTTTCGCTGAGTGTAGTCACAATGACTATCAGGAAAAAAAGGACTTGCCTTTTTTTCCTGGTCCTGCATGTCTTAAATTGCAGCAACCGTTATAATTGTTAGCTATGTAAAACCAAAAATCTCACCATTGATCTTAGAATCCTAGAGCTAAAGTGAAGCCCCTGATCCAAGGATGCATTAATTTTGCGCACAATATTCTTGACAGATGCTTGTCCAGCTTCATTTAAAGACCCCCATAACAGAGATTTAACAGCCTCTCAAACAGCGTATTTAAATGTTCTGCTACCTTTATTATAAAGTTCCATGGGGTTTTTTTAGCTGCATCTACCTAATTTTCCCCCATTAAATTCTAAGACCATTATTATTTTCATATCTTAGAAATTATTCCTTTACTCTTTACACCATGCTTTTATGTATTAAAAAGAATGCCACCTTGCTCCTTCCATGGTTTTCTCTTCGTTAGGATAAACAGTCCCAGTTCATTCAACCTTTTCATAGAAATTGTATTTTCTAGACACTGATCATCTTTCTGATGTCCTCTGGTCTTTTTCCAGCTGTTCTAAATCTTTCTTAAAGTATGGTACACAAACCTGACAATAGGAATTTAGCTGAGGGCTTTCTGGTTTTGAGTAAACAGGAAGTATTACTATTTGTTGCACATCTGTTTTCTTTACAAAAGTAGTCTTTACAAAAGTAGTCTTTAAACACAGTCAGTTCATGAACCACAATGAAAATGTAAATTTTTGCAAAATTGCTATCTAATAATTTTGTTCTGCTCGTATTTGGATATCTTATTGTTCTGCCTCAACTAAAAAAATCCTAATACTTTACCAAGGGATCTAAGGATTTTTTTATTTATATGTAGTATATATGCATGCATACATGCTTCTGCATATCTATATATGCATGCATATATATTTTAGACCATGATTTTTGTCCATGATCTTTTATTTCTTTCAAATATCTGGTTGTTTTTCCTTCAAATAAGTAAAACAGAAAARCATGTTCTTTATTGTTATTACAAAATAAATGTGATAATAGTCAAAGAAATGGTTCAGCAGTGTACAGCTGCTTTGTCATACCTTAAGCTTTACTGTAACTTAAATGAAAAAGGCCTCTGATTCATTGCTGAAGAATTCAGATTCTATCATGGAGCATGAACCTCATTCTCTTTCATGTCTGCAAAGGACCAGTTACATAAATAGTATGCTATGTGCCAGGGCAAATATAAACATACAGATTTTAAGTAATGGAAGAGTGAAGTTTTGGAATTACTGAATTTTGACTGAAGTAAATAAGATATCAAATCCTAGAGTTAAGCTATTTAATTTMATTTTCAGGCTGCAAATGTACCTTTATGTAATATAATGACCTTATGATTATTTAAGACCATGAAACTACAGTTTGTTCATTGGTACTGCACAGCCGAGACAGCTCTGGGAGAGCAAGTTAAATTCTTGTTATTATAACTCTGAATTCAGACCTTATAATAGGATGTTTTCCATAAACCAGAGAAAATGTCATTTGCCTGTCAGATCCTGCAGTAAGCTAACAAGACTGACAGTTAAAAAGCCTTTTTTTTTTTTTTTTTTCCTCCTATTTCCTATAAGCTGTAAGAAAATCTCTGTGGAGACATTTAGAAAAAGGAATGAGCAGTGCTTTTATAGCTTTGGTCATTTAGGTTAGCTTTATCAAAGGGCCTTGGAAAATAAAGAAGAATCCAATGTAAGTTTATTGCCCCTTTGTTTTTTCTATTCAGCTCTGCAAGTCAAGAGGAACAAGCACCAAAGACAAATAATCTTTTTTTCTTCTCTCTCCCACATTCGTGTGGACAYAATCACTATACAGAGGTGAAGGAAAATAAAGGACTCATGGTCTCATTTCAGGGACACCTTACACAAAGGCAGACTTTGATAAAATATTTATTAGAGGGATATCCAGTCTCTACAATGTCTTTACTAGTACAAATTAGTAAGAATATGACTAGTGTTACARTAAAACATTAATAATCATGGAAATTTACTAAATTTGCTACATAAACTCTCAATGATTGTACTTCAGGAATAGCAAATCTTTAATACTTCCTTTAATATGTTAAAACGGCAGGCCCTGGTCCTGCACTTGCTCAAGCTCTATGCCCTATGGGTTTTCTGGATCAGTATAATGCATATATACRTACATATAGCACTATGCACTAACACTTAATATCCTATACTAACCACAGAGCATTCATAGATTTCTGGGTGCTTTACAGACATTTAAGAGGGCAGGGAAGAAGAATTTAATGTCTAAGAAGACAATCACATGGAAGTAAAAAGTAATAGTATTAAAAAGTTCTATTCATACATGATGARGTTCAGCCGTTTCTCATTAGTGTTGTAATTTTTTGATTTTTGTTAAAACTTACCCTGTTTAGAAGCTTAAATTTCCAGAACAGAGAACCCTTAGGTATTTTTTCTTTCTTGTGATTTAACCCTTGCACAGCCTCCTCTTAGAAGGATTACCTTTGTTTCCACTATACCTCAACATATATGAGGCACTCCACTGTATGTATGAATAGAAGTAGGTCTTCATTTGAATAACACAAAGTACAGTCTTGCTTGGAAAATTAGGTTCTAGGAGCAAATGTTGATGAGTAGTATAAGCTRTGGGGCAATACAGACTTTTTATTCCTGAAAAATCATCTTGATAACTTAAAAAGCAGGATGTATAATGGGGAAAGGATTCTTGCTCTGGAAAAAATTGGAAACCATTAAACATTAGTTCAAGAAAAAATACCACCGTAGCAAAGCCACATTTTTTAATAAATTCAACAATAAATAAAAAAAAATAAAAATACAAAAGAAAAAAGCTGTTTGCCTTATGGCCTAATGTTCATGCAGAAAGATTATTGTAAATTGTGCTCTTTGAATGAAAATGATGGTGCTGATTATAATATTTCCAACTCTCACTCAGTTTTGCTGATGAGAGATTGGTTAAGGTATAGTACAAAAGCCAATCTGCCTAATGCTATCTCGGTGCTTAAACCTTACTTTTTGTTTCTGCATTATATGTATTACTTAGTTCTATTGAAGCCTACCTGGCTGTCTACTTCACCAGAAAGTTTTCTCAGTGTCTACTCCAATTTTGCTATAGGCAAAAGGGAGCACATCATAAGCACAGAGTTGAGAATTTATTACTATTCCAATTAATGTTTTAACTGTCCAAAGGTCTAAATTTTGTAATACAGAAAATCCTCACTAATAACACAGGTTTATTATCAAAGCAAGCGGGGGTCCTAGCATCAGTAGTTGGAGGGGCCATAGCTCTCTGGATCTAGGGAGGGTTCAAYAGACCCTGTAATAATTTTAGGTAGTGCTGGGATTTAACCTTTGATAATACACCTAACGTGCACTAGCAGCTGTGAAGAAAATATTTTATAACTATCACACATGTTTCTTCTACACAAACAATCCCAACCTGTTGCCAAAGATGGAATTCCTTGTTGAACTCTCCGAATTTGGAGCTTAACCTGTTKATGGGCCAGACAACTTGTGTATTCCAAAGCATGTTTACTAGGAATGGTTGACAAACACATGTAATGGCTGCTGGAGTAGAAAAACTGATCCAACACTACACTGACAGTTTAAGAAAGATTAATAGGTAAATAGGTAGAGAAACACACATACATCCACAGCAGATAGATGCTAGCAGAACATCTTTTTTATTTCCCCTCAGATTTTTTTCCTGTTTTGTTGGTGGTAGCAGGAAAAAGGATTCTCTTTAGTAAATGTCTCACAGGTAAAGCTGAAGACTCGTTCAGAGGATGATGTTCAAATGGAAATGAAGAAACAATTATGTAGCATTAATACAAGAAACAGCTTCCTCTTTTATGCTCCACAGCAGTTGGTCTTAAAAAAAATAGACGATCCAAATGTTACTGAGTTCAGTGTTTTTAATCTGTAATTCTCCATTCTCTTTTCTAAGTGTTATAGAAAGTACTAGTATCCTGTGCAAGAGACAAGTACTAAAGTAGAAAGTGTTTCTTTGGGTTACTAAATTGTTTCCTCTCAGATCTTTGAAATATCCTCTAGAACACACATTTTTACATGATTTTAAATCCTTTGATAATTGGACTATTGACAGTATACTGGTGACATGGTGTTTCTACTGTAATGAAGTTTCTGTGGTGCAATATGCAAATTGAGCRGAAAAGAACTAAAATCACTGTCTTTGTACAAAAGGCCAATAATAAATTACAGATAAATCATTGAATTGTCATGATAATTATCATTCCTTCATATCAAGGAAAATTACGTGGGTTTTATGGCTTAGATACTTYAAAAAAGAGAAAAGAAAAGATAAAAACCCAAACAAATCCAAACCCACCAAAAACTGAAGAAAACGGACAAGCTCTTACATATAGGCTGACTTTATATTTTCCTAATTAAAAAAAAATAGACATTTCTCAGTAGCTATCATCTCTGTTTTTCTTACRGCCATGAAATTTTCTCTAAACTAGTTAGAAGGGAATTGCAGTGAAAGATTTTGATCCACCACTAGAAGCTGTTCCAAGCTGTGGCAATCAGTGGCCTAGATCTTTCATTTATCATGTGAACATTAAGTACATGCTGCAAGTCATCTCCTTCATGATGTCCTTTAGAAGGTTGGAATAATCCCCTGCTACTAATCCATGAGCAGCCACTGCAGAGGCTCGCAGGCCTGGCAGTCAGTTGGTATGGGTGATCCTAGTCAGGTATGCATTTTAAGAGTCTGGCACCCAAACCTAGTAATTTGTATTCTTATATTAGGTACATGAGAACTGATAATCTTAGTATACTACACAAGTGATTTGTTGTATTTCACACACAGTTGGTCAAATGGAAAAGTTTGAATTTCAACTTTGTTTAAGCTTATACCAAAACAGAAAGTAAAATATCAAAATATTTATRAGAAGTTGTTCATAAATATGTTCAACTTTAAAAAAAAGAAAAGTATATAATTCCTGAAGTTAAACATTCAATTTAATTTTGCCTTATCCAATTTTGGCTGTTACAGCCACTGAAATTCATATCAGAACTGCCATAATACTCTGCCATCTTGCAGTCTGTATTTCCCACCTCCTATTATTTTTTTGTGGCCAGGCCTTCCAGCAATCAAGCTAGATGGATAATTGTAAAGATATAATGGAAGGTGTTGCTCAATGAATAAACTTTTTCAACATAAAAAAATAAAATCRTAGGCTCACCTCTTACAATTTCCATAGGGTTTTATGGAAAATTAAAGGTGGGTAATGTCAAAACAGAACAGTCTGACAAACCGAAATATTTAATTATTGACAACTGTGTTCAACTGAAAAAATTAGGTGTTATTTTTGGCAAAAAATTATTCCTGTGTGAAATACTGAGGTTTTTGAAAACAGATTTTTTCCATCAAGCTGTACTTTGATGGAAAATTCCCAGCCAGCTTCAGCTGTAATTCCTTTTCTTCCCTGCCCTYCCCCCTCACCCCCCCCACCTGCCCYGGTCTAAATATTGCTTTACTTGTTTGTATTGTGATGTTTTTACCTCAAAAGAGAAAAGAACTAGTATACACTAGTAAGTTTATTAGGACCTTAGGCATCTGTTTTGTTTTAAAAGCCCAGGATAGAGACTGCACCATTGTCCAGTGGTGAGCAACAAACACCTAGAAAGATGCCACCTAAAAACCCACAACTTAAATCTATTTGGGCCAAAAAGTTATACATATATTAAAAAAAATAAAAGAAAAAAAGGTGAAAAAAGAAAAAAATYAAAAAAAAAAAAAAAGAGGCAAAACAGGCATTGAGAGAAAAATATAATAGGCTATGCAGAGAGCAATGGATCAATACTTGAAATGTTTTTATCTTTCTTTACCCTTTTTTATTTTTCTTAATGACTTATTTCTTTGTGTTGGTTTTTTTTTTTTTTTGGTTTGGTTTGGTTTGTTTTTTTTACAGTTGTTTTGATTTAAATACTGCTTATGTTTTCCAGCCCTCTCTTGGATCTTCCTATTAGAAGTGAGACCAAGGATTCACTGCAGTACTAAGAGAACACTATGTAAACCTGTGCATTAAATCAGTTATTTTCCGTATCCTGTTTAGATATTTCTTGTCTGAAAAAACTTTTTATGTGGGAATGAAATTTTCAAGTCTTTATTGGAGTGCATTGACATATGTAGGTAGAAAACAATCACATTTTTGATTGACATTAATATCAAATAATTACATGACTAGTGTCTAATTTTCTACTTTTAAATTGTAGGAGTAAAGAGTATTTTTGTGTCTATTTCTGAAAAACTTTTGAACTCTTATGTCTGTGTTTGAGCTCAAAGTGGTGGTTGTTTCATTAAATTTTTATGGATGATTCTCTGTGATTATTTTAATCATTTGAATCTTTCACTTCTTCCTCAGGTGGCTAAATAATTGCTCTGGTAGAAACACATCCAGGTTTCTACTACCTTTCAGAGATTTAATTTACAAGATTAATATAACACAGAACTATCACAAAACCAGAAATTATTAGGAATTTCTATTAAAAAAGTTTTTATTAAAAAAGTTTCCATAAAAAAAGTCAAGAAACCACTTCTAGTTATAGTTATGTGTGAGAAAATTGGTTTCCACAGTGATCCTATGCAAGTACATATTACAAACTTACTAACAGCCATCCTAGGTCAAATCAAAGATCCATTTAGTATCCAGTCTCCAAGAATSACTAAAGTACATACCTAAAGGACTATAAGAAAAAGGAAAATATCATTGCATGCATTTTTGCTCTAAATCTATATGGAAGTTTCAGGTAATAGATAACATACCGTACAAGGACTATGAAAAGACTGATTACTAATTAACACTATGATGAAGCACTGCACTTAAACCAAAGAGAGGTCTGATATTCTTTCCACCGCTTCGCATTAATATTGCCCATACCTTCTTTTCCTTAACAACACACTCTAAGAAAACATAGCATTTGCAAGTTTAAGAAGAGAGGCATGATATATTTTCTGAGATAATTCAAAGTCCAGCTAAAACCAAAGAGTTTTCGATTGATAAAATATAAGTGGACAAATAAGTCCTTTTAAGTAGTCCCGTTGAATACTTGATTGAGACGTAAAGAAATTAATATCTTTTCTAGTAGTCATCTTTCTTAAAGAGCTCTCATTCTTAGATTTTTGATGGGGAAAAGCAAGTGACACAGTATTACCTGCAGTGGTTCATGACCCAAAAGAAAAYGGTAATAACCAAGACAATTAACTGATGTGATGATAATCAGTGTGTAATAAATTATCAGCAAACACACCTGTGATGATGTGTTTATTGGAAAGAAGTATGCTTACTTCGACCATCAAAGCCTAGAAATTTCATATTGTTTAAAATTTCCATTGATACAGTTGCAAATCTGATCCTAGGTAAGTGGCAAATTAAGCTGAGGAAACAATAAAAGCTGAGTGTACATCCAATACCACCCAGGGAATAGAGCAAACAAACTGAAAAGATAATCTTTTTAGGATAATTTGTTAGGTATAGTGATTCTAAATGCTACTTAATGATATTAGGTACTTTTTTTTAGGAGTATCAAAAGTTCTCTGTGAGGTTACTGTTGCCAGAAGCATCATAARTAACTTAAAAAGCCATCCCCTCCAAATCCCTGACTCTAGAGCTAAGCAAATTGCCATATGATTTTTAACAATCAAAATCCATTTATAGCAAATAGATTCTGATTTGACTAAATCATTTACATTTAGAGAAGCACCTTGCTCCAACTGCTGCTTTATAATGCAAAAGATTCAAAGTAGAATTTTACGTAAAAAATATTTTTATTTTAAAATGTACATTAATCATATACTGCATAATAATTTGGCCTTCTGACAAATAGAATATATAAAGTAAGAACTGTTAAAGCCTGGAAGATCCTTTGAAAAAAGTAAGATTATCATTACCTTTGGAATGTGTGAAGAATTACAACACAAGTATGTCAAGAAAACAAGGTTCATTAATTCAGCTAGTACAGAAATGGATCACTCTTCAAGAGTTTCAGATAGTTTCAACATTTTATTTAGAAATTTGAAGCCAACTGTCAGGTAATAAAAAAAATACTTTTAACGATAAACTTAGGTAACCACAGCTCACATGCATTCTGACCAACATCAGAGAAGTACTGTTTAATTTGAAGCAGCATCAATATGACTGCTTCTCTGTATCTTACAGAAGTTAGCTGAGAAGCTTTTATTTCATGACAGTGTTTGTTGAGTATTGCTTTTTTCCTTAACTTCATATTCAGGAAGCCTATGTATAAAAGAGAGAGACTCTTCTACTTTGCCCTCAAAAATCTTCTGCAGAATCATATTAGAACCACAGATACTTTGCCTGGAAGGGACCTCTGGAGTATGTCTGGTCCAACCTCCTGCTTCGAGCAGKACTATTGCTTCCTCTAGACCAGATGTGACTTTGTACAGCAAAGTCCTGAAAATCTCCTGGGAACTAAGGTTCCACAGATACTTCAGGTAACATATTTCACTGCTGCACGATCCCTTCTAGTGAAGAAGGTTTTCTTATTATCCAAATATCTTTTAGGTGTTACTATTGATATTGACCTTTATAACCTGTGTTGTGATCTTCGTTACATACTTAGCTGTTAGAAAAAATGAGGGGAAAAAACAGACACACACTTTGCTTGCTGGAAAAAAAAWTGGTGCAGCAACACCCCTAAGTTTTTGCACACTTTTATTTTCTATATACATCTGTGCAGACAAAACCATAGACTTCTAAGATGGTGATGCATAAATCCAGATCCRAAAGACATCATTCCTTAGCTTTAATGGCTCTTGTATCAGGACATGAATCAAAAATTCAGAGCACATATTTTTCTTTACAAGATTGCTTTTATTTAAGAAAATAATAAAGCTTCTGTTTATTCTGTGGTCATTTTTATGAATAAAAATAATCATGGAATCTGAGCCTGCAAGAAGTCCAGCTGACTTCAGATGATATTTCAGTGCTTAGAGCAGTGATAGATTTCAGCCTATAATAAGCAATTACTTTAGAATCTGTAGAACATGATTCAGCCTTCATAATATCATGTATGGCAGCATGAAGATAGCTATCCCCAGCACAGCATTTCCCTTCAGGAAATCTGAATGCATGAGTGATCAATAGACAGCAATGCCACCTAGCCCCCATTTCCCCTGAAGCAATATATTACTTAAAAACACTTACATAACATGAGGCAGTTAAAATCTCCATATCTTAGTCTTCATTTCATGATATCTCATGGAATAATTTACCTTTTGTGAACAGTGGCATCTAATTACTACATTTCTGATTTATTAATGTTCTACATTCATCCTTAAATCACATGATACAATGCTGCAGAATATTGAACACCTCAAGCCAGGTGAAAAGAGGAATCTAAATCTTTAACTGTTGCTCAAAACCTCTTCCACTATAACACACGACCTTGGAGGTCTTTCACTGTCCTCCAAGTACCCAAAGATCCAGGGTGTTTGGATGCCCATAAACTAGCCCAGAGTTGGCAGCCTGGAATCTTGTGTCTTATCAAGTTTCATAAAGATTTGAGAGGATCTTTGGGGTCTGATCTAGCAGATATGTTCAAAGGATATTTGACACACARGATCTTTTAAAAAAGTGCAGTTGCAACAGCCTTCCATTATAAAAGAACATGATTGCATAGACTACAAGTTAGGCCAAATGCTTCTGTTAAGAATGTCATGCATTTAATTGTTTTAAGTCTGAATTTCTTAGATAATTACATCTCCTATGAATTGTGTGAACATACTGCATCACAGGGCTGGGAATCCATAATATTCTACTCCCCCAAAAGTGTATACAAAAAAGATACAAAAGAATTCATTTTCTTGTTTGGTGTCCTTGCCCAGGAAATGTGCATTTTTTTTGCACAGTGCACTACACAGTTTCAGCAGGGAGAGATGGGGAGAGTATCAGATTATATTTGACAGTATTATTTTTTTTAATATGACTTAGTATGGAACCATTTAATATGTATTTAACCCAAATATGTGTCATTATGGAAGTGTTATGTTGGCTTTGAATTTTAAAAAATGCAAAAATGTTGAGATGTCTCTTAATTTCAAACTAAAAATAATACTAACTTTTATGAGCTAAYAAAATAGATTTTATAGTTTATTTTAAAGTGCAAGTTTATGCTAACATTCCATAGGATTTCTGCATATCCTATGGAATGCAGAAGTTTCAGACTTCTTTCAATTTTAACAATTAATTATCTACTCTTCTTTAGTTTATTTGGTAATTAATTACAACTGGAAGAATTTAAAAAATTMTTAACTTGTAAAACAATTTATCTCAAAATTAAATAATCTGGATGAATTGATCTACAAAGGCAAACAGCTGAAGTTACAATACATAAGATTTCTCCTTGAAACATGAAATGAAGTTGTTTCTTCTTTTCTGTATTCCACCATTCCATTTCACGAACTAAAAGTAATTAGTAGGAGTAGAAGTAGTCCTTCCAGTAGTAATAGGAGGAACACACTGTGAATATTTTGAAGTTAATGTCTTAAAACTCTAAACTTTGGTAAATGTTTTATGAAATGTGCTGTGCACATGTACTTGCACTCCATCTTGGTGAAGCTGAATAAATGAAAAAAAAGTTCTTCATCACATCTTGCTTTCATAGAGCTGAACAGCATCTGGTGTTTTACTTTCTTCCTTGAGGTTAGCTGCTTTCCATTAGGCTGTGGTTCTTAAGAATTTGTTCTGTTGTGTCAAAAAGCCAAAGCTGACTGTTAGGAGATGTGCAGGAAAGAAAACACCATGCTATATCTTTTCAGTATGGCGATTAACCTTCCCACACTGGTTCAAGCTACAATTCACTTCTGTTTCAAGGAACAAAAGGATTTGATACCAACTCCTCGAACAAGGTCAATAATATCATAAACTTCAAAAATCAAAAAGGGACAAGTCTTTTGACTTACAATAGAAGATCAGTAATAGATCCATCTTCCCTGTCTCAAATCCAATAGGGTGCACCAAACATCAAGTCCCAGAGGAACTGACTGCTGAAAACAATGGACACACTGCAAAACCTCTCCAAGGAGTAGGTTTCAATCGCAACAGTAGATTGTACTGCCAGCAGGCTCTCTATGGCTGAGCAGGAAATTCATTAATGGAAATGAAGGTATTCTGTGTTGCGGAGCACAAGAGAAGAGAAATGTGCCAGTTTAAAGAAAGTTTCTCAGCTGATCTTTTGAATTAAGACAAGTGCTTGATTGGTTTTTTCCCTCATAATGATTTCAGTGCATCTACRTGAAACTTGCAGATTGTGTTGCTGTGGCTGATAAAGTATATTGCTGTAGACAATGGCATCCTCAGAATGATAATCCAGAATCCCTTCTGATGATGACTTTGAGATTCAGTCTCCATTTTTCCCTTGCCACTATTACTTTATCCTGTGAAATAATGTTTTRTTTGTGGTAAATACCTTTTTTTTATTAACACACCAGAAATGGATCTTTATAAAATGGTTTGCCATCCTAGCCAAACTTATCTTTTCGGTTTAGCATACTATACAATTAGTAATCTCTATGTAGGTAAGTAAATGGCACATTGTAAACATCTCATATTTGGGGTCATAATGGGAACTTCTTTGTCATGCAAAGAGAGGCCAAAACCTGATCCTCAGATTCCCATCAGAGAAACAATGTCTGCAGGTAAAAATGTTTCGGATTTAAATCTGTTAACTTTGACACATCACTGACAAAAAGTATGAACTCATTTTCAGTCTGGAATTTGCTTACAGAAGGGTTGATCTGTCATTCTAATGGAGAAGGATGTGGAAAATATTGGACCATTTCTGAATAGGCAAATACCCTGATTTATGTGTAAATTTACAGGTTTTGTTGGAAGGGTTTTTTGGGGTGGGGGGTTGGTTTTTTTCTGTTCAGAAGCTTGGAGTGGCATCACTGCAGGTAGTATATTCAAGTATCAGTACTAAAAGTCTGTGTGAAAAATACCTGTAGGAGGAAGAAAAAGAAAGAGAAATACATTTGACTTTTATGAAGTTGAAAAAATAAAAATAGTTTTTTAAAAAAAAGTGCAATAAATTGCTTTAATATCTGTTTATTTAGGGAACAAGTCTATAGTGTTATTTAATATATTTTCTTCACTCAAATGTGTGGGGAAAAATGGTAGTATTGGTTACCTTGAGGCACCCTAACAACAATAACATAGATGTCACATACACTAGCGTGCTTGACAAAGCACTGTTCTCGCACTCATTTAAACTCTTGTACTGACAGGAGAAAAATGGATCCACTTTGTTGCAGACTGTCAAACATGCTTTGCCTTCCAACCTCCATTATTCTAGATAAGTGAAATGTATCAAACCGCTTAACTGTGCCTGTCACTGGAAAAAAAATAAATAAATATGAAAATACGGTTTTAACAAAAAAATTTTTGAATACCCCTCCCAACKTTCCACAGACGCTAATAACATTAAGTACACACTTCTAATTGTTATAATGAAAATGTTCCAAGGAACTTTTGGAAACAGATATTGCATCTTTCTTTCTTTGTGATACCCTCCTTATGACATGATTTTATTTGTATCAGCAGATACTGATATTCTTCAGCTGAATAATAATCATATAAGGCCAAATTCTTATCCCTTTTTGGCAATATAAAGTTTCCTCATAGCTGGAAAATCACTGTCTGAGAATGTTATTAAGAGGTAAGGTTATAGGCAGACCCCTCTCTCCTCATCATACAAACTTTCACTACGTGGGAGTCCAGTAGGGACAGATGATAGGAAAGTGGATGACGTGSCACATTCTAGTGATTCCTGGATGCTGCAAAACCACTTGCAGTGTTACAGACTGCCACAGAGTACAGTTGCCCTTATATAATGAATGATGTGAATCTCCCTGCTGAGGGAAAGCTAAAAGCTAAAGCCCTCTTTAATTCTGCTGAGTGGTGCTCTGATACAGCTGTATAACTGAGTTGCTTTGACATGAATTTAGTTCACTCTTCTTTCTGATGCTTTGAGACTGCAACAAAGAAGAATGTTTTGCCACACAGTTGTCCTCGACATTCTGCCAAGTAACAGTTAGCAGCTAAGCAAAGTGACATCTGTGCATGTGGCAATTGTCTTTAGTCTGAAGCTATTTCTCTTAAATCTAAGCCTGAGGGCCTGAATCATCATTTCCCTGCATCTTGCCAATTGCAGGGTATTATTTTTACACCCATTTTTTACTAATGGAAATAACTACTGAGATGAAAGACACTGAAATACTTAACTCTGTTATCAAGTACCATGTACACTTTTGTTCTGTGTTTTTTTCTTTCCCTACATTAATTTGAGATCTTTGAGAATTCGAAAAAGAACAATATTAGCAGGTCTAATTCAATATTCAAAGCTTTCTAGTGTCAATTCCATTGACTGAATTCAATTTTTCATTGGATCTTAATTGTTTCAAATAATAAAGTTACTTTTAGATTTTTTTTCTGTGTGAAATTAGATTGTTTAAATGTAGATACCTAGTGTCATTTTGATGCTCTAAGCCATCCCACCTGGCATCCAGTTGCTCCTCCAGATCAGGGCACAGGTTTCCATAGGTTCTATGGCATGTCCATGAAGCCTATTCACATGTCTTGAATATGCAAGGACAGATAAAATAACCCTAGATATCTAAGTTAATGTAAAGTTGATGTAGCTGCATTTTCCCTCTGTCTCACCCTTACCTGCACAAGTAAAACTTAACATTATCTTTACTTGTCTGAAATAAAGATAATAATGAAACAATTGCTATCTGGTTGTCACCAGATTTACTCTTCCTAATCCTCCTAAATACACACGTTTTCTGAACTAAATTATTCTCAGTCATAGAAAAAGGAAATATTTATTCTCTAATAACTGACATTTTGATTTTTGGAAGCCAAGAAGTTTGACTTCCATAGCAAATTGATGACACCTCAAAATTATTAATAAGGAAGTTGATTTGTTAACAGAAACAACATGTGGTCAGATCCTCAAATTACAGAAAGTAGTATAGCACCATCAAAGTCATTATCTCTATGCAAATTTGAAAGAACTGAGAATCTGACTTTCGTATGTAGTATAGGAAATTTTTTTGTCAGAAACTTACGTACAAAGAATATAAAGAACTCACATTTGTATATACAAATAGATAAGACATCAACAGTAAGCTGAACTAAAGAATATATCTTTTTACTTTGAGTTTATCAGGACTGCAATGCCAAGTTTAGCATACATATGTAGACATATAGTAATTAAGCTGATCTTTCGCTCTACAAATAGAAATTAGGAAAAAAGTTCATGCATAGTCAGTTTACAAGAGATTTGTTTAGAGGAAGATAAATGCAGGTCAGAATTTGTGTTTTGGCACCATGTCAGTCACGCACAGAAACTGAATGGCCTTACTACACTCTGGACAAGATGCTTCTGTCCACATGACAAGAGTGAGAAGCATTGTGTTTAATTCCCAAACAGTTCTGAACTTGTGAATGCAGAAGTTGCTGCCTTCTTTAAAAAGTGACCTTTAAGAAAAAGACATTTAAAAAACTCTTTATTTATTTTTCATTGATAGAAAGAAGTTCTTGATTTGCTTGAAAGGCAGCCAGGAATAAGCTTTTTCTTCTCTTGTGAGTTGAAAAAAAAAAWTACAAAATTATACAGAATAAATAGTAAATACAAATCTAGCTAGGATTCGTTGCAAAAATAAACCTGAAGTGTTCTACTTTGTTTTATCTATTTTTCCCACAACACTTTTTGTTTTCTTCTAATTTCAGAAAATATAACATATTTTTGTACGAACAGCTAGATACTATTATTCTTCCTCATGTGTGTGTATTGTTGCAGTTATTCTGTCTGGGAGTTGCTTTTGGGTAGGGTGGGAAAGGCCCTGTATTTGCACTTGTAAGTAAGTTCCTAGCCAGAGTAAACTCATTTCCTCCAAGAATATTTAAAGCCAGCACAGAAGTTATTTTTATATATATAACTTATTAAACACAGTAACATATTTACAGCTGATTCTCAGTAGCTTTTCAAATTGCCCAGGATTATGAGTTGAAACACCAGTGATGCACAATATTTTATAGCAGCAGCTCAAGAAAAGATTGTCCAAACTTAGGTAAAGCTATCAGATAGGGAAAGTAGCAAAAGGCTTGCTTTCTTCTTCTTTGAGGATGTTGGGTAAACATAGTTACCTATTTTTCCTTCCACATACTGATGCAGAATGCACATGATGAAGTTCTGCATAAAAAAATTAAATATTTGCAACCTCTGGGTGCATACACAAAAATATTTTCTTTTTGTGTTTTTTTTTTTTTTTAACTGACATTTAGTATGACAACATTTCAAGTCCTTTCATATTTATTATAAGGGTATATTAGGTGTAGTTGTAGACAATGGTCATGTATGCAGTGCATGTACTAACCTAACCAATACAYTCTAACCTTATAACTACAAACACAGGTGTTTTTTTAAAAAGGAATCTAATTAAATTGAGGGAAAAAAAGAAAGAGTAAAGGTAACAAATATTTTTCCATAGGTTGGGTACAGAATGGAGAGTGCTGTACACACCTTTTTAAAATGTTGAGGAATATTGCAATAAGCAATCTTCCTCCCACAGTTCAATCACACAAAATTCATGTTTAACTTGGGGTGAGACATGTTGCCTGCACACAACCCCATGGCTTCCCACAGTGATCCCTGAGTTTTTTTTGCTAGGATTACTGCTGTGCTTAAGTTCTGACTGTTGACATGTTATTATAAGGCACTTTTATATACAACGGTTCCAACTTAAAACAGAATTACAGAAATTCGTCCCCAGCCCAACGTATTGTGACTTCATGTTTGCTGCTCCAGGACTTCCAGGTAGTCAGGCTCTGCATGTAAATTAGCTTTGAGTTCAAAATACTCATTTTTAGTTTGTTCTAGAAAAACCTTTSTTGGCCTGGAGTACATGAGTGTCTCCATTAGCTTCAGCTCCTCATGTGTTCCAGGATAATGAACTTCCATGTCAGGCTGGAGCTGGACAATATTTTTTCTTAGGTACTCCGTGATCCCTAGTTGCTGCAGTTCTCTCTCTTTTTCAATAATGTTTCTATACAAGCAGCTGGCATCCTGAAAAGACAGAAATTCAGCAGTTTGATCTGTAGCCTTATATTTGACATTTGAACCTGTAAGAGGTGAACTGTTCTCTCTTTCCAGAAGACTTCGGCAGAGATGTTTGGAATCGTTGGCTTCCTTCTCACTTCCCTCCTCCTGTTGCTCAGTATGCTTGGGGCTGAAGGATGGGCTTCGGTAGACCGGAACCATGGGAGTAACCATACGTTGCTCGTAGAGAGTTGCAGCTGGGCGCTCCATTGTGTGGTGTGTTGTCTTATGCCCATACATGCTGTACTGAAGGTGAACTGGGCTACTATCCCTCACTTGTTCATCTGCTTGTTTCTTTTTGCATCTTCGTCGCCGATGCAGAACAAGAACAACTATTCCTGCTGCACAAAATACAATAGTTATAAACACAATTAGAAGTCCTAATATTAGAACAGAAAGTGGGACAGCATCTGTAAGGGACCACAAGATGGTGTCTGCAGTGTTGGTAGTAGTAGTAGAAGYTGTCACAACTACAAAACTGGCATGAGTTGGTAGGGCAGGGCTGTTTATTAAACCTGGACACAAGACTTCACTGTTCAGGGACTTCAGTTCTTTTTTTGCTAGGTGTCCTGGAGATTTACAAAAAATATCACCCATCATTGTATTCTTACTCAGTTTTTGTATCCATTTTTGCAGCCCAACTGAATCACAAGTACAGTCCCAGGGGTTATCTTCAAGTTCAATTTGTACCAGCATATCCAGTTCATCCAAGACATTGCTCACAGGCAAATGAGCAAATTGGTTTGTTTTCAGATTTAATCTGGCGAGTGGAACACCTGAAAAGATATGGGGTGGCAAAGTCTGCAGAAGGTTGTTATTTAAGTAGAGGACCTTAAGTTTTGGCATTGCATTAAATGTCCCTGGCAAAACTTCTTTGATGGCATTATATTCAAGGTACAAGTATTCAAGGTGCTGAAGGCCAAGGAAGAGATTCTGACTTAGCTTTGTAAGATGATTGCCATTGAGATATAATTTCTGCAGCCTAGTCAGATTCATAAAGGATCCTTCCTCAAGGATTTCAATGCGATTGTTCCCCAGGTGAAGCATTTCCAGGCTGGCATAGTCCTCAAGATCTGATTTCAGTAGTGTCTGAATAATGTTTCCAGCTAAAATAAGCTTTTTAGGATTTGGAGGAGGGGGTCCTAAATCAGACAAACTTTCAATATTTCGCTCCTGGCAGTGCATGAGAACTCCTGAGAGCATATGGCTGGTGCAGTGACAGGGGACGGGACAATAGATTCCTGGAAACKGGGTAGTAGCCTTTGAAGTATGAAGCACTAAACTTGGTTCTTTAGTAGGAGCTTTCAGGATAGGAATCACCTTAGTTGATAGGTGACTATCACTGATAGAGGTGGTTACAACCAAGGGCAGTGACCCTGAAGGATCTTCAAGTTCATTGACAGGATGAGTGGGACAAAGTGATTCTTTTTTCAACCGGCTTAAGATGCTGCCTTTGATAACTGGAGGACTATTGCATACAACGTCACCTATTATTGACTGAGGAGGCATGTTTTCCAGCCATATCTTCAGCTGCAGCAAATCACAGTTACAGGCCCATTTATTGTCTTCCAACTGGAGGTCTAGTATTCTTCCAATGTGTTCCAAAAAGCCAACATAGGGCAATGTCTGTAACTGGTTTCCACGAAGATCTAAATGGGTCAATGGCACAAAACGAAATATGTTTGGAGGAAGATACTCAATGGCATTATCATTCAAAATAAGCACTTTAAGCCTGTTGAGCTTGCTAAAGGCACTTGCTTCAATCACTGTGATGAAATTGTTGTCTGCTTGAAGAAACTCCAAATTTTCCAATCCATGAAATGTATCTTCTTTAAGTGTTTCTAAAGAATTGTGATTGATATGAAGTTGCTTAAGAAGGCTGAGACCATTGAAAGCCCCAGGCTCAATATCTGCAATATTATTAAAACCAAGATGTAGAGAGATAGCACTAACAAGGCCAGCAAAATCATTCATGTGTAACATAGTCAGGCCATTGTTTAACAGATTAAGATGGAAAGGCCGTGACGGTGGGACAGTTATTTCTGATACCAACTTGATGCCTCTTTCTTCGCAGTTTATAATCATGGTATCATCCTTTTCTTCACAGGAACACAAACTCTGACAAGATCCTCTGACTAAGGAAAAAGAAGGCTGTGACTGGAAAGGATCAGATGCAACCACAGCTGAATATAGAATAAAAATCCAGAGTTTCATCTTGCCCGGCAGATTCTATAAAAAAGAAAAAAGAAAAAAAAGGAAAAAGGAAAAGTAATAAAGTCATGATTTCACAGGGTTGATTTTTTTTTTTTCCCTGGGGCAAGGGGGAGCAATAACCATTCCTAGCAATTGTCATTGAGCTATCACACCTTTCAAACAATATTATATCACGCAAAACATTTGAATGATTTCCTAAGCAGAGAAAAATATAWTTAGTTTAATGTACTGAATCAATAAACACAGTTACAAGGAGAGTGCTTCAGTACTTTCACGCTGATACACTGAAGTAGGAGATAACCAGGACTGTGTTGTCTTTATTTAAATACCATATAAAATAATTTGCCAGTGGACAGCAGTAATAAGTTACTGCTCCGAGCAACTTGTATCAAGGCTAATATAATATTTTGGATCGTTGCTTTGTGTCACCATATAGCACTGCAAATTTTAAGAGTACCTTGCTAAGCTCAACTTAATGTTGTCCAGCTGCTGAAGAGAAAAAATAAGATTTGGTTTGGTTCAACAATGAGTTGTGAGCAAAAGCCCATTCAGTCAGGATACAGGGAATCTCTCCTTTGGTTCTACATTATATATGTAAATCAAAAAGTATTTCCTCTGCAATCCTTGTACCCCCAAACTGAAAAGGAAGTAGACAAAATAATTCTTTTCTTTACTTAAATTTTAATGCATGTGTTATGGTTTGTGGATATTTAGTGAAAGCGGGAACATAGCACATAGTAGTGTAATAAGTTTATGTATAAAATATACACATAAATTAAAATAAAAAAGAAGAGAGAACTGACAATGCTGTACATATCAGAAAAAACAGGTAGGCAAAGAGCAAACATTTTTTTGAGATTAATTATTGGAGTCCTTCCAATTACTGTAATCATTAATTACTTCAAAAATTCTGAAATGTATATGGAACTAATTGTGCTTTACAAGTTAAAAATGATCACCGTATCATTTGTATCAACAGTATCATCTGTATGTTATGTAACTTAAATTATCATCTGTCAAGCTGATCTTGAACTTTGCAATACYTGATAAATGCATCATTACAGTACAACTATGGAGTCACAAGCAAAATTTACATGTTGAAATCAAGCATTTGTTATCATTGGTTTGAATTAATTTATGCTACACTCCATTTGAAGACTGTCTGTTTCATTCTGTCAAGGCTGTTTAATTAGCAGGAACAATGGTAATTCTTGATATATGAGATGGAGTGGAAATCACTGTTTATAATCTTTAACTAAATATTTCCACATTTCCTAAAAGAAAAAAAAAAATCTTGCAATGGGATGATTGATTGAAAATACAAGAACTTTTTTGGGGTGCGCTATTTATTTTAAGACTGAACTAAGCGGGTTTCTTAAGTAATCCATCTAATAAAGGTCACTTGATCTTTCAAAGTAAGCTATTGAAACATGGAGTACAGAATGTCACTACACAATTAACCAGCTGAAGTGTTAATTTCTGAAAGATTAGAACCTTTTACAAGAATCTGTTCAATTACATGCATGAATATTCTTATAGTGTGGATATATGATTTGGCATCTCATCAATACATATTTTAATTATCATATACCTTTCTTACTAGCAACACCATTTCTCAAGGCTTCCCTTAAAATGGATGGCAAAGATTTATACATGCAGGCACTTAAGTGCTGTGGTATGGGTATTACACACACACACACACAAGCAACAGCAGCAAATGTGTGAGCAGTGAACTATGTTTTTCTCCATTAGTAGTTCCTGATAAGTGAGAGTAAGTGCATGAGTTTAGAAGTGGTAAGTGYAATTCACAGTGTGAGAAAAAGTGTCCCTAAAAATAAGAACTTTTATCTTTGTTTCAGTAGAATGAAAAATTTTGTTGTCTCATATAACACTCCTTGAACTCCAGCTGCCTATGTTCAATACATATGTCTTTAAGTTTGTTTTCCCAGGAAGTATTGGATAAGACACAACATGTCAAGATGTTACTTTGAAGTATGCAGAATAATTCTAGGATCATATTATGCTAGAGATTTATTCTTGCTTTACATGCATCAATATCCTTTCCAGTGACCCAAGGTAAAAAAATCCAGGCTCTTGACACAGATGCCAGCTTCAAACCTACTGTATGACTAATTAGACTTTATTTCTGTACACTTTTTCTCTGTAGGAATTCCAGCTTCAATCTGCATCAAATTCAAACTGCACTTATAAAGTCCCTGAGCAAAATTAAATGAGAAAAAAAAAATCTGAAAAGCATGTTGCATTCTAGTACATATTGAGAAATTAGGTTATAAAAATGAAAGCCCTCCTCTCAGAGATGAAAGTAACAACATTTGTAACCAATTGGAAAACATTCCCGTTTTAATCATCATCATACTTCTGTGGCCAGCACTGCCAGAACTCTCACACACACATATACACACAACAAAAATTAATAGGAGAGTTGTATTCTTTTTTCCTTTTTTTCAATTTTTTTTTTTTGTCTGAACACTCAGGAATATGTAATGAAGCTCTCAGTGGGCTACTATTGTAAAATGAAAAGTGCTTTCAAGTAACAGATGATCAACATTTAACTGAAAGAATTCACAATAAAATAAAATTTAACTTAAAGACTTGACGAAGCTGACATTTTTCTGTTTTATGTGGTGAGTTTTTTCAGCAAATTCTACATGGTAACTTGTTTGTTTTATTTGCTTTCATGTAAGTCACTACTAACTGCATACTGTAAGTAAGATTTTTGCAGTAGGAATTCTAAAAGACTAAAAAATGTCACAGTCCTTTCTATGAGGCAAAGCTGAATACTTTCAGAAGTAGTCACCTTATAGCAAAGGCATCACACGCTTGACAAGTAATAATCAAAGTGGTTTTAAAATATTGAAATAGCTTGTTGCATTTTACTTGGGGTTTTGTTTCATTGGCTGTTTTAATTCAGCTATTTTAAAAATGCATATTGAAGAATTTCAAAGCCTCAAGCTAAGAATTGGTAATTTCTAAAGTCTTTCGGGATTGTTTATTAAATTCTGAAGGAAATCACAGTCAGATGATGCATTTAAGACCATTCTTGCACTTCAGAAAATAAAAAAGCAAACACCCATTCCTCCTCCTTCAAGGGATCTGAAATCAGCATTTCCTTAATACACACATTCTACACAGTTGGCAGTTTGAATAAATGCACCTGGCAGACTGTTTGAAATACAGTATAAACTGCCATTATTTAACAGAAAAGTTAAACGAAGTCATGCAAGAAAATAAATTCAACTGGTACTGAGAAATTACTTTCTCATATGCTAAGCTAATTAACTAACTGGAATCTTCCTTACCTGTACAGCAGTAACACTCCCTGAAACACCCAGTAATGCACAGTTGGAGCAGCTGTTTCAATGCGATGTAATTTTTCCCTATGAAAAATGCACACTTTCTTCYGAGTTTCACTTTGCTGCAAGCTCCGGTAATGCTACAGCTCCTTAAAGTTAAAATCCTTGTTCAGAAGACAAAGTACAGAGCGTTCAGTTGAAAAAATCTTCCACGCAGCGTGCACATTAGACCATCCTGTAAGCAGTTGTCCTTTTTCCTCAATTAAAATTCACAGCATACTTCACAGCTATGCTGACTTTTCTGCATATAGTTAACTATTTGCAAGCATTTGGATGCAGTAAACAAACAAGATGCTCAGCAGAGCTTGACTTGATCACTTCGTTTGTCAGATTTTTAGATCCAAGCTGCTTGTGTGTTCTCTCTGCTCTTTCTAGTCTTTCTTGTTAGCTCAGTTTGTTATTAGTCAGATTGCCAGGGGCTGGGAGGTAGGCGTAAATAGACTTCTTGGCTTTTGACTCAGCCTTTAAGCCCTTCCCCACCATAGAGCTTTAATCTGCCAATGTCATTTAATACAAGATACAGCTCCACCTTGAGACAGATCGGCTCCTCCTCCTCCTGCAATTTCTCTCACCTTCTTTTTCCCTTATCTAAGTGAACCTCGGAAAGTAAAATTCAGGGAAATATCTTCTAGATTGCTTAAAATCTGTTAATGGCTCAATTTTGCAAAACAGTAAGCATCCACTGCAGCTCTTGCAGTTTGTTCTTTTGGGCAGATCTTGCATTTAGTTTTTATCTGCAAATGCTTGGTTTAGAAACTGAAAGCATTCCAGCCCAAATACACTCCACAAAACACAGCACAAGGGAAACCTTGTCCTCTGGAAAATATGTCTATCACAATGAAGTGCAGGATTATTCAAATATATAAATGAGACAGTACAGCTCTCAATCCAGCCCACTCAATGTGACCGGGATGGGGATGAGTATATACAATTGTACATACTTTATTCCTGAAAAAATAAATTGTGGAATATTAGTGCTTATGTTTGCACAAAGATTGCCATCTGTCCCTTTTAAAACTGCCCATCTTGTTCTGCAGGAAGAAAACTGGGTTGATTGTAATTGTCTGTTTTACAGATGTTAGCATAGTGTGTTGGTATCTATCCATGTGAGATTTTATTGTATTTGCATGAAACATTGCTTTGATAAAAAACGGTTTGGTTTGGGGGGGGTGGGAGTGTATTCTTAAAGGCATGTATCATGCTTAAGGTATTATTTTCTTTGTGCTCATAAACAAGTAATTAGCAGATACAGTAGGGCTATAGGACAGGAAAATGTTTATTCCATACAAGGAAGATTTTCCTCATTCCTCCTGCACTGCATGGGGTGGTTTTATATGCTGCAAATACTATTTCCTTGTTCATCTCACTGCCACGGAGCTGCAAAACCTTTTGGTGAGCAACAATAGATCTGATGCTTCGGTGTATTTACCCTGTGGAGCATACAATTTCTGTTTTGTTCTTATTGTGTCTTGGATTACTTTACAGATTTTTTAGTACAGCCTCAATACTGGTCAGATTCCAGTAACTTCTTTTGTTCTGATAGCTCTTCAGGTGGCCTCACTGGCCTTTGAAAGGGTATTGTGATGTACTGTTCCATGTGATGAAGGCTATCAAGATCTTGTCACATATATATATACACATATWTACATGTATTTATATATATAGGCATATGTATACATGCCTTGGCTTATTAGGATTAGTTTTTAATATATATTTTTCTACAGATAAAATATGTAATTTAGCAAAATAATAAAAAAGTTAAAATATTCCTAAGAAACAGCAAGAATTTGATTTCCATTCATTTCAACACATCACTTATTTGATTGCATTTTGCTACCTTTAACAACCAACCTTGCCACTTTATCTTGACTTGCAGACATTTTACTGTTAAGGCTCAAAGATTCTCAGCTATCTATGTCCAGCCAGATAAATCATTATATTCTTTATTCATTTTGAATTTATGAATTGCAAGTCAGATTCTTTCTAATTTTAACTGAACATTTTACAGGTGCTCACACTTCACTTGTGGTTGATTGTTTGAGATGGAGGATATCTGTATATATAGATACTCATATCAGAAGTGAAAAAAACATCATTCTTTGCTTTTCAGTTAACATCTACAAGTGTAAAACCTGATCACAAAAATATTTCCAGAAATCAACCTCTAAAAATAAGAGAGCATTTCATAACCATACACARTTAAAAAACACCGAGAATGGTTATCAATAATGTTTGTCATTCCACAAACTATATATTTACCAGGTATATAAAAATATGAMTAATGATTGTTTTTCTACCATAATTTTATGAATCATCAAGCAGGTTATTATAAAGAATGTAATTCTGCAAGTGCATCTGCATGGACAGTGTTGAACTGACATGGAGTTTTTATCTTGCATTTTAAACATTCACTTTTATCAATGGCTTTGTCAATTTTAAAATTTGTGAAGCTGTATAAATAAAATCTGAAACTGTCAGGCTTACTTACTTCCAAAAAGGCCTTAAGCTTTTATGTCATTCCTCTTTACCTCTTCACAAAGTACAGCATCTCCATAGATCAGAAATGAGACCATACCCCTCTAACTATATACATATTGTTCAGAATTCTCCCCCAGCTAGTGAGGTTTCTTTCGTATCATTATACTCATGTAGAGATAGAAGTTTTAATGCTATTAAGTATACAGGCCTTGTATAAAATCCTTAAAAGAGGATATTCTAATATTGTGTACCATGCTTTATTAAATTCTGTGTATACATTACAGAGGAAACACCTGAGCCTGAATTAYATAATTTTAAAATTTTGGTATAACCAGAAAGTGCCCAGGAAGGCTCTTCTGGAATCCTTTGTTTTCTTCTTAGCAACACATTCCCTCCATTCAGGAAAATTCTGARGACTACAGGGATGCCCATAAGAAGCAGTGGAAAGCTTTCTCACACCCTTTCAGTCAGAACTTACTAGTACCACTTCTAGATTACTTTGAAGAATGTTTTCCATATAAAGGATATTAATTTTAAATGTGGAAATTAGGTTTACAATTTACAGATTAGTCTTCAAAATATGAATTTTCATAGTACCCTATTTATTTATTTGTAAATTCAGTGTTTAAAAATAACAGAGGGAATAAGGATCTGCATTTGCTATTTCAGTGGAAGGTAAAGCTCCCCTTCCCCCTCATTCAGAACTCATCGCCCCTTCTCAGTATGCACATAGGAGCCATTGATTCCACACAAGATGTATGAGCCAAATAACGTATCCTGCCCTGCCTGCAATAAGCTGCTAGTCCACATCAGCAACTCTTCACCTATATTTCTTGCAACACCAAATCTTTGAACTGTCTGAGAGCTTAAGATACTATACTGAAAGGAAGTCTTCTTCTGGGACAATTAAGTAGCATTTGAACATTCATACCTGAGAGAGCAGACTGAGGGACTCCATTGAAACTCGTATACAGAGTATACATGAAATTCCAAATGAAGAGACATTCATCAAGCATAAATCTTAACTAAGTAGGATCAGGGAATGTAGCACATACACATACTCACACAAAAATCAAACAAAAAAAACCCATAATACAACATAGCTACAATTATGGAAGCTACCAGTGCCTACTATAAAGCCAATGCAGAGCCTTTCTTTCCCATGACAAAGGGAATTAAGAAAGGTTTTCTTGAACTATAAGTTTCACAACAGTCAAGTGAACAAGAAAGAAATAATTAAGATTGGCATTAGGAAAAAGAGGGGTTTATTTTGTAGGCATCCATTTATTTAATTCAGCTACAGAACACCTATTCCCCTCACAGAACTATTGCATCTYTTTTATGCATTGGGATAGGTCTTACTCAAAACCTTTTTTGCTCTGAACACACTGTTTGTGTGGCTTGTTGCAGTCATGAACACATTGCAATTACGTAAACAAAGGTCAGGATTCCCCTCTAAAAGTGACATGCAAACCTAGTGACTATTCTCTAAGTAAATTTTTGCTTTAATTTTTATATGACCCTTATTGAAAGGCAAAAAAGAAAAAGATCTTCAATATATAAGAAAAAAATCAGGTTAAAGGAACAACTTTCTATTATCCTAATGCAGCTTCTAAGTAACTAAATTAATTTAGACCCTTGTATGCATACCTAATATACACGGATACRTACATATATAACATTTTATGCATTGATAATCATCGTCATGCAAAAATCACATTCCCTGAAGTAAAGCTATATTGAAGCTAATGTTCTTTATATTTCATTTTTCAAGATAAAAAGTCATATGGTCCTTTAAATTTCCTGCTGGAGTGAACAATGCATTTTATCCTACTATCCTTAACACCATGACTCCTTACAAAATAGTGGCTTCTTAGTCATTTAATAAAATATGATGCAGTGGCTGTAAATAGTATTTATTTTGGAAACAGATGAAACCAAGCTAATTTCTCTTGCATGCTTCTTATTTAGTAATTCTGCTTTATTGTATTATTCAGCTCATTGTAAATGTTTAAACATTTCTTTAGTTTGCACTATGTCTTTCTCTGGTATCTGTGCAACAGAATCTTCTCTGTGTTTTGTTTACTGGTTGACCAAGAACTCCCAGTTCTGCACAATGCAGGAAGACTTTAATATCAAAGTTAAAATCTCCTAACATATTCTGAGATAATCCATCTTGTTCATAAATTTTGGTGTTGGAGTGACAGATGTTCCTTGATCTGGATCAACCTCTTGGAACAGGTAGATTCTCTCCTCCTCTCCTCTCCTCTCCTCTCCTCTCCTCTCCTCTCCTCTCTTCTCCCCCTGAGCTTGGCAATATTTGAATGTCAATTCAAAAAAATGCCTAGAGGTGACTGGTCTGCAGAGAACAAAAGTCACCTGAGTGCTTGGAGTCTTCAGTTATGATGAATCAGATGCATATTTTTTAAACTGTACTCTGCAATGACCCAAGAACAAAAAAAAAAAAAAAATTGAGACATGGTTTGGCATTGTACAGCATCCTAGCAGCCTAAAATAGTCTCTTTTAATCTACCTGTACTCCCTTTTCTTAGTAACTTTTGCAACCCCAGAAGCATTATTGTCCATTGACCTTAAATTACTCTAGGTTTAGAGCGAMGTGGTCCTCTCCACTACCACATAGCCATCTGAAACTTTTTTAAAGCCAAATGGGGTAAAGTGCCTTTTGTCCATGTAGAAGATAAAACCCAGTGTGAAATCAACAGAATTTCCCTTGACTTCTTTGGGCTTTGACTTCTTTTCTGATTACTCTGGACTTCCAGTCAATATCCTTTAAGGTATATTTGAATAAAATTTAAATTAAAAAACTCATTGTAAGGTTATATATGCTAGTTATGTTCTACTTACTTTTTTTTCACAATATGATACAATCAGCCAATTAGTTACTAACTGCACYTGTAAGTAGTCAGCGTCACATTACAGTTACAGATATGCCAACTGAAGTACAGTCAGATTTTCTGACTTTCATGTCTGACAGTAGCTGAACGCCTAGCTCTTGTAAGACCCTTGAAAAAACATCACTTCAATACCAATAGTTGGTGAAACCCAAAGGTACAAGAATTGTGTAAAGCTTTTGAAATAAACGATGGAATATTTTTATATCTCCTGCACCGCATTTTTTTAAAAGCAAAATTGCTTGGTCTTCTGTTCCAAAGATGGAGAGTAGAGAAATACACACATACACGTGCTGTATGAGTTTGCAATGTACTTATGATGTTCTTTTTCAAATTACAACTTAAGATGTTGCAGTTCCAGATGAACTGCTATATTTAGATTCATCTGTCAATAGTTTAAAAAGTTTACTGCTAGCACACAAAAGTGCAGATATGCTAATATGTTATAAACCCTTTAAAGGAAAAGGAAAAGAAGGAAAAAAAATCACTGGGTGTGCAGTAACCAATAATCAAAACAAAGGATATGACATAATTTACATATGTTTACATTTATTTTTTCAGTGTAAAAAATTACTATTCTTAGTCTTTTCCAATAAGTCTGACTAGACAAACATGAAATATTGAAACTGCTGTGTAAAACAATTTGCTTTCCTTTTGGCTATGAATAATGCATTGATATTTAACATTASTATCCTGTTAAACACAAATGAGTTTCTACATGCTGACTATGCCTAAGCCTATTCATGATAATGCATGCCTGTGCCTAACCTAATTGTACATTACATGCTACTGCTGTTCCACAGAAATCCAGCTAAAGTAGATTATATCAGGCAACTTGGAAAAACACCTGAAGAGTAAACTCTGCAGTAGTCAATCAAGTTTGAAATATCACTAAATTGCAAATAGCCATAACATTCAATTAGTTCCTCTTGAGGCTACTATATACATACTCAGTAAAATTCACAGACCCAACACAAGTCTAATGCACTGATGAATTAATATATAAGCTCTGCTTTGAAGATTATTTTGTCTTCTTTCTGATAATGCATATCCTTTACAGAGGCACTGACGTGTTCTGAACTCCAGCTTCGAATATGTAACATAGGAACTGAAGCAAGTGAGTGCACAGGTCAAAGAAYGCTTTTCAGATCTGTAAAGTCATACATAGTGTTCAAGAGAGTAGCAGATCTCAACAGGTGGAAACATGCCCCTCACCACTCCGACTTCCCAATACAGGATTGATGTGAGTTAATTTTCAGTCTAAAAGTTCATTAGTTAAGTCCGAGTTCATTGACCTATTGTCCTTTTTTTAATGCATGCACAAATCAGGGACAATTTGTCTTGTCTACCTTAAGATGCCAATCTTTGGAATGCATTAGTCTGGAAGTCCCTGTAATTCATTGAGATGTCTAGAGCTTAGCATAGACTTGGACCAGTAATATTTAGGCACCTGCAATGGTTGAGATAAATCCTATCCTAYACAGTCTTCTGAGGTTGGCAGCTAACAGTGTATACTGGATTTGGCTGGGATGAAGTCGATTTTCTTCACAGCAGTCTGTATGGTGCTATGTTTTGGATTTGTGACTAAAACTGTGTTGATAACACAAAAGTGTTTTGACTATTGCTGAGCAGTACTTGTACAGTGTAAAGGCTTCCTATTCTTCCAACTCTGTCCCGCTGTGGGTAGGTTGGATGTGGGCAAGAAGTTGGGAAGGGACATAACCAAGGCAGCTGACCCAAACTGACCAAYGAGATATTCCATGTCGTATAGTGTAATGCTTAGCAATAAAAACTGAGGGAAGGGCCATTTTTGGGAAAGTAACTGTTGCTCAGAGACAGGATGGGCATTGGTCTACTCGTGTGAGGTGGTGAGTAATGGCTTCTGCATGATTTTTTTTTCCTCTTTCCTTCATTTATTGAACTAACTGTGTCTTGACCCATGAGGTTTTTTGCTTTTGCTCTTTCTATTCTCTCCCTTATCCCATTGGGGGTGGGGAATGAGCAAGCAGCTGTGTGGTGCTTAACTACCTACAAGGTTAACCTACAACACAGAAGTACAATAAAGCTTCCTGTCTCTAAATTCATAAAGTCCATGTTCTTATTTTGAACAATATCTGAGTAGTCAGGCTTTTCAGGAGGTGGCAGAACTGGAAAAAAWTTCTCCTTATTTTGGCTTTTCTCTGCTTTCCGAAAGTCTGTAGGTAGTCACCCTTGTCTAGTGCAGTTGCTGTATGGTAAAGACTGCAAGACAATTGGGCTCTAATGGGAAGCACACAAGCTATAAAAAACCTGAATATACCTGACTACTGATACAACTCAGGAAAGGTGTGACAGTGCTCTGTTGTCCACCCTGGAATACTTTTATTTGGTGAAAAATGCATGAAAAGGAAAACAATGTACCAAGTAGGCCAGCATTATTCTGTTAATCCCTGCATCCAGATCCTCAGATACTCTTATGAGCAGCTACCTCCTTAAGTATATTTTCTTACCTTTTCATTCTGCCATGTAGCCATACTCCTTGTTTCTATTCACACTATTATCACAGAGCAAATAGAGCCCATTAAAGAAATTAAATCTACCAGATTTAGAACCCAYTTCAGCCTCTCTGTCAGTGGGAAGAACACACAAAACACATCTGCCAATGATTTAATTTTTGGCTTCTATTCTCAAATAGCCATTTATTTTTAGAAAACAACTTTTAAAAATGTGAGGGTCATGTTAGTCACTATAGAAATAAACGCATCAGGTAGAAGAAAAATGCAATGGACAGGATAAAAAATATACAATTTCCTGAATTAAAAAATATTATTTTAGAAGTTTCCAGAAGAATTCTTTCTATTGAAGAAAGTGCATAGCTATATCTAAGCCCATTTTTTTCAGAAGGAATGTCAGATTTCTGCTTAAAAAATGTATGCCTGAGGTGCATAAAAGGTGTTGAAAAGCATTGAAAGGTGTTTTTTGATCAGGTCAGCATGCTATATCAATAGCTTAGCTTGTAATTTTGATGGCACAGTTTTGGCTCTAACATCAGACTCATTAGGCTAGGTTCTGTTTTATTTCCAAAATAGGAATGGGCTTAAATATCTTTCTTTAATACTATTTTTTGGTTTTTATTTAGGCAGATGTGGATTCCTGCTTTGCTTTTGTGCAGTCAGATAGTGCAGACCAAATGAACCTTTGAGTTCACCTTTGAGGTGAGAGTAAGAATTTTCATTCGTATATAACAGACTGCATCTTATCTTGAAATGTCCTTTGTGGTTCAGACCTTGTAAATCTGGGTTTCTTACATGGACTAGGAAGAACATTAGTACAGCAAAATCAGACATCTTCCCTCTCTAAAAGGGAAGAAAAACCTCTTTAGAATGAAGAAAGAAGAATTCAATTTAGTGTCCTCAGGGGTGAGGGATGAGGACAGGAGTGGGAATATTTCCAGTAAAGAAAAAAGCAGAAACTAGGTCAGGAAGAGTGAACTTTCTGTTCTTTCTGCTATTGAAGAAGATGAGAATAGGGTAAAGTAGTGACTTTATTGAGAGAGTCCATCTCACCAGCTGTGGTCAAATTKTTGCACACTCTTACCTTTCCTCAGTGACACTGACAGATACAATAGGCAGCAATATATACATTATTTCTGCTTCCAAAAATCTATTGCCCTACATACTACCTGCTATGGTCCTTGCCTATGTATAAAGTCTTTCGTGAACACTCAACCTTTGCAATTAAATTAGCCTCATTTTCATGTGGGATTTTATAGATAAAGCAGCTTTGTTTAGAACTCATAGTGAGGGCAGCTTCTGAATTAATTTTCTGACTTTGTTTTCCGAAATCTTTATCTGACTTAAAGGTTTAATTACAACTGACCATCTACTGGCAACTGTGCAAAGCCATATGGATTTCACCGAGCCACAGACCATGAGCAGGTGTGAGCTTCACTGTAGGACAGCTACTGAGTCAGTAGTAGGGGCTGGTATTCTGCATGACATCAGGGATGGATTTTTTCATCAAAATCACCTACAGCATTGTAGTCACCATCTCAGTTCAATTAATAACAAAGAATGTGGGTGGTGAATTAATACAAAAGCGCTGTGCAATGTGCAGTGTAATCTGATTGAATAAATATAAATTATTTCTCCCCCTCTGTTTTCAGGTTGTAGTTGGGTTTTTTTGAAACAATAAGATAAAGACTCTCGGAAAGAACTATATTTTTCAGTTTAGAGTGCCTTTATTGCATATTATCCATCTTAATTAGAAAATTAAATATATGGCTTTATTACTGAAAATAATTTTCCTTTTGGAGGCTTTTTTGTGTAAATGATGACCATATGTTTGCCAAAACTGAACTTATTTTTTCATTGATATTTTAAATCTTTCAGAAGTCTACCATGCACATAACTGACATGTTCATGTTATATGTAACAGATGAGTGGCAGCAAACATTCAGATGCTTTTCAGTTTCTCACAACATGAATTTCTTCTCCATGCTTCAGGGAAGACCTATAGAACATTTTAAAGTCACAGAGAAAACAAAAAATGGAATCTATTAAGATTTTGATAAGTTCCTTATTATATCAATAATATGAATGCAAAAATATAGTTTGCACTGTGATCTCCCATAGACTTTATATCCTGAAAGAAGTAGCAAAAGAGCAAATGTGTGATACATTTTTCAAACAAGTACCTCGATATAAAAGCAAAGATAGATGCAGCATATAGCTCTTACGTTGAAATGATTGCTGTTGTGAAGGGGGAAAGTATTCTTGTCATCTGAACGAAGGTTTTTAGGTATCAGCTAATTAGTCTCTCTTTCTATAGGAGAGCAAAAATAGATCTTGATTATCTGCATCAGAGAAAATGAAGGGATAGTATGCAAAATTATGGCTTCCCTGCATTAATCTCCTTTCAGGTGTTTCATAAGAAATAGTTTCTCTTAAGATCAGGGTGAAGATATGAACTACACAGAGTAAAGTCAGAGACAGGCATTTGTGTGGATGTCTGCAATTGCAGTCTAAAACTAGCTGTTTTATCAGAAAAGTTCTCTGTCAGAGCTACATTAATCTGAAGAGCCACAATAGYCTCCTTCTCCTTCTCATAGACAATATTGTCAATCGCACAACTTTGTATAGCAAATAGTCTCAGTTCAGGAGACAAAATATAATATCGTCTTGTTCAACTCTGACATATGATCAACTCTACCATTATCACTATCTAAGCCGATCACTTTTTTGCAGTTGAATTTGCATGATGTTTGAATTCGTACATACAGAGAATACCTCTTAATTTACCATTGCATTCAGGTAGTAATATTGCAGAAAGATCCTTAGTCTATTTCTCCCAAAATTTCTCTGGTTTGTGGTTAATGAATATTATAGTATTAAAAGTATTATTCCTCCTTAAAAAATACAAACTAATTCATCTTGCCAGCCATATAAACATGAGAAAACYTATTTTAACACCAAAAACTATTAGAGTCAGCTAAGAAAGAAAGAAACAAACAAACCAACCAAAAAAGTGATCATGATTTTGTTAGAACTGAAGTCATCAGTCTATCATCAGTTGATTAGATCAGTTCAAAAAATACTTTTTGATGGTGTAATGACTGAAAGGAGGGTCATCAAACCATGGAGCAGGTTGCCCAGAGAGGTTGTAGGGTGTCCGTCTTTAGAGATATACAAAACCTGGCTGGACATGTTCCTGGGCAAACTGCTGTAGCTGACCTTGCCTGAGCCAGAGAGGGTGGACTAGACAATCTAAGCAGGTCCCTTCCAACTTCAATGATTCCATGATTCTGTGTGATTCTGTGAAATGCTTTGGGAATCCAAAATCTGTTGGGTTCAGAATTTTAAGGCAYATCACTTTAAAATAATCCTCAGAACTGAATTACTATATCTCATAACATAATAATTAGCATGTAATTAGTCTTATACAATATCATGTACTGTCATATGGTTTCTCTACCATGGTGAGAAAAGGAAATAATACTTTAATTATCTGAAAACAGCATGTATCTCTAAAATGCCATGTTAAAGTAATATAGTTCATAGTAAACAAGCCATGTGATGTTAACTTAGAGAAATCCCAATAAATTAAGAAGCTCATTTAATGCCAACTATGATAACTAAATGTTCATTTAAAAAGTATTAGAGTTTTTAATCTTACAGGCGCCTAGACTCATATTTGATTCATTGCTAATATTTATGGATGGTCTGGGGTAACACAGACAGTGATCTCCTCACAATTGAAAATAATGACCTAATCCAGTTTTGAAAGATATYATTTTAAGAAAAAATGTACGTCATGAATGCTACTTTACTTGATATCTCTTGTTCCAGTCTAGAAAACAGAYAATCAAAGCTGATAGTGTATTAGTTCATGCTCTTTAAAAAAAACCTGCTTGCACTTCTGTGACATTTAGTATATCATTTTGGAAATATACTTTATTATTAAAACTATTTTAAAGAAAAGATTTCTCATATCGATGGATGTCAGTTTAGAAGTACTGGACACTCTCGATGAACTGCTAGCTAAAATATGGACCAAACCATAAATCCATACAAAGCCTATGAAGATCACAGGTCTTCTGCCTAAAATTGATCAAATTGATTCAGTTGTCAATTTAATTATCATTCTAAAATACTGAAGCAAAATTATATTGTTTAGTGTGTCTAAAACACAAAACAATCAAGCAAGCATTGAACATCAAGGGGCTGATGCCAGTACACTGATTATCAAAGCATTGATCATCTTTCACAGCCATTCAGCATGAACACATACATTCCTTAAGTAATCACTAATCTCAAACTCAAACAGATATGTTTTCATTAAAATGCATTACACTTGCCTATTAAAACACCACAGTTAGAATCAGTCAATCTCTGTTGTCTCAGTGGATGCAAGTAGGAAAAAATATAGTGTATTTTTCCGTCCTTGCAATGCTGCTGCATTTTGTTTTCAAACTTCTACATTAACTGTTTCTATCATGTTTCAGTTTCAGTTAACTTTTTTTATTCTTTTGACACAGTCAGCAGAATGATAATTTTTTTCATTTTCTCTAAATACGAATTGCATTTCATAGCTGGTGTTTAACTGCATGTCTTTTTTTTAATTGTGGAAGTATCAACAGTTCAAGAGCTTGAACATTAATGYGTTCATTTATTATTTATATATATTAGTAAATAAGGCATAGTAAATAACTATAAATGTATGAATTTGAACCCTAAACAGCAGAGCAAAATAATGCAATGTGGGTAACTAAAAATTAGATCTGTATATAGACTATTGTATACATAGGTATATCCATATGATTTTAAAGATAAGGAGTATGTTGGCTATGTGTTATCTTGTTGTTGTCCAGTTGTGTGTCACTTTTTTCCGGGTGATGTTGATTAAGATTCAACTGCTGAAAGCTCAATAAGACTAACACTGAAGTAAACAGGAGAAAATATCCATTAATTTCTACCAAACCTTTGCTGACCCTGCAGAGCTATTGGAAATACATCCATTTGTCAAGATTTTTTGAATCGTTAGTGTTTATATATAAACAAGTAATTAACCAATTAGTGTTAGCTAATATGCTACCGCTAAACACGCTCACATCTTTCCCAGTACTAACTTGCAATTTTAATTTCATTATCATCTTCAGTTTCATAAAACTTGACGTACCAAGGAAGAAAAAAAGTCATAAAACACTGATACCCAATGTTCTGAATGACATTAAGAGATACTCAGAGTACGTACAACTTGTTTTCTTCATCCAGTGTAATGCATTTCTACTCATTACCCTGTATCCCTGCATCACAAAGTTAACATATGGAGGAGCAGTTTTTAAGTACAGCTCAGTGAGATAGAAATGTAAATTCTGCAAAAAATCTGTTTGTTCATTAGTAAAGAGAACACTGATCAATCTGTACAAGGCTGCTGGCAGATYCTCAGCATGAAGTTGCTGGATCTACAATGCAATATGGTTGACTTGAGAGTCAGGAGGTGGCACAGAGCAAAGACGTCTTGTGGCTGTGACCACGATTTCATATGACAGACTACTGCTTTACCAAGTAAAGAATGGGCAGCTGATAAGAACTACAGTAATAGGACTGCTTTGTTATTTCCCAGATTATATGAAAAAGCTGTTATAATTAATTTTGCATCATATTTTACACACCACCGTAGCAAATAGCATCACTTGTCCTTCACAATCTGTAATTTCTTTGTAACTGAATAAGAATTTACATCAGGAAAATGATTCAACAGGAAAAGAAAAAAAAATCATAATAAAAAMTTTAATGATTGTTTAAACTGTGGTACTAATTATGTGTCCTTTTATTTAATACACATATATGTTGATAATATACAATCATATTATTATGACTCATTTACAAATGTTTGTCTTTGGGGCTGGAAGGTGGGAATTCAACAGAGATATTTTTCATTCTCTGTTCATTCTGAAAATTTACATAGAGTACTTTGAAAACCTTACAGTGCCCTTGTCTTCTTTGAACTAAGTATTTGTCAAAATTGAAAGTTTCGTAATCTTTCTTGTGCAAAATAATGTGCATAGATTCAAGTAAAGACTGAATTTACAGTGAGGGCAGACGAGATTGCTTTAGATTTATAGTTCAACATCACCCTCTCCTGGCAGCATGCCTGAACTAAAATATCATCAATGGACTGTTTTGAAAATTTTACAAGTCTTTCTGTATTGTTTTTAAAATATGAACATCACTTTTACTAATTCAGACAATATGTTTAACTTACTGCAGAAGAAGAAAATTAAAATCATCTTTGTTTTTTTCTTGTGACTACTGTAATCCACTGAAGTTAAACCTCCTAGTATACATTCACCATTCCATTTTAGATTCATTTAAAGGTCTGTACAAATTTGACCAGACTTTAGACAGTTCCCAACCCACTTTTAGTTGACACTGTTATATTTTAACCACTTAGAAAAACTCTTATTTGTTCCCTCTATTGATTAATCCAGGATACCAAAATTTTAGGGAAAAAGTATCATCAAAGAAAAGATCAGAAATTTATTTCAGTTCAAATATAATGTGAAAAAGTTAAGAAAATACCACTGGAAATGCTGGGGAGAGCAATAAGTAAAGTATTTATCTTACCAACTTGATTTATACATTGCTGAGGAATAGCAGCTTTTCTTTCTCTTTATTTAGCTTGTAAGCTCTTTGGAACAGCTTCTTATGCACTTTCGCATTTCGGATCTCAGTCAGTTTCTAATACTGACAGTGTCTTTGGCAAAATGTCAATAGCTATCTGAAGAAATATACTGCTACTCTAAAAGCAGTGAAATCTATCCAGTCATGACAAGCCTAAGAGAAAAGATGTGGTAAAGGTCGTCTGGAATCAATTCCTGTTAACATCATAATTTTTAGTGATTCCAAAAATAATAACAACATGAATGTGTAAATTGAAAATAGATGACCCCTGGCATGAACAGCAAGGCTAAATTTGTTTTCAGGGCTCAACATCTTTTTCACAGCAGCCAAATGACAAGCCTTTGACTGAGTTGGAGCTTGATATTAACATCAGAAATTACTGTCAATTGTCTCTCTACAGTTTTAAGTAATAATCATATTTCATGAAATAATGTATATGTGTTGAAATATATATACGTATCTGTATGCAACTATCTAGCACAGTTTAGAATGTGCTAGATAGCACATTTTGGCCTTACTGAAATAATTGGAAATGTTGCCATTCACTTCACTGAAGCAGTTTCATCCGGCAAATATAAATATGCATGCTTCTGCTTATCTCTTCCATATCTGAGTTTTGGTGATCTTATTCATGCTCATAATAGTTTGATTATTTTTTTAAGAGTTCCAGTAATGTAATTAAGTAGTAGTTTGGCAATGTTTGCTAGAAATACTCCACCCAATTACCAGGTGTTCATATATATATGTCTTTTTTCTTACTTGAATTTCTCACATTAAATAACAAAACTGAAATATTAAAAAGCACCCACCTAGAAATGAGCATGACAAYGATGAAAATTAGACTTGATTACAATTAAAGCAATCTCTGTGATTATTCTATGTATTATTTTTACACTAAACAACAAAGCTATGGAAGTGTGTTTCTGCCTCGTGTGTCAATAGTGGAGTGGGAATAATGAGCTCAAATGTTATCAAYAGTTAATTATACTTGTGGTTGCGAAAGATGACCACCCAAAGAGAGAAATGATCATATTTAAATAACAAGATCATTTAACTAATCTAAAAACCCAGCAATAAAACAAGACCATGAATGTCTTTTCTGCATTCCCTGTAACCTTAGATCGAAACCTTCCCTCCAAATTTTGTTAAACTATCAGTTTACAGTTTTTCTGGTCAGGGACAGTAAAATCTAAATTGCTTGAATTCRTGGAAGAAAACAAGGTTTTGTGTACCTGAATCAGAAAGTTCTTTCCTTACTTCTATTATTAGGCTGCTTGGCTTATTAAGGGAGTAAGATTATCTGCAAGGTGGTAGTTGCTTCAATGAAAAGTGCCCCATGTAGATGGATTAAGATACTAGGTTTCAAAAAAAGGAGGGAATTACTCACAGTCAACATTTAGTGACACCATATACAATTACTTTTTTCACCTTTCATTTTAAAATAGCACTTTTGTTTTAAATAAAGGTTAACAGTTTTTTGTTCCTAGTGATACACCTATGTACCTTTTGCATTCCTTTTTCCACTGAGACTTCCATCCAATCTTAGCTACAAGTTCTTGCGCTATAAAGGAGGTTTCCAGYGTTGAGGAAAAGGTTGTCTAAAGTAATCCACTGATTAGACAATGGGTTCAAGATTTTCATGAGGAACAACAGAATAGGAGATAGAGAAGGATAATCAGGCATCTTTTCTGGCCCTGTAGTTTTTAACAATGACCTTTTTGCAGATAAGCCCATTTTTTGTAGAAGCCCATGAATCTTTTGATGAAATTTCTACATACTTCACTGAAAAAAAATCTAATTGCTGTTTTGGCTGATTTACAAGTTCAGCCTACAGGAAGAATGTGTAATTTGCATCTTTAAAGAATGCTTCAGCCCAAACCTTTATTAAGATATCCCACAAATTAATAGATTTCATTTCATACTTCCTATATAGGAATAATCAATGAAACATAGTAAACCACTGGTTATGGAAAAACCTCAAAGCCAGATAAATGATCATTATGTACTTTTGAATACTTATGAACTCTGAAATCATTGAGATGTTGTGAAATGTTGGTAAATGACATGATGTAATTTTACAAAAGCATAAATGATAAAATACGATTTGGTTGTTGAAATATAAAGCCAAGGGTTATAACCTTTCAAATGCATTGTGTTTACCATCCAGTAAGAAAGACATTGTGAAATACAAGCCTGTCTTAAGTTGTTCATTATCACTGATTTAATCTTTTCCAAACTGTTTCTATTTCGTTATAGTGTAAATGTTGATATCTCAAAAAAGTTTCAATTATTAGCCTTTGATGACCTGTTAGCTGTTCTCTTTCCAATAATAAATAATAAGAGTAACAAATAAATACAACAGTAGATAAATGCTAGTTTAAGTGTTATTGCCTTATTTTAAACATCCCACTGTACCCACTGTTGCTGAATAATCTGAGTTCAGGCTAATCCACCAAGAATATTCCTTCCTTTTTCTATTTTTARCTGGCTGTGGTGTATGTTTTCTTATATTTGCTAGAAACTAATCAAGCACATTAGATATTTAAATTTGTTGTAATAATCCGTACACATCTTGAATTATTTGAAAGTTGAAACATTGCATAAATAGATGCCATCATATATGAAACAGAATTATTTCATTTCCATTAATGAACACATATTTATTCAATCTGGAATGTGGATGAAGAGAAAATAATTCTTGCTGTCCTAATAATTTTTTTTTATCAGCTGTGTGCTCTCAGACTAAAACATGTAGATGTTTAAACACCATTTAATCAGAGGGTGTCTATCCTAATAAATTTGTTTTCCCTATGACTCTATTTTTTTTCCTTTGGGCTTCAGAACTTTGAGTCCACAAGAATCATTGTCTTTTTTGTCTTGACTGCAACATGAACTGGTCCATGCTGTAGTAACTGTAGTATCTTCATTCAGACCATGCGTTCTTCTATTTCTTTGCTTCTAATTCTGGGAAAAGCATTCAGAATCACCGTAAGCACAACAGTGATCTCAGTTTAAGCATTCTACAAGGTAGTTACCAACTGGTGGTCTTGAGGACCACAYGGTCTCTTTCATTCTTACCTTGCTGTTACTTCTTGTAAACTTGATGATAACTATTTTTTCAGTGTGTGAAAAAATGACTTTGCAGAGAAATGATAAACAGAAGCAAGGCTCCTTCAAATTAGTCAGCATCCTGAAATTTATCTGAAATTTATGTCTGTTTTTAAAAATTCTAAAAACACATAAATATTTATTTAAGAGGTATTTTCCCCCTAGAACCTTTGTAGATATMATAATGTATATTCCCATATTGACCTACAGACTCCATTATTCTGCCAGGGCCCTGAGGGCACCGTTAAGCTTACTGGCTTTGGCCAGCCTCACCTGAAAACCCCTGCCTGTGGACCCAGGAGCTCCATTTCAGCTCAGGCCTGGGCACCCAGTGCTGACCTGGGCTATGTTTTAGGTGGGCCTCTGACCAGCTCTGTCCCCTGATGTTCCTGACTTGCTGATGGACTTCTTGGGTTGACTTGAGCTGTGAATTTTCACTTTGTGTTTGTCTAAGGATCTTTGGACTGTTGACGAGACCTGTTGCTGACACCAGCCCTGTGTTGGTCACCCCGCTCTGTTGCTGTGGGGCTGCTCCCTATAAGTAAGGACAGGCCTACATTGGGGTCATCTTGGCTGCATGCTCATCCTCCGTGGGAGCAGGCCCATTCCTTCTGCTCCCTGACAGATGCTGCCAGGTCATATAGTCATGGAACCACTGAGGTGGGAAGGGAGTCAAAACTCCTGTTCTGATCCAAAACAGGGTCAACTCTGAGCTCAGATGAGAATGCTCAGGGCTTTATCCAGTCAGGTCTTGAAAACCTTCCATTTTGGAGATTGCGCAGCCTCTCTGAGAAACCTGCTCCAGTGTTTAATTACCCTCATAGCGATGGATTTTCTTCTTTATATGCAGTTAAAACCTCACTTGTTTAAATTTATTCATATTGTTTCTCAACCTCCCACCATGCCCTTCTAGTAAAAGCCTGGCTCTGTCTCCTTGCTGACCTCTCCATAGGTATCACCGTGAAGGGGGTGCAGGCTGCTGTTAGGTCCCACCACAGCCATCTCTTCTCCAGGCTGAACAAACCCCAGTCCCTCAATGTCTCCTCACAGGGCAAGTACCACCAGCCCCAAACATTCTGGTGGTACTCAACTAGACTCCTTCTGGGTGATCAAAGCCTTTCTTTGTACTATGGACCCCAAACTGGACACAGTATTATATACGTGGTCTAACCATCTTCAAGTAAAGGGGAACAGTAATTTCTCCTGATCTACTGGCTATGCTTCTGTTGATACAGCCCAGTAAGCAGCTAGCCATCATCGCTACCAAAGCGTGCTGATGACTCCTGTTAGCCTCCTCTTCTCCAGGTCTTTTTTCAACAGTTGTTCTCCAACCAGCCAGTCAGTTGTCAGCCTGTGCTGTTGCAAGGGATTAGTCCAATCCAGATGCAGRCCCATGCATTTTTCTTTGCTGAATTTCATGAGGTTACTGTCTGTCCATTCCCCCATCTTATCTAGGACCCTGAGAATGGCAGCCCTGTCTGCAACTGTATTGTCTGGTCCTTCTCAGTTCGGTGCCCACAAACTTGACGAGAATGCATTCCATAATGTCTCCCATGTAATTTATAAAGATATTACACGTGACAGGTCCCGCGAAAGACCCTGACTATATTGCAATAATAACTTCCCTTTTCTGTTTGCTATGGTTCTCCGAATGTAGCTCAGTATGTTTGCATTACTGGCAATTAGAGAGCCCTGTTGGCTTATTCAGTCTGCTGCTGAATCCCACATTGTTTTCATCRGGGCTGCTACTTGGCTAGTTGTTTCTCAACCTCTGCCAAGGGTGGGATAAGTACCCGGTTACTCCTTCCCAGGAGYAGACCTTCGGACTTCTTCTTTTCAAACTTTGGGACGTTTCTCTTGCTCAAGTCCCCCTGGATTTAAGCTCTACTTTTCAACATGTTTAACCCTTCTGCAGCCCTACCTTTATTATTGTCTGCAAATATGCTGAAGGCACATTCTGTCTCACCATCCAGGTTGCTCATACTATTGAACAATATGGAACCCAGCACATATTTCTGGGACATTCTGTTTGTAACCAGCCAGTAGCTGGACCTCAACACCCTGATCACTGTCCTTTGCCCTGAGTATAAAGCTAGTTTTATACTCATTTATCCAGTCCACACTTCGTCAGCTTACAAATAAGAATGTTGAAGAAGACGTTGTCACAGACCTTACTGAAGTCAAGTATGTCCATCACTGTCCCATCGTTCATATAGCCAGTCGTTTCATCATAGAAGTCAATGGGGTTGGTCAAACAATTGTTGTTAGTCCAGTTGTAATAAAACTGATTGATTAATAATATTTGTTTGACCAACCTCATTGACTTCTATGGTGAAATGACAGCTATATGGATTATGAGACACTGGTGAATTCAAACAGTACAAGTTTTATTGTAACTGGGCTAGCACTCAGACAAAATTATCTAATTATTACAGAATAAGCTTAATTAATATTAGAGTTTAAATTAGTTATTAAAAAAACTAACCAATATCTTTTCCTTTTTTTCTGCTGTTGAGCTCATCCTTCCAGCATTTCTCTTTTCCCTAAGGTCATTGGCTTCATTCTTCCACAAGAAAGGTTAAGATGCATCAATAGTGTCCTGAATTCTTCACCGGAAAGAGTTGAGGCTGATGTCAAGGGTCCCCTCCTCCTTTGACTTATCTCTGCTTGGGTTAGTTTTATGTTTTCTTAACACAGAAAGTACTTGCTCTGCTTACTTGCTCTTTAGCCAGTGGTTGCTGTGTGAAGTCTGAACATCTTCAACTGCTAGCTATTAGTTAAAGTTACACAATAGTTTCCCCAGGCAAAATTAACATAAAGGGCTAATATTTGTTTTTCAGTGACCATATAGATTTGTCTGACCTTTACTGTATCATGTGGTATTCACCAAGCTAATCTAGAGCTAGTTAGACGACAGTCCACAGTCCACTAAGTGCTACACAATTGCTGTTGCAGCTAAAACAAATTAAAGCTAGCTCAGGCTACAACAAGCTCAGATAAATCCTGAGACCCTGCAGTGTCARGAAAATACAGCCTTTTAGTAGAAATGGCAAAATCATATATACTGGCATATTTGGAAATTAATTCCAAGAGGTTGTTCTCCATAATGTCTACACGGACTGAAGTGCAGCTGACTGACTTACAGTTCCCCAGGT
>JASVER010000002.1:15307149-15338148 GCA_030449065.1 Oceanodroma leucorhoa | reverse complement strand
CCAGGTACTACTTCTCACCATTGTTAAAGATAGATGTAACATTTGCTCTTTTTTTCCATTCAGGAATCTTCTCCCAGTCACCACAGTTTTCCATATTTCATATTGTTTTTGCAATCACATCAGTTTGCTCTTTCAGTACCCGATGCGGAATCCCATCCAGCCTCATGGATTTGAATGCACCCAGCTAATCCAAGTTCCAGTCCAGGAAATAGAATTTTTGCTACAGCTAGTGGAAGTCCATAGACTTTCTAATTAACTGACAGTGTACAGTACTGGGATTTGTCTAGACTTGCCTTGGCTTGAGATTGTTTAGATTCTCTTTACAATTGTCTGATGGAAAAGTTTGCCAGGGAAAATGTGGGTCCCTTTAATGGATGAGGGAGACAATCAAGTGATGGAGCCACTTAGGATAGGCTTAAGTTCTCAGTGATTTTTTTCATCATTCTTCACAACCTAAGCCTGTGTACACCTGAACAGTTTGGGTAAATAAGGAGAACTCAACAGTGGGGGAAGTGTGGTTCTGTTCTGGTGGCCAACCCAGTCTAAATGTCTCTGTGGTAGAGGGGACAGCCAACAATGGGGGGCAATAAGACAGGGGCTACTTTGTTGCACTCAAATCTCGTTGCTGCTTGGGGCTGTTTTATTAGTTAATTTCCTTCTCTATTTCCTTCTGATCAGCTCCCAGTGGAAGTGTGAAAGACTGAGCTTCCCCCAGTCTCATCTAACGTAAGGGCTATTGCTTGTTACACCACAACTACCTAGGTTTGTCAGACCTGTACTATATGTAGTATGTGCAGAGCCTAAGCTAAAATAGGTCACAGTAGTCACTGGATGACATGAGTCACCTTACCATTAGACAACTGTTAGGAGAAGCTTAACATTGTTCTCTAAAATGCTTGCAAAGAAGCAAATAAATTTAATATTTCTGCTGCCTGTCCATTTGCTGTTATAACAGCTTAGGTAGAAAAAGACCCATGCTATCGAACCAGTACACACTTGATAAATAATGGAAGAGTTCCTGTAACTAGAGTGATATATTTAGTGTAAAGAGAAAATAGTCATAAAAATTTTAGGTCACCTATTTCTCTCTAGTAAACTGATCTAATTATAATGAAAAGAAGGTGTACATATTTCACTGATTACACCAGGAAATCTTTTAACTATTCTACAGTGTTTCCCTTAGAAATGAAATGAGGTACACATTGTTCTCATCCAAATCAATTTGATTATAATTTTGCACATTATCTCTCAAAATGAAAGCTGGGTATGAAAAAAATTATTCCTTCTTTAGGTAATAGAAAGAGTCCTAGGCTATTCCCATTAAAGTGGGATTATATGATGGAATGTATGCATGTTGAATACAGTCAAACTGAAACTGAAATAAACTGGAATATTCAAGGTCTTGGATAAATATATGGAACACATTTTTGTTACGCATCTCTCTGGTTCTACTCACGTAGCCACAACAGGCATGCAAAGATCAGAGACAATTTCATGATTTTTCTAAAGTATTGGTGACAATTTTAGACCTCACCGCATATCCTAGAATATAGATCTGTAACTACAATGACCATTTAAAAATCCCTAGCATTAATTTCACATAAGTTCTTTTACTTTCAACACCAAAGAGGAAATTCCTTTGGCAGGATCTGCTTTGAAAAGCTAGCTGCTCTCTTTCAACTTTTGTGCTTGTGAAAAATTAGGCACATATTGATTCAGACTTCCTGGGTGATGTGCAGTAACACAATGTGTCATTCTATATCAAGATGCCTTGTTACAAAGGGGCTGGTAATTTGGATTCATTCATCCATTACAACAAACTCATTTGATTATTGTTTTGGGTCAGTAGATCTGTCCATTAAATGGATGATGTAGCATTTGGTTAGTGAAAGTAATTCTGCTATAAAGTTTGACCCACAAACCTCAGAAATATTACAGAGGTGCATAATGAAACTACAACCTGGAAAAAAAGGGCACAATTGTTAACATCACTAAATAAAATATCAATTACCTTGTGGTGATCAAAACATCACTATTTGCAGTCACACATCTCTAGGTGACATGGGAAACTCAAGAGTTTAAATTTAGTGTGCTGTATTCCTGGTAAAGGTTGAATTTTTAATGATGAAGACTGTAAACCATGAGGAATTAATAACAACCCCACTTTTTGTGACAATTTGTTTCTCCAGAGAAACTGAAGCACRCATGGAGAAGTAAAATGATGGCTCTAGATAACTAATGACAGTTAAGAGTTTAGAACAATGCTCAGTGGAGGCCTAGGCAGGAGTGCCTAGGATATAAATAGGCTGTGATGTAAATGTGTATCTGGTGGTACAATATATGCCACAATATACTCCCATTTAAATTAGATGCTTCAGGGTGAGGATGTGTTCATTCCAGAACCTGGATTTCCATTTAAACAGGGGCATCTTGATCATTTTGTGAATGTGTGAAAAAATGAATTTATTGCTTGAATTACATTAAATCTTATCCCCAGCAGTTGTATTTAGTGTAAGGACCTAGACTAGTGTAATCATGAACTCTCTTTTTCCCACTCATCTTTCTGTACATATACATATATTTATGTAACCGCCTTCTTCATTATGAGTGCCTTCAGAGCGGGATCATTTTTTTAATCCACTGGAAACTACAACCAATTTTAACAGAGAGATGRGAACATCAAGGACAATAATATTCTATAACTTTCATCATCAGAATAAATATCTGGGTGGGGAGGATAGATGTTATTTGTGTACCCATGAAGGAAAAATTACAGAGGAAGCCCAATCTATATTATAAACTAGAACTGAAATAGGAGTTATAAAACCACACCACACATTATTATCTATGATATGGAATTACTTGATTCACTGAAAAAAAAAATAAAATTATAAAGCCTGAACAAAATTTCTTCTTAGAAAATTAAATTTAAAAAAAAAGAAGTAGTATACAGTACAGYATGCAGCACAGCGCTTAAGATTCCTGCCTTTGACTGTGCTCAAGTGAATCAAGTGTCTCAAATCCCACTGAAGCAACAGGTTGGGATTATCAGCAGAACCTAGAGGGTTATTAATTCACCCTGAAATTATAAAACAGAGTTGGGCTGGGCTCAGTTGCCCGGACAGTCAGTCCGGTGTTTGAGGTATCCTAGAGTGTCTAAAACATCTGCACATGTGTAAGAAGAGGACTTATGGGAGGTCTACACCCTGCAAGAACAGCAACTGGAGCCAAGTGGCAATCCCAAGGGCATCTCAAATGTCATTAGGCACCGAATTTGAGACAGCTGAAGTGAGGTCCTACATTTCATTAGCTGTAAACCTGCATAGCTTTTTAGATTTTATTGACTGATGAAACCTTGTAGAACAGCAATATGGTATGCTTGTTGCTAGTAACATGTCATAAGCTTTGTACTGAGTTTGCAAGGCCTCACGTTTGTCAGACCTGCTCTTTCTGAACGTTGTTGACCTGCTTGCAGCTTTGTTAATTTACCTGTGACAGCAATTTCTTTAATTGACCAGATGCCTAAGGCTAATTTGTTCTACTTTTGTGTATCTCTTTGTGGTAGAACCATAGTTCCGTACAGATAGCAGTAGCAAGCAGTTTTTCTATGTAGAATGAGATATTAATGACTCATTAGTACAGAGAAAGGTAGGCCTGGTGTGATGGCGAAGGCCTTCAGAAGTAGAGACACATCGTGTGGTGTAGAGGAGCTCAGGCACATGATGGGGCACAGGCTTGGCACTGGAGACCCCACAGCTATTAGCAACTCACTCATAGTCAGTTAAAGAAATGCAGACGAGGAGTTGGAAAAAAATAGGTTTAGGAGTAAGAAAGTAACAAAGTAATAAACTCTAAGATAGGTAAAAGGCACTGTACATGGTATATTTGTAAGTAATACAGAACTGCAGAACAATGAGAAAAGAACAAAGATGTAAAAGTGTGTTAGCGAGCATGTAAGAATGATCCTAACTGAATCCTAGAGAAAGGAATAAGGAACCATCAACATGAACATCATATTCTTCTTGACAAAGGACTCCAGAGGCTGAAAACTGTAATGCCCTCCCATATACCACATGAATGAAGCCGCAAACCTTAGGACTCAAAGGAGCAGGAGAAGGGTGAGCATAACACCAGGAAGAGGGGTATAAAAGGAGTGTGTGTTTTAACTGCATTATTATTCGTTATTCTTCTGCAACAATTAGATGTGGACTAATACTGATTAGACTCCTAAGATTTTATTTATATTAGCAATAAATTCTTGATTGTATGTATCTGAAAGGTGTGCTTCCTCTTTACCCATAAACAATATTTTGAGTGTAACACTGGGGCTGGTYCTGTTGCTTGCATAGACACACATGGTGACCCAGCATATCCTTTGTGGGCTCCAGGTGCCTTCCAAAAGGTGCAGCTCTCTTGTAGTTTGACCATGATAGCTGTCATACCCTTCTGGATTTCTCAGATAGTTTAAGTTGTCTCATACAACATTAACAGTCTGCATTTAGGTAACTGAATTGAATCCCAACTCTCCACTGACTATTGAAATAGGGGCTAGASAACTATATTTTAATGTTTTAATCTCTGAGAATTTCAGCCATTAAATGACCGTTTTGCTATGTATAACTGAGTTTTATGGCAATGCAGAAAAATATCCACACATTTACTAATACAAAATACATTTTAGCATTGTCTCATATATTTTTCTAGACACTTTATAAAAGACATCAATGAGCTAATAGAAGATAAATAAGTGCATTTTTAAATGTAATTAAAAGGTTACATTATTCCCAATCTAGCACCTCAGAAAATTTAATGAAACCAACAAGACACAATGGTAAGCACCTAGGCATTTGGGAGTTAATAGGAGTAGGAGATGAAAACCCTGTATGCTAGGTTCTTAAAAATACCAATACTCACTGTATTACCTTGGAAAATTTTAAATGAACTAAACATCAGTTTCTCTATATTTAGCTTTTGTAAGATTAATTGTATTTATACACAGTAAAATAATCTTAAGATATTTGGAAGGATATGCTATATAAATGTAATTAATATGTATAAGTTCTGTTAACAAGCTATGAAATAAGTAATATATAAAATATTCAATTTAAACTTAATTTAAATTGAATAGTGTATTTTATTTCAGTAAGTATATCAATCTGAGGCAACACTTTTTTTTCTTTTTTTTTTTTTTTTTTCCCCAGGACATCAAGAAATATTACTTTCCCTTTTTCCCAATTAGTATTACTTTTTCCTTTCACAATTACTTTATCATGCTCATTTTTTTTTTCCACCATCTTGTTCCATTACTGATTGCATGTCTCATCAGTAATTTTGCAATTATTTTAAATTACGTTCTTAGTAATTATTTTAAATGATTTTGACTCACATACCTTAATTAATGGTAGTCAAATGAATGTTTGAACTTGAATCTGTCTTTCATTCCTTTGTAGTCTGTAGCTAGTTCAGGAATTCATTACCAGTCCAAAAATACTAACTTGTCACTGAAAATTACTTCTAGAAGGAATTAGGCTTAATGTATTTAAAAGGCTATCCACCTCTGCCCTCTAGTGGTCATGTCTTTTCTCATTCACATCTTAAGAGGAAAAAAAAACAACACAGCTTGAGAAAGAAAATCCTTCTTGATTTTAGCTCATTTCATCTTAACTTACAAAATTCAGTCAACTTTTCTATAGCACCTCCTTTTGTGCAACATGTCTTTAGACTCATGGTTTCAAAATAAAAAAAAATACTTTATAAACATCCAAATAATGTTATTTTCCATCTCCAGTATGATATACAGTAAGTTTCAGTCATGATGCACCGCAGTTTCACTGAATTGTTTTGAGGGATTTTCGGTTTTGAAGCACTGCAGCATGGAAGATCATACCCCAACTCACTCAGAGCAATTTGCTTGAAATTCCTATGTTTTTTTTTCTTCCTTAAATCCAACTCTAGAAAATAAATTAAAAAAAAAAAAAAAAGAGAGAAGAAAAAACCAAACAACATAAAATCAAAATATTGTCCTATAGTAATTATTTTATTATAACAAATATAATAACACCGTTTTATAAGCTAAGCCTGTATAATTCGTTCTTTAAAAGAAACCAATTCCAAGCTACTARTTTAACATTAGTGAGACTCTTCCCTACCTGCAGTATCCTTTCTGGTAGGTTCTTGCTTCTAGGCTTGATGTCAACGAAAAGAGCCACTTCCTGGCTGGCAGACAACTCTAAAAATCCTCTTTTGGCCCTAGGAAATTTTCCTTTTCTACACCACTGAGGTCTGTCTGACAGTTAGTTAATCCTCTCAGCATCTCTGTTTGGGATGCAGGTGGCAGCCTCATCTGCTGTATGTCTCTTAATTCTGTCCACTCCAGACTGTTGGTTCTTCTTGAACCTTCTCTTCAATCTCAGTTGCTCCCAGTACAAAGGGTCAGCCTCCCCCATTTGGCAAGACTCACCCAACTCTCATTTACTCTTTAAAGGAGCACAGAATCATAAAATAATTCCAGTTGGAAAGGAGCTCTAGAGACCATCAGTCCAAACTCCACTAAAAGCAGACCCTATTTCAAATCTGGATGCTGTTGTTTAGGGATTTGTCCTGTCAACCTTTTAACTTCTCCAGAGACTTCACAGTCTCTCCATGCAGCCTATTCCAGTGTTTGATCACCCTCACTGCAAAGACTCTTTTTGCTAGCATCTTATCTGAACTTTCTGTGTTTCAGTTTGTGCTTTTTCCTTTTGTACTATCACTGAATATTTTGGAGGAGTTTGTCTCCACTTGCTTTGTATCCTCTTACTATGTAGCTGACAGCAGCAACACAAGCCTCCCCTGAGCCATCTCTTTGGGCTGAGCAAATCCACCTCCATCAGCCTCTCCTCCTAGGTCACGTGCTCCAGCCCCCTGCGCATCTTGGTAGCCCTCTGTGRGACTCACTCTAGTGTTTCAATGTCTTTCTTCTGTGGATCCCAAAACTGGACAGTGTTCCAGACATTTTTCACATGKGCAGAAGAAAGGGGAATGATCTCTTCCCTTAACCTGCTGGTTACATTCTTAGTAATACAGCTCAGGATGCTATGGGCCTTCACCGTTACAAGGGCATACTCTTCACTTCTGCAAAACTGTTTTCCATTCAGTCTTCAGTGCTTTCTAAAAATCTCCTGCACTGCTTGTACCCAGCCACATTGCCCTTCAGAAAATACTGGTGTGGTTAAAGTCCTCCATCCAAACTTGGCCTTGTAATCTTGATGCTTTTCTATGTTGGCTTCATCCTTTCTTGATCAGGCATTATGTAACAGACACCTGACTATGACATCATCCCTTTTGCCTCCCTTTTTACTCTCACCTAAAAAGCTCTTAGCTAGTTAACCAGTCATGCCCAAGCAGAGCTCTGTGTATTTGAGCCTCTCCTGAGTTCAGAATGCAACTCCTGTATTCCCCTTCCAGACCTGACCTTTTTGAAGGACCCGTATCCATCACAGCTCTGCAGTCATGCAACCTATGCTACCACATCTCTGTAATCTCAGTGGTTTTTTTTTTTCTTTCTTTTAACATCACCCAAAGACTCTTAAATTCTTCCTATCTGTTTCCCATGGTGCACATGTTTGTGTTCAGTCAGTCAAGGTGTGTTCCCAGTCACACTGTTTTCTCAATGGAAACGACAGACCGTCCCCTGGCATACATTCTCACYACTCTCTAGGCTTTGTATAACTTCTCTCAGCAAACCTAGTTTGAAGCCCTCCATAACAAGTTGGGCAAAGATATCCACTTTCAAAGATAGACCCTGAATTTCCCCAGCCATTCCTATTCCTCAAGGAGGGTCCTGGGGCCAAAAAGGCCCACACATGACACCAACTGTCGAATCAGATGTTGACTGGCAGACTGCAGCTGCACCTACCTGATACTCTTCCGTTGTCTGGCAGAAGCAAGGACACTACCACATGAGCTACCAGGCCTTCCTTCCTTACACYCAAAGCCCTGTACTCATCCTTGATATGCTCAATGTTTACTTTGGTGGTATCATYGGTGCTCACATGGATGAGCAGCAAGAGATACTCGTCCAAGGCCTCAGAAGTTTCTCCACACATCCTGGGTACAAGACCCTGAGAAACAGCAAAACCTGTTAGACAGCCCAGCTGGTGAGCAGATGGTGCCTTCACCTTCACCCTACCCTCACCTGCCAGAAGGAAGTTTCCAAACAATAGCACAGACTGCTCTGTCTTCGTGTCAGTGCATGGATCATACTTGGCTGCCTGAGATGCCTTTCCTGGTGGGAGTTGTTCCCCCTCATCTGTTACCAGGGCTCAGTTCCTCTTCTGTAAGAGCACATCTGCAAGAGGCAAAAAACTTTCCTCCCGCTGTCAGAAGAGCCAGGCTTTCAGCCTGCCCCAACCTTGTAGTGTCCAAGCTTTACTGATTCAAGTACAGTCTTATCTCTCCTTCCCTAGCAAAGCAGGGCTGAAGCTATTGCACTTTCAGGGTCTCTGTGAAGAACTCGTCAATCTTCTTTCTGTTCAGCCCCACTCTGATGTTTTGCAGACTATTCAGCCCTTCCTGCAGCCCCTTCACTGAGTTGACTCAGTGCCTAGCTGGAATTTACCCACATGAGGGTGGGGGTCACAACCATCCCAGCCCAGTCCCAGGGAGGAGTCCAGTATTCGCTGCAACCTAGCACTAGGAAACCATGTCCTCTCACAGGACTCAGTAGGGTAAAGCCTTCTGATCTGCCCTTGCAGGTCATTGGTCAATGCCACCCAGGACTGTGTCCTGTGGTGCGTTACGACTATGGTTGTACCAACCTTGGTAATCCTATTACAYCTCAAGCAGTGCCTTCAGGAACCCTGCCCTGACAAGTTGACTGCCAAATCCCTTTTTGCTGCCCATGGTTGCTGTCATTCCTAGCAACAGTTAAATAAACACTCCATGATTGCATAGGAGCTCCCCATGCAGAAAGGGCTTGAAGGTGTAGGTTCTCCTTAATCAGGAAAGAGCAAAGAGATACAGAAGCCTATCCCTCTGAACCACAAATAGCTGCTGTGCTAATTATACAGTTCCTGTTTGCCAGCCTTGTTTGGCCTTCTCAATACAGTGTAATTGGGGGAGGATGGGAGGGGAAGGAGGAAAACACTCTATTGTGCAACAGTCACTTTAATTTTTGCAACRTGTGGTGTTTTATTTGTATGACACCATGTATATTATATTGCTCTAAAAAAGCAACAGACAAGAAATCTCCCAGGTGTGCAGCACAACAAAGATTTAAATATTGTTATAAATAAAGGTCAAAGTGTGAGAAAGAAAGAATTCCTAGAAACCAGAAGGGGCTGTCTAAAACCCAACATAGGAAAAAGAAACTGAGTTTCCAGGCGGAAATCAAGCTAGGAGCAAAGGATATGCCTGCAAGGACACAAGAGGCAAAAGATCCTTTTTGGTTTATTCTTGTCTCCTCTGAGTTTCCTCTACTTTTTAAAGTTACTTGTTCTATCATATACTAAACTACAACTTTTTTTAAAGCACTTTTTGTCTTTTGAGGGTGCTTACCAAAACAACAAAAATTTTTTGACAGGTACCTTTTAAAAGTCTGGTCAAGTTAGGTTCATACCATAACTCTCCTAGCATTTTGGACTTGTTTCAATAGCAGGAGTAATAAGCATCGTATTTCAAATATGATCTTATAGAGTAAATTCTGTACTTCAGGTATGCAGGTTAGCTCTTTCTCAACTGATGTCAGCAAAAAGCTCCACATTGGTGAAGACAGGCTACTCACCATCACTGCAGCTGTTTATTACATCTTAATTAAACTTTGTTCAGTGCAAAGTTTAATCTATACTTCTCAATCAGTTTCTGTCACTTGCCTACATTTTAGGAGACCTTCCCCGAGGGGATCCAGACATTCCCATGTGGKGTCAGTATTCATTTTATCTGTAAGCTTTATCATCTGCTCAATATTTTGACAGTAAGAATTTTTGATGCCCTGCACTGCTTTTCAGCACTTTCATTTCTGTGATCTAACAGCATACTGGTTTTTTTTTTTAGACAATGTCAGATGACTTTCAGACTGTTTTTCTCATGGCTACCTGATCTGCATTCCTGGTATATGGTTCTTAGGTTTGTAGCTTGGCACACCTTTCCATGTTTGGCTCATGCACACTTTGTTAATACCATGTTTTCTCCTTCCAAATGGTAACTTAAAGACAATCCTAGCACGACCATGTCTTGTTCTGTCACTAATACAGAGAAGGGGTGGTCAAACAGTGGTGTAGCAGAAGACTACTGCACCACTACTGGAACAGTATCAGCAGTTACTTACCGCTGATTTATATAATGTAAAATTTAACTATTTTTCCTTCTTCACATTTTTATTATCATTACAGGAATGCATTGAAGCATAGTTTTTTCTATGCACTCCAGATCTTATCACTTACTCTTTTCCTCACTGTTCTTCAGCTGACTGAATGAACTAAGGTCCCTCTGAAGAATTTGATGCAAGAGATACACAAGGGTAATAGAAATGCAGCTTTAATATTTCTTTTTTTTAGGACTTCATTTTCTGTAAATTTTGTCTCAAACTACTTTTCATATGTCTTTGAACCAGAGAGGAGTATGGCTGTTAGCACACACTGTCACCTCAACTATTCACTCTTGCTCTTCTGAAAGACTCAAAGCTTGAAGAACTGTTCCTAAAGGCTTCTTTGCATCCAGCTTGTATAAGGTAAGATTCTTGATGAAATTATATGTTTTTCTATTTCTTCTAAGACCAGTTAAAATACAAAATATAAAAATACTTTATATTTGAAGCTGGTACTCTCATGTTCCTCAGTAGCTGTGAAATGGGACTTTACAAGCTACATTTACAGTGATAGGGGGTTTTCCTCTCTATAGGGCTTCTCTTCATTTTACCAAGTATTCCAGATTGGTTTGCTTCTACACTGCTAGATTGTTCTCTCTGGGCTGGACTGTCTGCGCCCACTCTACATAGCACTTGGCATAGGTCTTCTCTGGGTCCCACATGGTACGTCTGTGGAATTTATAATTATTATTACACRTGGTTTGTGGAGGAGTGGTAGTGCAAAAAATGTAAATGGTGTGAAAGCAGTGTCCCAGCCCTGAGAAGTAGTACTTAAATACTGTGAGCTTAAGGGTGTAAGTTAGTGTGTGATATGAAGGTAACTAGAATGGTCTGAAGTGTAAGGTCTTCAAAACAGTGTTGGAGACCTATCTGGAGTAGATGTAGCCAACTGTGATGGCTTTTGTGGATTGAGCTCTTAGGAAACAGTTCCTGAAATGACGTTTGGAGAGTACTACTTAATTTGCTGCAAAGGGGAGCCCTTGAAGAACTAAAATAGATGTTGTGGGGATGTTCAGGAGTTCACAACCCCAGGAAGACATATGAAGTTAAGTTAATTAGGTATATTGCTGCATCAAGATGGCCTTTAAAATAGTCCGGTACAACAATCACATAAACATCATAAAACCRCCATAGATGAATATGGAGAAGGGACATATTGTCTTCTGTTGTAAGTGGAGGATATGATGGATGTCATTCTGTAGGAAGGTAATAGTAACAGGAAGAGGCAGTCTGGGCACCAGTTATGCATATAATGAGCTCCRGTTTAGATAATCTAAGAAATCCAAATTTTAGTATATCTTACTTCGGTAATTAATACTGCTAAACTGGTGAAGCTGATCAAATGGAATTTGTTTATTTGTTTTGCCTTTTCCTTGAAAGACGTTGCCAAGAATAATTCTTCTCTGTTGTTGTCAGGAGTAAGATGCGAGCTATAATTTGGTTTTAACCCCACCAGATGGCATTGTTGAGAGGCTTAATTAAATTCTGACAGCATAACATCTTGTTGAATTACGGTGACAATTAAAAAGGGAATGAGGGAGAGTGAGAAAGACAGGACTCATTATTCCTCTGAATTAGTAAAGCCAATCAATAAATAACCTTACTACAGTACAGAAGTTAGACTTCTGGAAGAACTTTTTGTTTAAGTGAAATTTAAATTATGGATTCTCAGTCTTTATGTACTAGCAGAAACACTTCTTTCCAGTCTCTAATGCCTGCCTTGCACTGTGAAACAAGCAAAAAACCAACTACTTCTGTGAAAAGTCTATTTAAATGTACCAGTTTCAGGCTAGTTGATGAAATCTTTTACCATTGTATGCAAAAAAATGATATGAAGTAATTTTGTGCTATGCAGTGTACAAACTTGGGTACATTTCAGCAACTTAGAAGTAAATATGTTTTTGAAAATGATTGTTTTTCTTTATGCATGCAGATGCTACAAATGTCTTACATTAAAAGGTTGGATTTTAATTTTACAAAATATCTTCAAGTACAATTCTGGTACATATTGTGAGTCCTGTTCCTACCCTTGAAAATGATACAACAAACCATATCCTCCAGACAACTTTACATAAGCAAAACGATTTGTTCTCAATTATCCAGTTACTGTAACTTTAATCTAGTGTATGTACTTTCCTGAAAATTTGAATGAAGTTGGTAGATTTTTTTCAGTTAAACAAGCATAACTTTTTTCCATTAATTAAATGTAGAACTTTTGGTTGTTAAACACATGCAGGATTAGTAATTGCCCAAACGCTTAATTAGTATTCTAATCTAATATATTTTCTCCTGTTAACACTAATATTATTTATTTATTTATTGCTATTTATTATCATAGGGCTTAATGTCACCTCAAAGAACCAATAAGGAATGATTGAAATGCAAAACTAGGAAGTAGTGTAAATCTCCAAGAGTTTGTCAGCTGTAAGAAACAAATATACACACAGCATATAAGAGCAGGTGGATGAAATGGGGACATGAATATTGGGAGGAATATATCCTCATTGACTGGAAGACATTGTATTCTCAACCTGTGTCTACATTAACAATTAAGTCTTTAAAACAGAAGCAGATCACAGAATCTTGATATAAGATCCCTGCATCTACAGTGTGCATGGTTAGGGTTTTTACTTTGGTTTAGTTTTTGTCTGCTCTCTGGCCTGAACATTTGGTTCAAATTTGTCCAAAGAACAAGTCACTGGATCTGCCACAATATCTTGATTCAGGCTGGAACGGGGTTCACACTTTSCTTCATCTGAAAGGAACTTGGCTCACATGCACCAATGCATGTGATTTGCAGCAATGCACAGTAAGAGAGGATGATTAGGGGACTTTCCTCAAAATCACGGTTCTCTGAACTAAAATGCTGACACATTCCCAGCTTCAGCTTGTACAGTTTAACAGAAGCATTTCATCTCTGTATGTYCTTCAAGAAACTACCCCAGCCAGATCTAGTCATCGGTATCTCTAGTTACCAGGTGTTTAAACATTGCCAGAAGTCATTCATCCTACTACAGGTAAAAGTACCCCACTGACAAAATAAGACAGTAAAAAAGAGAACTGTCTATTAATTTTGCAAGTTTAGATATCATAGATATGTCAAATATAAAACTCTCTTGCATGTACATTAAAAATGCCATATTATTCATTTTAAGTAAAACTGTTTCTTTTCAGGACTTTTCAGAATGATTACATGCCTTTTTATTTTCTTCTGAATATCAGAGATTTTCAAAGAAAAATCCCCAACAGTCCTGATGAGTATTACAGGAATAAGGTGATTGTGATAAACAAGGATAATTCATCTGTTCCACTTCTGTGCATATGCTGCAACTTTTTAACTTTACTCATATACATGTAATCATTAACATTCGGCAAGATACATTTTTAAGCTTGATCTTGAAATATAATTGGCCTTTTCAGTCTGAAATACTTGCCTATGAACCAAAAGCAGAGTGAGCACAATTACAAAATTGTTGTGGTTTAACCCCAGCTGGCAACTAAGCACCACACAGCYGCTCGCTCACTCCCCGCCCCCCCCCYGCAGTGGGATGGGGGAAAGAATCAGAAGAGTAAAAGTGAGAAAACTCGTGGGCTGAGATAAAGACAGTTTAATAGGTAAAGCAAAAGCTGCGCACGCAAGCAAAGAAAAACAAGGGATTAATTCACCACTTCCCATTGTCAGGCAGGTGTTCAGCCATCTCCAAGAAAGCAGGGCTCCATCATGGGTAACGGTAACTTGGGAAGACAAACACCATCACTGTGAACGTTCCCCTTTCCTTCTTCCCCCAACTTTATGTGCTGAGCATGATGTCATATGGTATGGGATATCCCTTTGGTCAGTTGGGGTCAGYTGTCCYRGCTGTGTCCCCTCCCAACTTCTTGTGCACCCCCAGCCTGCTCACTGGTGGGGTGGTGTGAGAAGTAGAAAAGGCCTTGACTCTGTGTAAGCACTGCTCAGCAGTAACGAAAACATCCTTGTGTTATCAATACTGTTTTAGTCACAAATCCGAAACATAGCCCCATACTAGCTACTATGAAGAAAATTAACTCTACCCCAGCCAAAACCAGCACAAAAATGTAATGAWTTTGTATTCAATTTGCTGTGGCTCGTTTCAAAGGTTTTATTATCTATACAGAGGAAAACAATTTAATTATTATTAATTTCTGGTTTTGGTTTTATCAAACCAAGGCACAAACTTTCATCTGCTTTTGCAATCCCAACTACTTTTGAGGTCTGAAGAACTGCAGCTTTTTGATATACTTCCAAACTTTTTGTGTTGTATCATTTAGTAAAGAAGAAACATTATGATACTTAAAAACCTGGTTTTGATATTTACATTTACATTTTGTGTGCATTTGTCTTACCTTGATAGTAAAACAGTTAAATTTTGTCAACAGATGTTTGCTTGGGACTGTCAGTTCTGAAGATTAGGGTGAAAGCAAAAGCGAGCATGATTAGGTGTGTGGAAGCAATTACTGAGGCAAATAAAGAAATCATGGATGGATGTGTACAATCCGATGACGAAGATTTAGAAAGGACAAATATTAGATGAATGCAGAGAGAAATGGTAGAAAAGAAGAGTATGGCCACCCAATGCAGGCGATTTTTTTAAGAGAAGTTTTTTTTAAAAAATCATTGACTGACTTGATTTTTAGTATTCATTTATCTTTAAAAAAATGAAAGGAACAGGTTAGTTTAAGATACAGAAATAAGCTAAGCTACTCAGCAGTTTTCGAGAAAAGGGAAGTTTAAAGAAATATAAGCTTATAGAAACTTGAATTTTGTGTTTGTTTTGTGATGCAAGAAACCATATGTTTAGCGTCCCAACTTCATATCTCAGAAGCAAGAAACATGTATCTTACATAAAATTTATTTCCTTTGTCAAGAAGTAAAAAATGTATTTATTCAGATCAATAAATTATGTGATAATGTTTTCTGAAATTGTGTTCGTATCAGTGAGGACAGTTATAAGAAAATATATGCTGGTTAAATAACACAAACCTAGAGATTAGAAGGTTGCGTTTGTTTTTTTTTTATTATAAAAGGATAATAAAAATGTAAATTACAATTTCATCCATATTAGGTACATATTTCAGGAGTCAAAATCATTAACTGACCCAGACACAGACAATATGGTTTTATGTTTTTATTCAAGGAAAGTCACTGTTCAGCATGTAAGAGTGTATGTGCACAGAATTACTGTGTAATACAGATTATCAGTCAATTTTGTAGTATGACAGTAGTGCAACTACTTTAAAGAAAGTTTAGCAAAGAGTTTAATTTAGTGATTATTGTTATTTTATAGGCTGGGCCTTAGATCATTTTAATACATAAGATACAATGAAAAATGCACTAGGTTCTTTTCAACAACACAAGATCAACACTAGTGTAAATTAGATGGCTCTTCTTGAACTTTTTACAGTAATATAGCATATAAGTCATTTGCGGTAATAAGTATGAAGCCTAATCTTATTCATATGTAAATTATTGCAAACTTTAGAGAACTACGTAAGAAAGATTGCAAGCAGRGGAAAGAATCAACCTAATATTTTCTGTCTATGCCAATAATACTCAAGCCACTTAATGTATCATTATTATTACCATTAGAATTATTAAGTTTGCAGTTATAGAAGGTAATGCAGGGATTCATCCTATCTAATTGTGATCACCCAGATACAGGCACCTAGAATTGTACGGTAGTAGGAAGAAGGTGATACTTTCTATATCTTGAATACCAATCTCGAATATGAGACTTTAGCGGGAGGCTCAAAGAAATTAAAGTATTTCAGCATCATAATCATTATTATTATGATACAAAGCAGCAGGTTTGTGAAAAGAATATTTTAAATGCAAGAAAATGACATAGGTTTGAAAAGAAATTTGAAAGACAAACTTGGAAGCACTCGGACATAAGATCAATTTCTGGCTAACAGACAAACTACAGTATGCTTAGAAAATCTATGCTGGAAGTAGTCAGAAGCTGAGAAAGTATTAGTGCAAGCACCCTATATACTTGCATTGTGTTTACTCTGTGGTGTCTTTTTGCAGTCACATTTGAAGACACTACTGAGCTAGATGGATCATTGGTCTGAAGCACTATGAATTTTGATATCTAATTATTTTTTTTAATAGTTTTTGTGAAGGACATGTTCTAGATTTTTTTCAGTCAAAGCATATCCCTAAATACCCATACAGAAATATTTAGCACAAATAAATCATGTCATTCCTCAAAGGGCATAACTGTAGCAATGTCTTTTAGCTTTCATTTCTTCTGCAAATGGATTAAAGTTTTGCTGTTGCTTTTTGGTTTAGTGGGGTTTGTTTGTTTGCTTGTTTRGGGGTTTTGGTTTGTTTTTATTTTCATTTGAGAGAATAAATACACAACGAAATCTGATGTAAGAACCAGATATTTCAGACTCAGGTAAATACTTGCTAAGGTTGATGATATGGGATCCTTCCTTTTGAACTCCTAAGGCTTMAATATAGTTGGTAAGAGAGAATACAGTATATTTGTATGCCGTAACATGTGAATTATTGAATTATGGCCTTGTTTTCTCAGCATTTCCATTTAAGTAGACCAATAAAGAAGAAAGAGAGGGGAAGTGAGYTCACACATAGTGCCTTCAAGCACCAACATAAATCTAGTTTAAACTTCCTCAGCCACTTATACTAAGAGTGAAATCTCCAATTATATTAATCAGCTTTTCAGAAACARTTCGAAAGTGACTTGTCACCCAAAAAGTCATGAGTCACAAAAAATATTTGCCAGCCTGGCAAGGGGGAAAAGATTAACGTTTTCTCCTAAATAGCTTTCAGGTTCAAGTCAAATCTGTGGGTTTGGAAGGGGAGGTGAAGAATAGGATGGACTATGTTGTTCTTGCTTTTTTATTGTTTGATGGTGTTTTCTTCACTCTACCTTAGCACACTTGATGACAGTGTCTGTAGGTTTAGAGGAATATGAGTCAATAGATGACCACAGTGATTTGTGAAGAAATTGCAGTACTTGCTAATATAAGAAAATAGCATCTGCAGACAACAGGGCAGGAGTGAATTGTAGCTGTTACTTAATGGCTGTTGCAGGTGCATGTGACATCTCTGACTTACTCCCTTTGGTGGAATGATGCTCCTATACTCAAATGGGTCTTGTGAAAGCTCGTTTTTCTACAAAAAGAGTAGGGAAAAAAAAAAAGAGTGATAAATAATAGGACTAGCATACTCCACTTGCTTAAGTGCTTCTATAATGAGACTAACCATAACAATAGTGACTAAAAACAAATTTCGTAATGGAAACAGTGATAAGTTAGAGCTCCACTTCCAGAGTTTGGTTGACTACTCAACCCCACGTGGATATTCTGGCAATATCCTACATCAATATCTAACAGAAACTTCAGAGCACACCAGCTCTCTCGTCTTCCTTTACAGAAYAGGATTTCAGAAATTAAGTCAGTCAGGAGTTCTCAGTGCTAAGATTAAGTACTTGGTCTGGAAATTTTGAGGATCAGGCCTCTAGGATATGCAGTGTAGTAAGCTACAGGAGGTAAGTACAACCTGGACAGAAAAAAAAGGACATTGAAAGTAATGCACACATTATATTGACACTTGTACATTAAAATTTTTCCTAGATTCTTCTGTCAGCTTTTTAATTAATACATAATTGTTTTAAATGTTGACAGTTCCATAAAGTTCTGTGAATTAAAGTACCATCTGAGTCATTAGCATGCGTCCTGGGTAACATGATTGTATTTTCCTGTATAATTTCATAGATACGCATTTCATGACTTCTTCTACTTCTTTCAAATGGAGTTTGTAAGTAAAAATGTAAACCATAAGCAGTAACAATAATTATTAACTAGTTATTCATTAGTTGTTTGCAATTAAAGATATGTTTTCTATGTAATATAATGAAGTAATCTCAACTAAATTAGTGAGAATTTTTTTTTTCCTTCAAAGGAGAAAGACCACTTTTTGCCTGCTTTCAATTATAGCTTAAAGAGTATTTTGTGAACTTGAAAGTCTGACCTTTTTCACTAGTTATGTTACATGCAACAAGAATTCAGAGTTCTCTTTTGTAGTCTGCAACAAAGTTTTTTCAAGTGGCATTTTGCTGGAACAATGAGTTGAGAACTTTGAACTGGACAAAAAGTCATAAAATAACCTGTCCTAATTAAACTAAAGAAATAACTCTAGTGTTAAACCTCCAATCGCATGTGATGAAAGCCTGTTGATAAGATCATAGAGAGCACAGGTAGAGATATTCTTCATATCATGATTTACTCWTCCTGCATGAGAGCCTGAAAAAGTAAGTTTTTTAATGAACTGAATGAGCTCAATCCAATTATATTGAAATTAATAGAAACACTCCACTGATTTGTCACAACAACCCCGGGCAACGCTACAGGCTTGGGGAAGAGTGGCTGGAAAGCTGCCCRGMRGAAAAGGACCTGGGGGTGCTGGTCGACAGCCGGCTGAACATGAGCCGGCAGTGTGCCCAGGTGGCCAAGAAGGCCAACAGCATCCTGGCCTGTATCAGGAATAGTGTGGCCAGCAGGAGTAGGGARGTGATCGTGCCCCTGTACTCGGCWCTGGTGAGGCCGCACCTCGAATMCTGTGTTCAGTTTTGGGCCCCTCACTACAAGAAGGACATTGAGGTGCTGGAGCGTGTCCAGAGAAGGGCGACGAGGCTGGTGAAGGGTCTGGAGAACAGGTCTKATGAGGAGCGKCTGAGGGAGCTGGGGTTGTTTAGCCTGGAGAAAAGGAGGCTGAGGGGAGACCTTATCGCTCTCTACAACTACCTGCAAGGAGGCTGTAGAGAGATGGGTGCTGGTCTCTTCTCCCAAGTAACAAGTGATAGGACGAGAGGAAATGGCCTCAAGTTGCGCCAGGGGAGGTTTAGATTGGATATTAGGAAAAATTTTTTTACTGAAAGGGTAGTCAGGCATTAGAACAGGCTGCCCAGGGAAGTGGTGGAGTCACCATCCCTGGAGGTGTTCAAAAAACGTGTGGATGAGGTGCTTCGGGACATGGTTTAGTGGGCATGGGTACTGGGTTGATGGTTGGACTCGATGATCTTAGAGGTCTTTTCCAACCTTAATGATTCTATGATTCTATGATTCTATGATTTTGACAAGACATGAATCATGCTTCAAAGTCATCAAATAACAGAGTCTGTGATGTCAAGTGTTGTGTGAAAATATGGAAAGAGTTTAGGTGTCCTAAATTAGCCATTGGTTAAATATAAGTGACTAACTCCAGGAGTGCATTTTGGAAAACTTTGCTTAATTGTGACTAGTGGAAGACTCTTGAAGCTATTCCCTGAGATTTCAGTGACAGGAATTCCTTCCTAAAAGTTGACACAACACAAACACAGAACCTGTTGTGTAAAACACAGACTCTGCCCTGACTCTACACTGTAAAAGGCACATCTCACCCACATTCTCCAAGCAACCGCCTCAAACCCCTATCCTTCGTAAACCTTTCTTCATGCTRTTTTGCAGAAGTAATTCCCCATATTCACAGATTTAATCATGATTCCTTCTCAGTCTAACACTAGACAGACTGAGTAATAAAAGAAAGGAAGATCTGTTTATTGAGTCCCAAGGTTCAACACTAAAGTTGTTTGAARCTGAAAGCAGAATTATATTTCTCTGTTTTGGGCTTCTTGCTTATTAAGAACACAGACATACAGTAGAAGGCTCGAGCTTTCATTTTCTTCAGTAGAAGGCTCCAGCTTTTCATTTCTTCATTAAGCCCTGGCTTAAAAAGCCTGATGGACTCTCTTGAAATCCTGAAAATATGATGTTAAACATTGTTTTTCTACTCTACTGCATTAGAGGAAGTACCCACATTCATTTTACACACATTCTATAAAGCCATCAGAGTCTAGTGTGTTATTGATTTCATAGAAAGCACGTGCGGTATTTCTGTCACATCAGCATAAATAGGGGAACTGAAATACAGCATTTTGCCCAGAGCGCTGTACATAGGTATATATATTTTGGCCATATACTATTAGATACGGATATTCCTGGATCATGCTGATCTTTATTATCCTGAGTACCTATAGTAAGGTTCTTTAGCTGCTAAAAAAATATTATTTTTTTCTGTTATTGAATGTGCTGTTATTCAGTACATGGAAAGGTATTACGCTATTTAAACCATCTCAATGTCTAAACCAGCTAAGGATTCACAAGCTGTGTTTCCCTGCATCTAATTCTACTATGAAGCCTAATCTGTAAGGCATGCATTTATAATATCTAACGTACACTGATGGAGAATGCAAAACCAGAGAAACCAGGACAAAGAAGAGGCATCATTTCCCTGTTTACATAATAGGGTCATGATTAGACATGTCTCTGTAAGTTCTGGATTCAATTATTTAGCTTTTGATTGTTGAAAATCACTTCTCCCATTTTCCAGGAGAGTGGCCACTCTAGCGGGATTTGCAAGCAAAGATTGAGTTATTTTATCATATTTTCTAATTTTACAAGTGTACCATGTAAACTGAATGATTACAGGATTAAGTGTGACATAATTGCTGGAGGTAACTTAGAGATCTGATATATATTAACGTTTTAAAGAAAGGAACAGCATTGACAAAGTTTTCAGGGTCTAGTGCAGCTGGTATATGAGGAATCCATTCCTTATCCTCGACCTTGTCTCCACGAGAGTCCCCTAGGCCTGTAATCTTAGATGTTAGTACATCAGGGGAGTCTGGTGTGCTGACCCTGAGAGGAACAGTACGGAGGATGGAGCGGAGCGGAGACACCGCGGCCAGGCTCTGTGAGATAATGGGGGCATGACGGAGACTGAGAGACACCATTCGCTACCCTGAGTCAGTGGTCTGTCACTTTTTTGACGAAATGCTGTCCTTTTTGTGCAATAACGAAGCAAGAAAGCTTTATACCAATCATAATAAAGGTATGTATGACTAGAGTCCCTCAAGCTCCACCTGAAAGATAACAAATAATATAAAAATAGCGCGCGAAAGAAAGAAYGTTAGGGAAGATACCATCGCCGTGTACTACTMTAACTTCTGGGATCAGTCGACGGGCTGAGCCTCTCTTCCCCCCCATCGGGACGCCGTTGGGTAAGATTCGAACACTTGGTTATACCAAGTGCCTCCCCGGGAAACTTAGAAATCTCATATATAGAGTCGCTTACATCTTTTAAGGCGTTAGTAGCCAAGTAGTTTATACTCATACTTAGGCATTTGCACGTGCTTTGTAGGCAGTAATTGTATCACCGGCAATCCAAAGAACCTGTGTATCTGTTGCTTTAGTAAACTGTACTGCTCATTAATCTAGCCGTGATAGTTCTCATTGAACGCGACCAAACCCTTTGAGTGTGGCTGTGGTAGTTCACTGAACGCGACTAGACTGAACAAGTGTGTTGTTACGTTATTTGTGCAYCCGTGATCGTGATAGTTCAGTGTACTGAACGCGACCGGACTTATAACGAAACTTGGGCTACTTTAGCCTTTCACGCAACATTAAGACAGAGATTAATTCTGCAAGCTAATGAAGGAAGCTCTAGTAACAGCAAAAAGATTATTTTCAGTCTATATTCCTCATACTATAAAAATAGCTTATTCCATGGCTTTTTAAAGCAAAATCCTTATGCACTTTGCACAGAGACCAGACCTTCAACTTTTCTCTTTTCCCTATTTTTAATTCACTGGTTCTTTCTAATTTTCTGAGTCTGGGTTTCCTTTCTGCAGAAATGATTCAATTTCAGTGGGAGACGCTGGGATGATCAGCATGTCACCCCTCCTTCATCCAAAGAACTTGTGCCTCAGTCAGCTTGGCTGCCCTGCTTGGAAAACAGAGGGTGTGGGCTTATACTCTGAAATTGAGGAAGACATGTAATACAGGTCTCCCACTTTATGTCCAAAATACTTAGGAATGTACAGCTTCAATTTTTCCAACAATGATATTAAATTAAAGTGTCTGTGACTGCTGTGTTTTATGCTGAAAGTGATGCTGTCAGTTTGTGTTAAGTGAGTTAGTTGCAAGCCTGCTGGATTGRTTGGAGCTCTTTGGAAACAAACCCTGAATTTCAAATGACATGAGGCAAAGGATAGGTTGTGAGATGCTAAGCTTTGCCCAAATAGTGGTACCTCTCAGCACGGCTGCATTGTGCGTTATGGTTCAGATCAGAAGGGGTTTTTTTGTTTGTTCATTTTTTAAGTAAATTGGTCAATTGTCCTCACTGTGCTAAGKTGCCCTCCATGGAGTGTTCTCAGGGTGTACATAATGGACAGCTTTCAGATTACAGTTTACCAGAAGAAGTGACACTAACAGCTAAGACATTTCAGCTACTGATGGATTTTCAGTACACAGAATCAGACTACAACTAGGTCAGGGTAAAACATTGCAAAATGCATGTAATGTGGATGCCAGGTCCTCAGCACTAGTTGTTTTCCTGTACTCTTCACTGAATTAAATTTACTACTAATATAGATAGAACCTTACAGTTACAGAAGTTTTGGAGTGTAGGGAACTTCACCAATTTAGATGAAGGTATCTAGGAAATCTCTGTTGTCTAAGCCAGTGAGAGGTGCTGTTTTGTTTGTTTGTTAWTGTTTGTTTGTTTGTTTTTAATATGATTACTCATAAATTTAGGTCACTATATTCTATTTTGTACAACTTTAAATGTTTATAAGAATGTTTGTGCCTAAACAGAGATGATTCAGCTAATGAGATTATGCTTAAAATGTTATTTTAAAAAAACATAGCCTTAAACCATTTTTTTGAAAGGGGTTTAGCTTTCCTTGAAAATAACAGATGCATTGATGAAAAATTAGAAAAACCTCCACAGTCTKTTAGTTGTTAAGATTCCTCCAGTAGATGGAGATAGAGAATAGGATATTTTAGATGATGTATCAAAATAATTATTTTCAATGGTAGTGTTCATAAATTTTCTGTCAATCTTCCTAGGGTGTTTATCATAACTGTTAATAAGTTGCACCCTGACAATGTGCTTAAGAGAGCACAGGCAACAGCGCTCAGATAAGAATGTGTCACGGTTTAACCCCAGTCGGCAACTAAGCACCACAAAGCTGCTCACTCACCCTCTCCCACCAGTGGGATGGGGGAGACAATCTGAAGAGCAAAAGTGAGAAAACTCGTGGATTGAGATAAAGACAGTTTAATAATAAAAAAAAAAAAAAAAAATTGTAATGAAAAGGAAAACAACGAGAGAGAGAGAAACAAAACCCAGGAAAAACTAGTGATGCAACCKCACACCACCCACCAATGAATGCCCAGTCAGACCCCGAGCAGCAGTTACTGATCCCCAGCCAACTCGCCCCAGTTTATATACTGAGCATGACATCATATGGTATGGGATATCGTTTTGGCCAATTCGGATCAGCTGTCTTGGCTGTGCCTCCTCCCAGCTTCTTGCGTACCTGGCAGAGCATGGGAAGCTCAAAAGTCCTTGACTTAGTAGAAGCACTACAACTACATAACAACAACTAAAGCATCAGTGTGTTATTAACATTATTCTCATCCTAAATACAAAACACAGAACTATACCAGCTACTAGGAAGAAAATTAACTCTATCCCAGCCAAAACCAGGACAGTATCCACCCCTTACTCTATATCATCTACATCATGCCCAGGCCTCACATTTTCCAATGCAYTCCAATTAATCACCACCACTTTTCCYRYSTTTTGATATATACACACAGATATCACTCCCTTAGTCTACGGGCCATCCCTCTAAAACGTCCATTGAGTTCATTTAGTCCATGACTTGGGGCTCCATCTGTCRTAACAGTCTTCCAGGGCAGGAGAGATGGTGTGTGGTTTTGGTTTGTTGCATGCTGAAGCCAGTTCTGGTTCCATCAGCACTGCACTTTCCTCGGTTTCATCAGAGTTCATTCTTCATTAATCTGGATAATTCTTACTGCAATACTGTTGATATGACATATAGCAATCATAGTAGTGGTGGCATACAGTATTATATAGCAAGCAACATCATACAATTCAGTTCATTGGATATTTTTACCCAAAATCAAATCCCCTTGTGGTACACATCGGACTTCCCCATCCTTTAGCATTACCAAACAAGTGCACCCAGGTCTTTGAAAAAAGCAATCACACAAATGGGTTTTCCCTTGCCCGAGGCAGGAGTAACCCAGACTGTCTTCCCCAGCATATTTTTTATCTGCACTGCAGGGACTTTATCCCGCTCTACAGTACATAAGAGTTTTGATTGGGCAGGGCCAGCTCGAGTGACAGATCCCCTGGTATTGACTAACCAGGTGGCTTTTGCTAAATGTGTATCCCAATCTTTCAATGTCCCACCACCCAGTGCACTCAGTGTGATCTTCAACAGTCCATTATATCACTCGATTTTCCCAGAGGCTGGTGCATGATAGGGGATGTGATATACCCACTCAATSCCATGCTCTTTGGCCCAGGTGTCTATGAGGGTGTTTTCGAAAGGAGTCCCGTTGTCTGACTCAATTCCTTCTGGGGTGCGATGTCGCCATAGGACTTGCTTTTCAAGGCTCAGGATGGTGTTCCGGGCAGTGGCATGGGGCACAGGATATGTTTCCAACCACCTGGAGATTGCCTCCACTAGGGTGAGCACATAGTGATTGCTTTGGCGGGTCTGTGGGAGTGTGATATAATCAATCTGCCAGGTCTCCCCATATTTATATTTCAACCATCGTCCTCCATACCAAAGAGGCTTTACTCACTTGGCTTGCTTGATGGCAGCACATGTTTCACATTCATGGATAACCTGTGCAATAGTGTCCATGGTCAAGTCCACACCTCGATCACGAGCCCATCTGTTTGTTGTGTCTCTTCCTTGATGGCCTGAGGTGTCATGGGCCCACCGAGCTAGAAATAATTTATCCTTGTGTTGCCAGTCCAGATCCACCTGAGCCACTTCAATTTTAGCAGCCTGATCCACCTGCTGGTTGTTCTGATGTTCTTCAGCGGCCCAACTCTTGGATACGTGAGCATCTACACGATGTACTTTTACAGCCAGCTTCTCTAACCAGGCAGCGATATCTTGCCACAATGCGGCAGCCCAGATGGRTTTACCTCTGTGCTGCCARTTGTTCTCTTTCCATTGATGCACCCACGCCCACAGGGCATTTGCCACCATMCGTGAGTCAGTATAAAGATGAAGTACTGGCCATTTTTCTCRCTCAGCAATATCCAAAGCCAGCTGGGCTGGATAGCTTTCACCTCTGCAAACTGACTCGATACACCTTCACCATCAAGTTTCTGCGACTTGTTGTATGGGAATCCATAGAGCAGCCTTCCATCTCCAATGCTTTCCCACCAGACGACAGGACCCATCAGTGAATAGGTCATATTGCTTCTCATTTTCTGGTAGTCTATTATACAGTGGGGTCTCCTCAGCACGCGTCACCTCCTCCTCAGAGGACATTCCAAAATCTTTGCCTTCTGGCCAGTTCGTGATCACTTCCAAGATTCCTGGGCRACTGGGGTTTCCTACTCGAGCCCGYTRTGTGTTCAGTGTGACCCACTTACTCCAAGTAGCATCGGTTGCATGATGTGTAGAGGGGACCCTCCCTTTGAACRTCCAGCCCAGCACCGGTAGTCGGGGTGCCAGGAGGAGCTGTGCTTCAGTACCAACMACTTCTGAAGCAGCTGCTCGAACCCCTTCATATGCTGCCAATATCTCCTTCTCAGTTGGAGTATAGCAGGCCTCAGATCCTCTATATCCCGACTCCAAAACCCTAAGGGYGGACCTYGAGTCTCCCCTGGTGCTTTCTGCCAGAGGCTCCAKGTAGGGCCATTCTCCCTGGCTGCGGTGTAGAGCACTTTCTTTACATCTTGTCCTGCCCGGACTGGCCCAACGGCTACTGTCTTACCTATGTCCCGTTTAATTTGTTCGAAGGCTTGTCGTTGCTCAGGGCCCCATTTGAAATCATTCTTTCTGGTCACTTGATAGAGAGGGCTTACAGTCAGGCTGTAATCAGGAATATGCATTCTCCAAAAACCCACAATGCCTAAGAAGGCTTGTTCTTCCTTTTTGCTAGTTGGTGGAAACATGTCTGTTCTTTTGTTGATCACATCCATTGGGATCTGACGACATCCATCTTGCCATTTTATTCCTAAAAACTGGATCTCCTGTGCAGGTCCCTTGACTTTATTTTGTTTTATGGCAAAACCGGCCTTCAGAAAGATTTGGACTGTTTTCTTCCCTTTCTCAAAAACTTCTTGTGCTGTATTGCCCTACACGATGATGTCATCAATGTATTGCAGGTGTTTCGGAGCCTCACCATGTTCCAGTGCRGTGTGGATCAGTCCATGGCAAATGGTGGGGCTGTGTTTCCACCCYCGGGGCAGTCGATTCCAGGTGTACTGGACRCCCCTCCAAGTGAAAGCAAACAGTGGCCTGCACTCTGCYGCCAAAAGGATGGAGAAGAATGTGTTAGCGATATCAGTTGTGGCATACCACTTGTCTGCCTTTGACTCCMGTTCATATTGAAGTTCTAGCATGTCCAGCACTGCAGCACTCAATGGCGGCGTGACTTCATTCAGGCCACAGTAGTCCACTCTTAGTCTGCACTCGCTGTTGGACTTTTGCACTGGCCATATGGGACTGTTAAAGGGTGAGCGAGTCTTGCTGATCACTCCTTGGCTCTCCAGTCGACRAATCAGCTTATGGATAGGAAGCAGGGAGTCTCGGTTAGTGCGATATTGCCGCCGGTGCACTGYTGTGGTAGCGATCGGCACCCGTTGTTCTTTGACCCTCAGCAACCCCACAGCAGAAGAGTCTTTCGAGAGACCAGGCAAGGTAGGCAGCTGTTTAATTTCCTCCGTTTCCAAGGCAGCTATACCAMAAGCCCACCGGTACCCCTTTGGGTCCTTGAAGTACCCTCTCCTGAGGTAGTCTATGCCAAGGATGATTGGAGCCTCTGGGCCAGTCCACAATGGGGTGCTTTTGCCACTCATTCCCAGTTAGGCTCACTTCAGCCTCCAATACGGTTAGCTCTTGGGATCCCCCTGTCACTCCAGAAAYACAAATGGGTTCTGCCCCTTCATAGCTTGATGGCATTAGGGTACACTCTGCACCAGTGTCTACTACAGCCTTATACTCCTGTGGGTCTGATGTGCCAGGCCATCGAATCCACACAGTCCAGTAAACCCKGTTGTCCCTTTCCTCCACCTGGCTGGAGGCAGGGCCCTTCTAGTGCYGGTCATAGTATTTGCTACTCACTTGTAAATGCGAGTCAGAAGTCTCTTCATTAAGATCCAATGTAAGACCAGCTCTTCTACTCTGTCTGGGGAACTGCTCACTGGAGACTGGAGCAGCAGTTTTCCTGGAAGAAMCTTCTTTTGYGATTGTTTTTCCTCGSAACTCACGCACCCGTGCCTCTAGGGTCGAGGTAGACTTTCCATCCCACTTCCTCATACCCCTTGTCCAATTGCTTTGTGCCAGCTGTTTGGCTTCCCTACCCTCTAATTCCAAGCTACTGGCCCCGTTATCCCAGCATCGGAGCAGCCAGGTAATAATGTGCTCACCTGGATGAYGGCTGAAATTCTTTCGCATATCATAGAATCATAGAATCATTAAGGTTGGAGAAGACCGCTAAGATCATCAAGTCCAACCATCAACCCTGTACCCATGCCCACTAAACCATGTCCCGAAGCACCACATCCACACGTTTTTTGAATGCCTCCAGTGAYAGTGACTGCACCACTTACCTCGGTAGCCTGTTCCAGACAATCTAAACCTACCCTGGCACAACATTTTCTCTCATCCTATCGCTTATTACTTGGAAGAAGAGACTGACACGCACCTCTCCACAGCCTCCTTTCAGGTAGTTGTAGAGNTGTGGTAGCGATCGGCACCCGTTGTTCTTTGACCCTCAGCAACCCCACAGCAGAAGAGTCTTTCGAGAGACCAGGCAAGGTAGGCAGCTGTTTAATTTCCTCCGTTTCCAAGGCAGCTATACCAMAAGCCCACCGGTACCCCTTTGGGTCCTTGAAGTACCCTCTCCTGAGGTAGTCTATGCCAAGGATGATTGGAGCCTCTGGGCCAGTCCACAATGGGGTGCTTTTGCCACTCATTCCCAGTTAGGCTCACTTCAGCCTCCAATACGGTTAGCTCTTGGGATCCCCCTGTCACTCCAGAAAYACAAATGGGTTCTGCCCCTTCATAGCTTGATGGCATTAGGGTACACTCTGCACCAGTGTCTACTACAGCCTTATACTCCTGTGGGTCTGATGTGCCAGGCCATCGAATCCACACAGTCCAGTAAACCCKGTTGTCCCTTTCCTCCACCTGGCTGGAGGCAGGGCCCTTCTAGTGCYGGTCATAGTATTTGCTACTCACTTGTAAATGCGAGTCAGAAGTCTCTTCATTAAGATCCAATGTAAGACCAGCTCTTCTACTCTGTCTGGGGAACTGCTCACTGGAGACTGGAGCAGCAGTTTTCCTGGAAGAAMCTTCTTTTGYGATTGTTTTTCCTCGSAACTCACGCACCCGTGCCTCTAGGGTCGAGGTAGACTTTCCATCCCACTTCCTCATACCCCTTGTCCAATTGCTTTGTGCCAGCTGTTTGGCTTCCCTACCCTCTAATTCCAAGCTACTGGCCCCGTTATCCCAGCATCGGAGCAGCCAGGTAATAATGTGCTCACCTGGATGAYGGCTGAAATTCTTTCGCATATCATAGAATCATAGAATCATTAAGGTTGGAGAAGACCGCTAAGATCATCAAGTCCAACCATCAACCCTGTACCCATGCCCACTAAACCATGTCCCGAAGCACCACATCCACACGTTTTTTGAATGCCTCCAGTGAYAGTGACTGCACCACTTACCTCGGTAGCCTGTTCCAGACAATCTAAACCTACCCTGGCACAACATTTTCTCTCATCCTATCGCTTATTACTTGGAAGAAGAGACTGACACGCACCTCTCCACAGCCTCCTTTCAGGTAGTTGTAGAGAGCGAGAAGGTCTCCYCTCAGCCTCCTCTTCTCCAGGCTAAACAATCCCAGTTCCCTCAGCCGCTCCTCATAAGACTTGTCCTCCAGACCCTTCACCAGTCTAGTCACCCTTCTCTGGACGTGCTCCAGCACCTCAATGACCTTCTGGTAGTGAGGGGCCCAAAATTGAACACAGGATTCAAGGTGCTGCCTCACCAGTGCYGAGTACAGGGGYATGATCACCTCCCTCTACCTACTGGCCACACTATTCCTGATACAGGCCAGGATGCCGTTGGCCTTCTTGGCCACCTGGGCACAATGCTGGCTCATATTGAGCCAGCTGTCAACCAGCACACCCAGGTCCTTTTCCGCTGGGCAGCTTTCCAGCCACTCTTCCCCAAGCCTGTAGCGTTGCCTGGGGTTGTTGTGATCCAAGTGCAGGACCCAGCACTTGGCCTTTTTCAGTCTCATACAACTGGCCTCGGCCCATCGATCCAGCCTGTCCAGATCCCTCTGCAGAGCCTTCCTACCCTTAGGCAGATAAACAATCCTGCCCAACTTGSTGTYRTCTGCAAACTTACTGAGGGTGCACTCGATCCCTTCATCCAGATCATTGATAAAGGTGTTAAACAARACMGGCCCCAAAACTGAGCCCTGGGGAACACCACTTGTGACCGGCCGCCAACTGGATTGAACTCCGTTCACCGCAACTCTGTGGCTGTCCAGCCAGTTTTTTACCCAGCGAAGAGTACACCCGGCTAAGCCATGAGCCGCCAGCTTCTCCAGCAGAACGCTGTTGGAGACAGTGTCAAAGGCTTTACTAAAGTCCAGGTAGACCACATCCACAGACTTCCCCTCATCCACTAGGCGGGTCACCTGGTCATAGAAGGAGATCAGGTTGGTCAAGCAGGACCTGCCTTTCATGAACCCATGCTGGATGGGTCCGATCCCCTGGTTGTCCTGCACCTGCCTTGTGAGTGCCCTCAAGATGAACTGCTCCATAATCTTCCCCAATACCGAGATCAGGCTGACAGGCCTGTAGTTCCCCGGATCCTCCTTCCGGCCCTTCTTGTAGATGGGYGTCAYRTTGGCAAGCCTCCAGTCRTCCGGGACCTCCCCTGTTAACCAGGACCGCTGATAAATGATGGAGAGTGGCTTGGCAAGTTCCTCTGACAGCTTCCTCAGTACTCTCGGGTGGATCCCACCCAGCCTCATAGACTTGTGAGTGTCCAGGTGGCATAGCAGGTCGTTAACCTCTTCCTCTTCGATTATGGGGGATGTATTCTGCTTTCCATCCCTGTCTTCCAGCTCAGGGGACTGAATACCCTGAGGATAACCGGTCTGACTACTAAAGACTGAGGCAAGGAAGACATTAAGTACCTCTGGCTTTTCCTTATCCTTGATGGCAACGTTCCCCCTGGCATCCAATAGAGGATGGAGATTCTCCTTGGCTCTCTTTTTGTCATTAATATATTTGTAAAAACATTTTTTGTTGTCTCTTACGACAGTGGCCAGAYTGAGTTCTAGCTGGGCTTTTGCCATTCTAATTTTCTCTCTGCATAACCTAACGAGATCCCTGTACTCTTCCTGAGTTGCCTGCCCCTTCTTCCAACAGTGGTAGACCCTCCTTTTTTCCCTGAGTCCCAGCAAAAGCTCCCTGTTCAGCCAGGCCGGTCGTCTTCCCCGCCAGCTCTTCTTGCGGCACATGCGGACAGCCTGCTCCTGCG
>JASVER010000002.1:15279727-15302976 GCA_030449065.1 Oceanodroma leucorhoa | reverse complement strand
CCGTTTATATACTGAGCATGACATCATATGGTATGGAATATCTCTTTGGCCAATTTGGATCAGCTGTCTTGGCTGTGCCTCCTCCCAGCTTCTAATGCACCTGGCAGAGCATGGGAAGCTGAAAAATCCTTGACTAGTGTAAGCACTACTTGGCAACAACTAAAACATCAGTGTGTTATCAACATCATTATTCTCATAGTAAATCCAAAACACAGCACTATACCAGGAAGAAAATTAGCTCTATCCCAGCCGAAACATGGACAGGACAGAATTCAAACAATCTCCACATATAAAAAGTGAGTGGGACTAGTTAGCAATGCATTAAGAATCAATTTCCTGCTTTCTTATCTCTCATTTAAGTAACTGTCTTAAAAAGAAACACACCTTTATTGGGTGTTTCCTATATAGATAGGTATTTGTAATTTCAGATGAGTAGATAGTTTATATTGTTTTTATTTTGAAATAGTTTATTTTAACATGCAAACTGTCATCTGCATGATTTGACTCTTCACCATACTAGTGGGTTTTTTTTTTGTTTATATATGCTTTTCATTATGCTAGACACATAATAAATACTGTCATAATTTTCTTCATCTTTCAGTTATTTATGAAAAAAATGTGAGTAAGTTACTTTACTGGCACTTTACTTTTCCTCTGTGATCTCTGCAGAAGGAGGAACCTGAATACATTAAAATTAGAGGGAAGACTATGGAGATGTAAAGAGTGAAATAAAACAAATAATCCACGTAGTCATACCAGGAAGATCCAACTTGTGGAACACAAAATACAAGGTCATTCCTAATCACATCTTTTGTTTAGATACACAACCACTCGAAAATACCAGTGGGTGACTTCCCAGCAAGTGGTATATTTTCTCTGGTTGGCTCCCTTAAAACATCCACCTGAAGACAAGACACTTAGCCTTGCCATAAAGTATTAACTCTATCGTTATTCAGTGGAAATAGGTACAAACTCTCCTTGGAAAGAAGCTTGCTTCTGAAATAAGGAGTCACTTACATGAAAACATCTTAATTTTATTCTTCCATTGACCTATCCACTGTAGATATTTAGGGTTTTTTTACCACTGTGGCACATAGACACTTTGCTTAATTCAAAAGAATGGCTGCTCTGTGTCTTTCTACCAGGCAACTTGCAATACATGTTGATTTGATGTYAAAAATAAATGGAAACCTTCAAAACGTTAAAACATTCTTCGAAAGTGCTGAGGATGAGTGGTCACTGCTTTGGAAGTCAGTTCACCACCCATGGTGGTGAGAGAAAGTTTCTGTATAAACCTAACACTTTTTTCTTGTGGGTGGTACTTCAGTGGTTACTGGTGATCATAGTCACATGCAAAAAAGTTAATTGTGTCTACACTAACTTGATGATAAAGAGAAAAAACGAGCTATGAGATATTTTTTCAGAGTGCCTTACAGATATTTTCRTTTTACCAGGCAGCTTATATTGATACCATGCATATTTTCCAAAAGCCAGCTTTCTGCAGGAATTGGTATTTTCTCATTGAGAGCTTGATCATATTTCTGAGATGTCTATCTGTAGAAGACATTAATTATTCTCTCACTGTGTAAGAGCAAAGATTCAATCTCCCTTTTTTTCCAGATAATAGGAAGCAATCTTGAGATTTCTGAGGATTTATGGAAAGAATTGGTAGAAATGAAAGAATAGTTAGACTCAAAGGACAGATTGCCTTGATATCATTCTGAAGAACAGGGCAAAGCTGTGGTGCAGGTCTGCAACCTCTTCATCAATAATGCAGTAGTCTCAGGAGCTCTATAGTGTTGGGTGGATGAGCRAAAGGTCTCTTTCATTTAGAAAGAGATATGGAAAGACTGACCTTGMTTCTCAAGAGGGAAGTAATAGAAGAAAATTTCCTTGGAATACCACAGAGGAGCGCTTTATCTTCTTTACCTCAAAAAGCAGGAGTCTCTGACTAAGAGCAGTTGCAGCATTTTTTTCCTTCTTTGTCCAAACACTCCATCTTACTACCATTTCCTCAAAGAAGGTTTGCAGAGAGGTTTCTTTTCTACATTTTTTTTTTTTAAATCTCTTTGTATAATGAAGTAATGCTTTCTGTCAATAATAAACGAGGAGTGGTGTACAGTGACATAAGTCATTATCAGAGAATTTAGTATATATGTATGTATATAAATGAAGATAAAGGAAGTGTCTTTAAAGATATATAACTTGCTCTCAACTATTTCACAAAACATAATAGCCTGGTTTTCTGTTACTTATTGAGACATGAACTATTTTTGCAACAGCAAGAATTGTCATGAATTGATTCTCATCTTAGCAAGAGTTCACTTAACTAGAACATTAGAGATTTGGAGTATGTCAAGGACAGCAAATACAGAACGTTTGTTTTTCCCTGTGTCTTGCTGCTCCAAAGGTCAATCAATCTACCCCTTCTACCATCCTACACTGGGATTCTGGCACAGTTTTACAAGCATAACAAGTGATCTGAATTTGTTGTTCTCCTTTGTGCTAGAAGCCCCTGAAGTCATCGATCAGAGAGGAACATTTGTAGCTTTATTTATGAAGTGAGCATTCAAAATGATTTTAAATACTTTCTGCTGTTCACTATTCCCTTTGTTGTTTCAAGCATCGTGACACCGTCTGACTTTTTCATCAGCTTTCTTGAGCCAACCCCAAAGTACAGTCTTGACAAAAGGTCTTTTCGATGACAGAAAGAGATGCAGCAGAGATTGACCAGTACAACACAAGTCTTCTATATTCTGAATGGCTTCTGTTTTTCTTGCCTTGTCTATGGAGCTTAGATGAGTGAATGACCTCCTCCTTTAGAAATAAGAAGCACGGGTCAAATATAAAATAAAATAACTGGTGTGGAAGGGGTGGGAGATGAAATCAGATGTAGACTTTGAAATCATARACCATTAACAATCCTCATGGTTGTAATCTAACCTTTTTCAGGACCATATATTCTAGTTGCATTAGTATAACTGCTCAACCCATTTCAAAGTAATTTACTTCAATTACATAGTGAAAGGATTGGCATTATCCTCTGACCTTAGAGTTCCTCCTTACAATGTAATTGCTGCACTGTTCTGTACTGCAGATGACAGCATTTCTTGTTTCCACCGCTCACCTCTCCAGATTGTCTCTGTTTTGTAGCAATTGTTAACTGCTTTGGGAGTACTTTTAGTGTCAGCAACATTGGATTTAATGCAAAGAGCTTGTAATTGCCAAGTTATTTTAAAAGGGACAACCATAGTGTTTGCTTGGGAGAGCTGAGAGCTCTCTCCCTCCACATTTTATGGTATCTCAAGAAATAGCATAATCCTCTCAATCATCTCATCCTAAGCTTGTCCTACAGTWTCTGATCAATTTTGCCAGTGAGTTTCTCCCAAGTCCAAAAAAATGTTACTGCTCCTTGTCTTCTTCCTCTTCCTTTCAGTGTCTAAACACTGATGCCCAAATCATACAACTCTATGATTGTCTTCTGCAAAGACTGGTTTGTGCTATTTTTCTTTAAAGTAAATGACACTAGTAAAGTTCATAAACATAAATTTCCTGTTCTATAATGATCCATGCAGAACCAACCAGAAAAGAAAGGGACATTTACTTGTTTCATGCTGGGTATGTATCCTTGGTGTGTTGTTTTTTTTGTTCTAAGAATGTCAGACTAAAACAGTTTTACATTTCATTACTATAGCTGTGTGCCATGATAAACGCTAATCTTTTTAAAAGAAATAAAATAAAAGATTTTATGAAGGCTTGTATAAGATCTCTAGCAGAATGTCACTCTCACGGTAGCATAAAACAAAATATCTATTTTGGACCCTTCCTTTTTGTTCTGGCTCTGCAGGATTTTTATTCAGCTCCTCTATGCTTTTGTTTGATTGGCTATAAATGCTTCTTCTAGCATTTCTGTATGCCATAGCAACTTCATGAACTGCAGCAAAATGCACCTTGGAGGTATTATGTTCACTTACAAAATAATTTAGCTAATACCCTTGCCTTTATAAGTTCACTAACACGGAGTGCAGAACATCAGAGGGAAATGTCAGCTGTGTATTTCAACCAGCTTTGGCCTTTGTTCTATGCATCTTGAAATCTTTAGTGCCAATACTACAGAATTTTGTGAACTAGTGATGAGAACACATACATTCCTACCCAGAATTATTTGCTTTTCACTCCACCTTTCTATCTTTTGCTTTTATTACAATAAATGTTAAGGAGCATAGACTGATCTTCCTTTCTGAGGCAGGTGCAAATCTCAACTGACCAGAGCCTAAGGGAAAGACATGGCAATACAAATAAAAAGTTTTGGATGCGGTGTTAAAGTAATGTCTTTAATGTTTGTTTTAATCAAAAACACCAAGCACCTGTGGAAGAAAGAGTACARTAACCCAGCTGTCCTCAGGAGATTCATATAAATGCATTAAGCAAGAAGAAAATATTCAAAATATCAGGTAATTTTTTTTTTCTTTTTTAACCCTTATCTTAAACCAAATGCAGAAATGCTGCTGCGTGATCTTCTCTAATTACTAAATCTCCTATCATAAGCAACTGCATTTAATGACAGATTTGCATGTTATTGATAGGTAAATTCTGATAGATTTTGACCAAAATTTTTTAGCTTATATTTACATAAAGCTGTACATACTGGTATTCCAAGTACTCTAAGTACTATAAAAATGAAGAAAAAAATTACATTACAAGAATGTAATACTTTGCACACTGTTGTTGGGCAAACAAGGATCTAGAAAAGAAAACTATTTTCATGCCATGGTTTTAATCTCTATGAAACAAAACAACATACTTGCTTTTCCCACGTTTTATACTGTATCTATTAGCATGTGGGGATAGGATATAACACAGAAGGCTGTATTAACCTGTCTACATACAGAAATCTATGTATGCTTTAGTCACTCTCTGTATACTCTTGTTGTCAGTAAAGGAAAACCAGGCACACCAGGGGTGTAATTTACTGCATCCAAAGCTAGGGCCAGCTAGGCACAAATGAACAAGCTACAATTACTCTTTCTCTCCATTGACTGTAAACAGAATATAGAATGAGCAGCTTCAATTCAGACTTCCACAGCATGAACTGTCTAAAATTTAAATGAAAAATTTTGCACTAACAAACTCATCAAACATGTGTTGGCTAAAGGTAGGGCATCTGGCCAAAACTAGTTGTTTAGATTCAATCCACAGTGAGCAGAGAAAGAAAGGTAAAAATGACAAGTGCTTCTCTGCTGCCCCTTCTACCTCACAGCAAGGCTCAGGAATGTCTCTCTACTGTTTCACATTTCTACAGAAAGGAAATTTTGCATGGAGGCTGGAAAGGAGCTGCTGTATGCTTCATTCAGGTTTGCAATGATAGCTGGAGACTATGACTGTGGGAGATGTCATTGAGCATACCTACTTATAATGCAGATGTAGTCAAATGMATCTATAGAGACAATTCACCAAATCCACTTTTCTACTTTTATTTGAAATGAACTATTCTGTTATTCTAAAAGGACCTATTTTTAGAGTCAAGATAATGGCTTTAGATTAAATGCCCAATTTTAGATGGCTAGTATTAGGTAAAATAATCCTGTAGTGACTACACAGCATTTAAACTTTTAGAGCCTTTCATTGCCTAATTTTGGCAGGATTCGTTAAACTTAGAGGGGCTCACACTGAAATGTGAATTTCATGTAATTTGTAGCTGAAACCTAGTGGACAGACGTAACAATGAATTAGTGTCATTGTCCTGGATCAGATATAAATTCCTCTTCTCACATTTTTTTGTACACTAGTTCCACTATGACAGGTCACAGTCTGATATTCTTTTAAAGATTATGTAAATTCTTCTACACAAAAAGAGTAATGCACTATCTACTAAGCAGAATAAATCCCTGAAAGCTGAAATTTCTGGCAASAGGCACCTGGTTTATATGCTTACTTTGTGGGGGAGTGTCCCRATCCCGTGTTGGTGGAGGTTTCAATATGATCCCAAGAGCAAGATGAAGACACAAACGAGGTCAAATGCCACAYGCCCAGAACAGCTTTTATTATTAAAAGTAAAAAATGAAAATGAAAATGAGGCAGTAGCATATCAATAGTAAAAACTGAGGTAGTAGCGATAGGATAGAATAGGAAAAAAAGACAGAAATCAAGCAAGCATTCGGGATAGAGTTGCAAGAATAGTCACCACCATGAATCCGTGGTGTTCTGGGCCTCCAAGTCTCAGTCTCTTCGGTGGTGGGCGATAGTGCAGACTGGAGGGCTTCTCGGTGTTTTCGGTGGTGGGCGATAGCACATGTGGGAGGGCTTCTCCGTGTCCACAGCAGAGGGCGATAGCCCAGGCCCAGGCTTGTCTTCGCAGCCCCTTTTATTCCTATCCAGGGGCTGCAGTYTCCATGACGACGGCACGTACTTACCCTTCTCCACATTCCTGCACATGCGCACACCTTGCACGGGACTTCAGCCTCACCTGCCACACGGCAAGGGCGTGGCTCGGCAGGGTGACTCAGCAGAAAGCTCCTTGCAAACCGGAGGTCTCTGTGACCTTGTAGTCGCCCACATCCCATTCTCTGCCCAGACAAGGAATCTTTGAGACAAATGTCCTGCAGTCCGGTTTCTCACAGTCTGGTTCCTTACAGGGAGGTGGAGCAACTCGGGGGTTGATATTGGTATCATTATGTATATTACTTACTAAAAATTTGGAAAAAGAGTGTCATTACTCTTTTCTTAGACAAAAAGAAGTAATATTTGGGTTTATTCTGCCTAATCCCAGGGAGTCTCTGCTGTACTTCATGCTGTACAAAAGCTTTTTGACAGCACTAGTAAACCCTAGCCAAGATACCTTGACAATGTTGTGAAAGGAAGCTGTATGTTTCTGTGACTGTTTGTCTGACCATATGACCAACTCGGGAAATGCATAGCTAGACAAACAAATGTTGTAAGGCTTTGTATTAACAAAATGCTTAYCTAATTGTACTAATTACATCTTTCTTAGCTTCACTTACATAGTCTTAGTTATCTGTTGAATAAAGTTGAAATAGGTAATGCTTTGAAATAGGTAACTCCTTGGTTGAACAGTCCTTGAGCTAGCTTGTTAGGCCCTGTTGTGTAAATCACTGATGATAGAAACTCAGGACAACTGTGTTGAGATATAAGTGCAAAAAAACAATTTAAACTGACCCCCTTGTAACATTCKGGAGTCGAAGAACTGATGAGCTAATTCCATGACTATATATGGACAAAGGAAGCMCAAAGTTCAACCAGCGGAGAGCGTGAGTAAGACCATGGATGACCAYCRGAGGGTGAAAAGACCCTAACCCTAATTTTACTGTGCATGCTTGGACTATGTAAATGAATTCTGGGAACTCATCATCATAAGACTGTGCTTTCCAGGAAATCTGATGAATATGTATGATTTGTCTGCATATAAACGAATGTGCTTTGTTAACCCATTGGCGCATTCATGGTGGAGCTATTCCCAGTGCTGCCCAGCACTGCTAATAAAGAATACCTGCTTAACAGTATCATTTGCTGTTGAGTTTAGTTTCTTTGTTTCAGATGTAGGGCTATATTGCAAGGATTTCTCTTATCAGGAGGAAAAAAAAAAAAAGAAGAAACAAAAAAGACAGCAATACTCTCTAGCTCGTTATGTTATTCTACATTTTCATAATCTTTATCCTCACAAGCTGAATTGTTACTTGAATAGGTATACCTGCAGCAAAAAGCAATTATGTTCTTTCCACATTGTCTGAATATCATTTTAGATCACATGCAATATTTCACTGATGATGTTTATAGAGTGTTGATTTCTTAACTCTCACAGCTACTGTAGCAAATTTTTAAAAATACTTGATTAATCTACTCCAACAATTTATTAAATTATGCTAAACATATTTATCACCAATGCACAATTACTGTCATTCACAATATACAAGGTGTGATTATGAAAGTCACTTCATAAAAACAGCAAATCAGCATTATTTATATTTATATTGTTTGAGTGTTGACTTCTTTGGTCATGCCCTTATGCTTTAAATTTTAGAGTCAGCCCAACTTAAGGAAACCAATTTTCCTTTTCAAGTTCATAAACCCTGAACTTCAGTAACTTAATAACTAAATAAACACAAAAGGTTAAAATGAAAAATAAAATCATTATTCTTAAAGAAACTTCGGGAGTTTCAGCATRTAATTAAAATTTCTAAGATTAACAGCTAAAATGCTATAAAGTTCTTCATTCCTTCAAGTCATCAAAAAGTCATAATAAAGAAAAAAATACAAGATAGAAGCAGTGTTGCAGATTTATAAAAATATTTTAGTAATTTTACCAGGAACTCCATTTCTAGCCCTTCCTTGGATTTTCCTCTCTAAAATGTGCATCAAACAATAAAAATCTTTAAATTCAGCAATATCTTGGCTTGACCTTTAAACACATACATTTTTTAAGATCAGCAAGGAAAAAATACTAGGATTTTTATTCTAAGCTAGTTCATATATATGCCTTAATTATCTGCTTACTTAATATCTAATAAATAATTTTGGAGTTCTTAGCCTATCTTTAGAAAAAAGATTCATAGTAGAGTTACCTTTGTTCCCTATACAGTGTATGGAGAGAATTAGAAATATAAGAACAATTTACACCTGGTTACAATGGYTAGATGGAACAAATTGCCAGAGGCTGAAATACGAAAGAGGCAGAATGCAATTGCTAAGAGGTAGCCAGTAAGAAATACTTAAGAAATGGTGAATGTCGGAGGTTCAGTTCAAAGCTGCAGGGACAAAATGCAGCTCAGCTTAAGACCCTGATATAGCTATGTCTTTAAATCTTGGTGTGGGTTTACTGGCTGCATTGCATTTTGGAAACAAATAATGGCACGTTAGGTCACTGTGAATTGATAATACTTTTGCATAGCTATCAAGTTTAATTGTGGATCATATTTATGAAAATTATGAGGATAAAGGAAAGCTAAACAGGATTTTTTCCCTCTTTTTTATTTCAGCAGAAGGAAGGCAGACTGTTCAATTCACTTCTACATCCCCTTTATGTTTCAAAGAATATTATGAGCTTTAATGTTCATGGGTTCTGTGAATGAACATCAACCATTACATCTTCAGCACCCCATATGGCACTTTGTTGTACACTGCTTCTTTCAGCCACTTGCAAATAATCAATTTTTTTCCCCTGTAGCTTATGCACAAGTATCAATATGGAGCTATATAAAAAACAGGTTGAAATTACATGTAATGGCAAATCACCAGGGCAACAGGGAACTATTCACAACCTTACAGTGCTGCTTTTCCATTTCAAAAGCTCTAAAAAGATACTGCTGTTGCAGAAATAAACATAAAGCTGGGAGCGAAAAAGGAAATAATATTTTCAAAAGCCAGTTAGAAGATGTGAATCAAACTATTGTTAAGACATTTTAGCTGTGTGTATGTTTATATTTACCCCAAATTTACTGTGTCCTTTTTGCAGTTAAAAGAGTGAATGCCTTCAAATTAAATTTATGAAAACTTCACAAAGCATGAGTACCATTATTAGTATCTTGCCACATTGCTGTTCTGCCAGTACTGAAAGACTGTTTCCATTAAAACATTCTGACCTTGCTAAATCTCAAAATGCAAAGCTTAAAACATGCATACTTTCTAAAGTTTTATCTCAGATATTTCGAATGCTCTGATCTCACTGATGTTACCTTTGTTGCATATGATTTTTAAACTAGGTCATTTCTTCGTGCATCTGGAATAAAATTTCCATGTGATCATATTTCCATGCGAGCCTGTGAACATGTTAGATAATTTCTTCCATGTCACAAGTCTTCACTAACCTTACTTACAAGTCATGAGCTTTGGATTTACATAGTAGACACATGAATGGATTGAACAGTAAAAGAATGGGTAGAATGCCTGGAGTAAAGGCTAGATATCCCCTGGACAGGCATGAGATCATAACTCTGTATCATTTCTTTTGCATCGGACAGCCTAATTATAACTATCTTTAGTGAGAATCCTGCAGGCCAATGAGAAGAACAAAAGTCCTTATATACTAATTTTAATAAAGTTTCATTCAACGAGCTGTAGGAGACAAAGCATATGGAAAGATATGTTAGAGCCAGTAGAAATCAAAGAATGAATAGTAATTCAAGCAATGCATTTATGATCAATATTTTTTAATCCCAGAACTGAGTTTAGGATATTAGGTTAGATCTCCCCTCCGTTGGTGTCTCTTTTATAAATACCTGTGGGAAATTCTGCAGTGATAAGAAATATCTGTAAGCACCTATGTAGGCAGGTTTTTCAACAGCTAAATCACTGAGGTTCCCTTTCCCATCCAAAGCTGAAAGGTATTATGTGCCCTGATCCACCAGTGGGTTGTAAAGTAAACCAAGATTATCGTCATCAGTACTAGGGTTTGTTGTCCATCTTTTTACCTCCAACTCTTTGACAGAGTAGCTTCAGAATTTCCCCTGACTGTTACCCTAGGAAGTATCTTGAAAAGAAAGACGAAGGCATCATCTCTGATCATCTTAACTCCCCACCATATTTTTTTTTTAATTTTTATTTTGCATAGGAATAATATGTACCTCCCACTTCTTTCAGTATGGCTCCGCATTCAGCTATAAAGTGGTGAGCTTGTTTGGCGCAAGTCACACGTGTCACCCGATTTTGTTGGATTTTGACTTGGAGATTGTTCTCGGTGACTTCCATTGATACCAGCTTTGGTGTATTTCCACAGCTACAAATCTTCAGATGCATTTGCAGCATCACTGCTATGTTGTTTGTACTCTAAAAGCAATCTTTGATAAGGCTGTGGCATCRAACATGAAATACACTGGAGCTTTTATAAGTCAGAGGAATAGTTAGCAACAGTGTTTGAGAATGACAAAGGAAAAAACCTTATATGAATACAACTAATAGAAGTGACAAAACACCCACATGGAATACTCTCAGGGGCTTTGTCACTCTAAAATTCTGGGCAAATATACACTGCAGAAGCCATCACCCTTTTAAAAATCTCCAACAATAATAAACTTACTTTTCTGAAAGATTTGGGACGAACTATGCTTGTCTAATACAAGGCTTTCAGGGAATCACTTTGGCGGGGGTTCAAGGGCATCACTCTCTGAAGAGCTCCACAGACATTAGAATAAAAAATTATCCACATACACCATACTAAAAAAAGACCTGTAGGACATCAATCTAGTTAAGTCCAAGGACATGTCTCTGTAGAATTCCCTAAGGTGTCAGAGGAAAGACTATCTCTGCACATCATTGCAGATTTTTCATAATTACTGCAGGRATATTACCAGGAGAACTGCTGCAGGGAACAAAAAGCCTTTGGGTCACATACCTAGTATTATTCACCTGATTATATCAGTGTGACACATTGTTGTACAAACCATCGTGGTGTAGGTTGTCTGTGGAAAAAAATGAAGTGCTATGAAAATGAACATTTGAACATGTGGAATGATTTTCAAATGTAGTATAATATGAATCTGAGGGAGCAGTTTACATAATGAGTCTCAGAAATAACAATTCCCATTATTCTTTATCCACAGGCACTGTAGGGCACACACTAGGCCATTTTGTAGCCAACAAACACGCACTCAAACACAATATAAAGAATACATCAATTAACCAAAAGGTAGATTGTGGCTGATCACACTGGGAGTACAGATGTTCTGAGCACTCACAGGGAAAACACTGCCCCTCAAACTTCCTGCCCACAGTGTTGGGTGATATATTCATTACAATAATTCAGTCCAATCTGTTCATAAACTAAGTTGGACACTGATTCTCACAACAGATTTTTAGGTGCCTTAAGTACACCATTTAGCTCCTCAGAGCCTTTGCTCAGCTTCTGCAGAACCTCAGAGCTGGCCAGTTTCCCTAAGCCAGGCATTCACAAGTATGCAAACCATGACTAACAGGCAAGATTAAAGATCTGACTGTCAAGAAGGGAAGAAAAGAAGAAAGGAAGGAAGCTTAGATTCTATAGGACACAGGTAAAAGAACTGCTCAGGTGCAGAAATTAATATTCATTGTCAATTTTCAGATTGAAAATTGATTTCTAACTGCTCCATGCAGCACTGTATATCTGCTTTTTCTTTAGTTAAAATCACCAAGTAGCAAGGACAATAGTTCTGCATGAGGATGAGTTTGTTCAGTCTTCTAAATATTTGCTTCTAAATGTTCATGCCTAAAGAAAATAAGGATAATGGGGTACAAAATCTGTCTGTAACAACTACTGGCTTGAAGACACTGGCTGAGGCTGAGAAATTTACATGTCAGTACGTATAAATTCACACCTCAGGCTGTAAAGTTATGAGATAAAAGCTCATCTACACATCCACAAAGGAGCACAGGGGCACAAAGGAAGATGGGAACCTGAATGAAGGGACACCTTGTCCTGGCCCTTCCCAGGGCTGTCCCAGGAAACCCCCAGCCTCTGGGCCACGTGTGAAACCCATCAGGAAGAGTCAAGGGAAGCAGGTCTCCAGAGCACCTTTGGGACTGAGGGGGGTCACTGCCTAGAGGTATGGGACACATTATGGGATGCAGGGGAAGGAAGAGCATTTTGGGATTGCACAAGACTTACTGTGGGATGCCTAGGGGAGGAAGAAAAGRTGGGGGAAGGGAGGGAAGCAGGTGATTTGGGGAGGACCAAAAAAAAGTAAATAGAATGATAAGGTAATGAAAAAGGCTGGTTGCATGTAAACACACAGCTGGTCTGTATGCTTCTCTGACAATGCTCTGCATCTGATCAGTGCAGTCTGTCCTACCTTATGAAATGCCATTTCTAACTCCTTTTCTGGTAGATGGACTCTCAGTTCAGTTGGGGGGAGAGGGAGGGACAGAGTCTGAGTGCCAGCCACTGGAGTCAGACCACAGGTCCGCGGGCCCTGGAGTCATGGTACCAGGAACACGAGAGACCAGAGTGAGTGGACTTATGTGCCAAAAATTAGAGTGCAGCCTCAGGCCATAGGGGCCCATGTGTCCATGCTGCCAGGAACTGGACCAAGTGCAGGTGTATAAGCCAGCGTGTGATCACTAGCAAAGATCAAGCCAGACTAGCCAGAGAGTAGATGAAGTGGCCTGGGAGCCAGGATTGTGTGTGTGTCTTTAAGAGTGAGACCATTGGCTATCAGGTGAACCAACGATGTCCTGGCCATCTTGGGTGTGCGAGTGTCTGTGTGTGTATCTGTGCGTCAGTGTGTGTGTGCACATGTGCATAAGTAAGGCAGTCTGTACTGGCAGGGGCTGCAGCCACAGGGTCTCGCATACCCCAGCAACTGGGGAGACTGGGATCCAGGGCCAGCTAGCAGGCAGACTAAGTGTCTGAGCCCAACTGCTGGAGGGATCCACCTTGTACTTAGATCTGTGTATGTATTCTCACTGGCAGATCTCTCTCTTGCTCAGCCAGAGAAGGGAGCAGGATGAGGCCACTGATGTTGCCTGTGTTCATGTGAGTGCTGTGCTCATGACTGTGTCTGTCTGTGATCTCTGTGGCCAGCTGTGTGTAAGTGTATACATGTGGTGTATGCATGTGTTCTGTGTGCGTGTGCCTATTGGGAACGCATCCTCAGCCTCCCTATTGGCACGGAGCTGCGGCAGCCTTGCTGCAGGCTGCAGATTCTGCAACCTCTAATACAGAGTATAGCTGAGATACACACAACTTACAGAACAAAGGATTCAGCTTAACAGTTATGAGAAAGACAGTGGAGATCTGTTAATCTCTCATTGTATTTATGGTTGTAGGTAAATAGTGGTGTCTCAGACTGATCTGAAGCTATTAAAATCAACAAATTTGAGATTAATTACAAAATTTGAAAAAACAATAGAACAAATAAAGTTAATCCCGAAAACCAAATAAAAAATCATCAGTCATACTGGAGYTCAAGATTTTAGAAAATTCCATTCCATTCATAAGCATCCGTCACTTAGAAACACTTAAATGCCCACTGAATTATATAAAGTGATCAACCTTGTAAATCTCAAAAACAGGAAAAAGGGAAATGGCATGTTTCAATGATGATAATAGCTCAGCTGAAACCATCAAAAAAAATCAACCTGTGAAATATAGTGAAAGCTGCTGGTTCTCAGGCCATTCCTTCTTCAAAGCGAAAGGAATTACCTCTGAAAATGGCATTTCAGTTCCCAGGTGATGTCAAGACTGAACACATTTAGTTCCTCTAGTGAGGTGGTACCCCATTTTTTTTTCCATGTTGGATCAGTATATATAATAGCTTTAAGGAAAARTCTTCCTGGTTTCATTAACATTTGGGTTTGTTGGCATTGGACAAATACAGTTAGGTTTCTTCCTAAGTTCAAAGCTATGCTAAACTGGAATGACAAGAGGGGTGTCATGCTCAGAATATTGTTGTCAGCAAAGAGCATAGCACAACCTACATGTGAAACCCGGACTATTGTTGGCCTAAGAAAATACATTAGCATTGTATCCAAAATACAGCAACTATTGTTACTAATTCAGTTACAATAATGCTAATACTCACCATCAAAAATATCTATTTAATAAAAAACAAATCTCATTAACAGTATCACAGTTGAAAATGATGGGACAAAAAAGGCCTTTTTAGTATCTACCCCTTTTTTTCTGGTGTTATGTTCACCCTTTCATTGTCACTCAATGGTACCAGACTTCCTTAAGAGGAAGGCAAGGGGGATGCCGTGAATCATCAGTGTACTGASTTCTTTGTATGAAGTAGTGTGATGCTAATGACAGATGCTACTTCTTCTTCTAAGGTCCCATTGATGTCCTTATATATTTTCTAACGTGCTTTGCACCGTGTTCTTTTCCCATTGGTCTGCAGTTCTACTTTGCATCTGACTTTATATGATGTACTTTACATATGTTTGATTCTCTTTCTTTGTTGTTTCTGTTACCCCTAAAATCATCTTTGCCTGTTTCGTCTCAGTGTGCCTTACCATCAGTAACTGATCACTGCTGAGTTGCTGAGTTAGGGCCTTCTGTATCATTCTGTGCCCTCTTTTTCAAGGTCTCTGCTGTCACCCCCAACCTGTACTGCTGTACGTTGCATCATTATTATGTGGTCAAAGATATTCATTCTGCATAGGACAATTGCTATGATTTTCATTACCAAATTGGTTTTCATTACCAAGATTTGTATTATCAAGATTATTAAAAATAGGGACTACAACAAAAATATTAAAAATAGAAGTTATATCCAATTATACCATGCTAAATAAAGCTAGAGCAAACTAGATAGTAGTTCCATGTTGTCATTTCACAATTCCTGTATGAATTATAGCTAAAGCAAATCTATAAGCAAGACTAGTCTATACAAAGCAAGCCTTACAGGCCCAATCCTGATGCCTTGAACATACAGTGCAAAGCTTGTGGCCTGTTGCTAGCCATGCCAATACTGTATTTACTAGGCTACAGCACTGCAAAGGCAARCTTTGGTACAGGCAAACGCTCTTGGCAGATAGGGGACAACCATCTGAAATAGCTATTACACACTCAGGTGAAATTATTATTATTTTGCAAGAGGATTACCTGATCAGATCTGAGTTGAGTCAGATCCAGGGACTATGCATATAAATGACAATAACATTGAAAATATATTGAAAATATATTTCAATATATTGAAAAATTTGACAGGAAGCATCTATCTGGGTTGATGAGGCAAAAAAATATATGAATAATCAAGCTTAGGGAAAATATTTAATTGCTTGTGAAAAATACCTTTTGGGAGGTTAAAGCTTCTTTGTTTGTTTTTAAAACATCATATTATATCTTTACTATTCTAAAGAAATTTTGTCCTTTGAACTTTGTGTCTTCCTAAATTCCCTAATTGCCCTTATTTACAATTCCATATTCCTTCTCTATTTTCTTCCCTTTTTAAAAAGAAAACCGGAAGTACTAGGGTATTGGCCCGAGAATATGATAATTTGAAACTTTTTGCCTTTTTTTTCTTATCAGTTTGCTGGATTTTTTTTTTTCAGGAAAAATCCAGCTGCATAGGGAAAGAAACMCAAAAAGCTCTTGTCAATTGTAGGGTTTTACCAGGAAGTTTTCTCACCAAAGAATTTCATTTATTATATTAATTTGATGGAAATGAACTCTTCTTTATTTCCTGTTCTTTTTCTTTACACAACATCAAAAGATAACCTAAAGCTAAGTCACCATTTTATGTGACCTTATTTCTCTAGATAATATTTATTTTCCTCAACCATTATTTCAGCAGTTCTAACTTCTTCAGAAGAGTTTACATTCACAGTCTATATGTGGTCTTACTGCTCAGGTAATCTATGCTCAACCACAACATTTATAAAGATTCTATAATGTGTACGCATAGCCATCATCACCTCAGTCAAAACTTAAACTCCTTTTCCTCCCTTGTCCCTTGGAGTTAATGCTCTGTGTAGTTCTGCCAATAAGAAAGACTGTGATAAGTTTCTTTCTCCTGTGGTGGTGAATCTAGGGGCAAAAATATGGTTCCATTCTTTTCCTGATTGGTTGCTTCACTGTTATAGTAGGATCAGGCATGAAAACATTTCTTCTACAAGAAGGTGCACATTCATTGTTCCTTTATCTAGTTACGTAGGAGTAAGGCTGAAGTCCTTACTCTGTCTACACAGRGAAGGCAAGAAGTTTGATTTTCAAAAGGCTGTATAACTTAGGACCCTAAGATTCATTATTTCCCTCTGAGATTCAGGCTTCTAAGCATATAAATCAGTTTTAAAATGTTATATTAAGTTATATTCTGGGCCTCTGAGATAAGAAAGGTAAGATGCCTGGAAAAAAAGTATTTGGCAAATTCGGTTTTAATGACCTAAAGAAAYCAAAAGAAAACAGTAGGATGTTTTTCTGTGACCCGGATGCATCAAATACCAATGCTTCTAGCACTGACTTGGATAATATTTCTGTAATAAAACAGTGGAGGATTGCTTGGTAGTATCTTGAATTTCRTGAAAACTAGAAGCTTACTAGTCACACTTTGCATCATTATCATAGATACTGCATTCTGTAATGACATGCTGACATAAAAAATAGTTTGGAGGCTTTAGCAATATAATTATGAATAGTGACTGACAAAAAAAAAAACAAACAAAGAAACAAAAAAAGCCCCACACCTAGAATAAGGTGCATATGGGAAGATACTGTAACTAGTGAAAGATTTAAAGTTAAAAATATCTATTTCATGAGATTTCTATTGCTTTTATAAGGTAAGCTGATGCAGGGAGAGTGTGTACCCTCTGAGAAAGAAATGGAAGTGCAACATTTGAATAATAAATATTTGGTTTACTCAAGGACCYGGAGTGACAAAAGACGTAAAGATACCTGATTCACCAGTGTAGCAATGCATCCTCAAATTAAGGTATATGTGCTGAAGTTTTGTATCAACCTTTGACCCTAAATTTTGAAAAAAAAGTAGATATAGGACTGAGAATCCTGAAGTGGCAATTCTTTCTGAGGCTGTTCTTCTATCTCGGCAGGTGATACCAGGCCTGATATTATCCCTGCACTTTGCCTACAACCAAAGCCTCAGTGCAGTCTGGAATTTGACCTGGATAATGATATAAGTCAAGTTTAAGCTACATTGTTTGCTATATTATCTGTTCATATTTAACAATTATTTCACATAAACAGTGAAGCTGAAATAAGGAAAAAGTATCCCATAAAAGTCAAAGTCCATGTATTCACCTGGAACATTGGCTAAGATATTTATTTTTCAAAAAAAGGGAATTTGAATATTGAACTACTTAAAAGCACACATTAAATATGAGGTTTTATATATTCTCTATTAAAAATATTATCTGGAACTAGTAGGCTTCTTTATCTTTAGGAACTATTTGCATTTGTCCGTTGAAATAGACCCATTTTGAATACTTTTTAAATAGATACACCATGTCCAAGGGGAAAAAAGACAGCCAGAAGTCAGGATATATAGCTCTGCAATGATTCACTATGGTTGTCTCCAGTTTTATTTTAGATGGTGTGTCTTCATAAATTCAGAGTGTTAGCCTCTGAATTGATCTTTCRTTTCCCTGGAAACCAGAGCATTGTGGATGAATATTTGGCTCTGACCCAGAGCTGAGTCATAAGMAGTTTCTGCATCTGGTATGAGAGTCCAAGATCTTTCCTGAAGCTAGCAGCACAAACATAATTCTGTGTTATATCCTCCACAAGTCACTTTTGATAGGATTGTTCTCATGTAGCATAGAGATCTAAGTCATATGACTAAATTAGAGCCTACTTTTCCTCCTCTGTCACTTGAAGTGAATGCAAAGAGAAAGAAAAGCCAGAAGAGGAGTGATAGTTTCAAATAGTTGGGCAATCATTCCTATGTCCATGTTTAAAACAGTGGACTCCTGGTTTCACCTGTGTGCCACCTTTATATAGASAGGAGACGTGGATTTATACTTTTTCTTTGTGATTGCAGGGCACTTACTTAGGGACTAGGAAGGGTGACAGGGGACCTGAGCTTCTGGGTATGCTGTGGCACATACAAGCTGCTACTTCTAGATGCAGTGCATTCTTCTCCCTCAATGAAAGAGAGAAACCTGTCTCCTAACTTAGGCATTTTAGTAGTGCCCAACTAGCTAGCTGAGTGGATGACATAAATATCTTTGCATTTTATTTTCCTCATCTGCAAAATGAAACTGATGTACTTATTTATAATATATTTATAGCACAAGTTTTCATCCAAAAGAAACTGCTGCTGTTCATCCACACATGAACTGTAGCTCAGTATAGCTACCAAACACATACATAATACTCTGAATTTATGAYCTTGTCTGTAAACACTAAGTTGGCTGTTTACATGCAAAAACAGGATGAAAGCTAAGAGATGGTTAGCGTTAATCATGAACACTTTGTTAGATTCCCAGGCAGCAGAACACTGTATATACACTGAAGCTTTTTTTCATTTATCCTCAGCACTCAAAGTAATAATAATGGATTTTTTTTGCACTGAGGTATTTTACATATGAACCAGTTTTTAAATATATTTGTGTACAAAACTACTTCAATATTATTAAAAATGTTTTGTTGTCATCRTAGTTATTGTGAATAAGCAGCTCACTATTCATTACTAGTATGAGGCATTTTAAATTGCATGCTCAATTTCAACAGTATTTGAAAAAAGGAATGCCCTTGTGAATTAAGTTTGGATTCAGTGATATATCTTGCTGTTCTTTTGTTCAGAACATTCGTAGGAAAAAGAACAGACCAGCCATTTTTGTTTGTTTATTTATTGTCTACATAGGTTTAAGGCAAATTTATTATGGGATGTCTGAAGTTCCTTAGTATATCTCAAGATAATCTCATCTCTAATGTTTTTATACAGTAGCTATTTAATATTGTTTATGGAGAGGACAGAATGACCTTATTCGTTACTTTTCCTAATAAAACTTCTTATGGTTCAGAATTTCAATAAGGTGAAAAGTGAATTTTACCTTACTGAAAAACAAACACATGGAAATGTCTCTGAAGTGGGAGGAACATTTTCCTCCTAACATTTAACTGGAAAATAAAAAGTAATTTTGTTTTAATGATTAATCTCTTGCCATTCTAGAGTTATTTTCTGGCAATAATTGGCCTATAATGCAGAAAATTATATTTCCCAGTTGATTATATCTTTTCCAGTTGATTAATTCAGAGGTCTTAAAAATAAAGGTATGTATAGTAAGRCTGCAATGTAGAAACATGTCCTAAAGTGTGTTTTCATCAAATAATTTATTTTATTCACTGAATTTAACAGCTTAGCTTTGTGTGTAGTTTTACTTTTAAAATGACAGATACTGTCAACATTTGTATTAAATTCCTTTCTGTGAACAGACAAAAAAGGTCTATGGGGTCTCAAAAATACAGAATGATTTCAAGAAAAATCCTTACAGACAGAAAAATATATTTAAGGTGAATCACTGCTAGTATTTTTGACAGGGAAAAAAAAAAACAACTTTGGTTACTGCTTCCCCTTCAGCAATAGTAGCATGAATGTCTACATTAATCTGCACAGTGGTCCAGAGGATGCTGGAATTTTAAACATCATGTTATTTACCTTAATTTACAGCATATTTAGAGTAGAAGTACATGTGTATCTTTATATATAGCTGTCACTATCTAAACAAATTGTTTTAATCAGCATTGGTCCTGTTGACTTCTTTGGAACTATGATAATCTAGTTATAGTGACTGTGCCTCTCCATATTTGTGTATCTGTGTGTGTGTGTGCACGCGTGTGTGTGTACACACATACGTATTTGTGTGGGTGGAGGATACACACAGAAAAAGTGATTAGAAGTAACAGAAATAAMTGTCATCTTTAGTAAAAGGCAGACATACCTGCGCAGCTTTGCAAATGCTGAATGTTGGAGCAGTGCATGAGGARGAATCAAGTACCCTTCACTCCTTTTGTTCAATCTTTAATTTCAAGAAGCTTTTCTTTTTTCCTTGCTGTGATATACAAAACTGAGGGGGATATGTCATTATTTGGGTAAACAGTGTGTTACACAAGTAAATGATAAACTTACCCTCCAATATTTCAAAGATCCCTATAACAACCCTTATTCTTTAAAATCTGATTTTACTTGATTTTACCAATTACCTTGTAAAATAGATACAGGAGGGTTTTTTAGAGGTTTTGTGAAATACTGTCCTTTAACTGCTTGATGGCACATTTCTGTTTTATATGTCTTCCACTGTACTTCCACAAAGAACACATGGTAGATATGTTCAGTACATCTACAAAATCATAGATMTGTTTAGTCTGCTTTGGAAAAATATACACAGGTAGGCTGAGATCACTGATATTTTCAAATCCTAAATTAAAGATGGCAATGTTAAAACCAGAACTAAAACACATAGAAACATTCCAGTTGGTGACATTCACCATTCTTTCAAAAGCACAACATAGGACTTCAGCTTAGAGAGGGCTAAGTTACTTCTGAAATCTTCTTTATCTCAAAGTGTCTCAGAAATATTACAATGTTATTTTAATCAATATTAAGAGGCGATTATGTTAGTATGGACAAAATTAACCACAACATTATTAATTCAACAACTCAACATATTCAGCAACTGAATGTGCTTATTCAACTATCCCCTTCATCTCATCATTCCCTGTTCTGGCATGTTTTGTGGGAAATGATGGTCAGTGGCATCTCCAATTCTTGAATTGGGAAAAATCACTCTTGGCCAAGACAATTATTCTTAAAACCTTTTGATGCAACTAAAGTTTTTTACCTAAAGGACAGAAAGAAAAGGGATTGGAAGAAACTTAGACATAATATTTAGTAGATTTTGGAGGATTTTACTCCTAGTTGGCATAAAAGTAGATTTAAAGTTCTTTTATACAGTGAGTAAAAACACAAACCATTGTCATGGTTTAACCCTAGCCAGCAAAAAAGCACTACACAGCCACTTGCTCACTCCTGTCCCACCCAGAGGGATGGGGGAGAGAATCGGGAGGCTAAAAGTGAGAAAACTCATAGGTTGAGACAAAGACAGTTTAATAATTGAAATAAAATAAAGTAAAAGAGTAATAATAATAATAATAAAAGAATATACAAAGCAAGTGATGCACGATGCAATTGCTCACCACCTGCCAACCAGTCCCTGAGCAGCGATCGCTGCTCCCCAGTCCCCTCCCCCAGTTTATATACTGAGCATAGCGGCATATGGTATGGAATACCCCATTGGCCAGTTTGGATCAGCTGTTGCGGGTATGCTTCCTCCCAGCTTTTTGTGCACCTGGCAGAGCATGGGAAGCTGAAAAGTCATTGACTAGTATAAGCACTACTTAGCAACAACTAAAACGTCAGTGTGTTATCAACATTATTCTGATCCTAAATCCAAAACACAGCACTATACCAGCTACTAGGAAGAAAATTAACTCTGTCCCAGCTGAAACCAGGACAACCGTGCAGGAAACTTATGAATGATGGAAGTTTCTCAGTTTGAGAGCCATATTTCATCATCTCATAAATCCTATTTATGCTGCATTGAATGAACCATCTTAGGATCAATAATCAGATAGCTGTTTATAGAGATAAATATGGATAAAAGACCCTTTGTGGATTTTTTATCTGCATATATTAGGATTCTTAAAAATTTCTTTGTAATTTGAAATTTTTCAGAATCAATTAAGCATGCCAAACCACTGATAATGAGACTTCACAAACACACTGTATGGAGTTTGGATCAAGGGAATTTATCCCTTGACAGGAATTAATTTTACTGGCATGTGTAAACGAGTAGCAAGTGGAAAGTCTTATCTCTGTAGTTGTTCTAATTAGGCAGTGACATTTAACATTACAAGAATTTGAGATAGTGGAAAAGACATATAATTGAACTCATGTTAATGTGCTTGCTAAACATGAATATTAACATGTTTGTTGACATATTTCAGTGATTCTAATCAAGGTTTTCTGTAGTCATTTGGAACATAAGTATTAATAATATTGTAGCTGGACTAGTGTAAGTATTTGTTGTATGTTGGTTAAATTGTTCAGATTATAATTAGGCCAACAATAAATCCTTGGGTCTTCAATTACATAAGGTCTGTTCCCTTTTGCCCATAACGAGATTCTGAGTTAACATTTAAAAACACCTAACAACAAGGTCAGCAACAGTTTGTATATTTTTATGTTGAATAATATTTAAATGAATACAAAAATACATAAACACAGTCATTAACTGGTGGGGGGAATGTTGGAAAGYGAAGTGAATAGAGGTACTCCAGAGTCCTTGACATTGATTAGGGTCGCTTCATTCACTTCTATTACTTGAAAATTGACCAATGATTTGGTAGATTGTTGGACATTTGCACTATTGACCTAGTCATTTTGACAGGGCTTGAGTGGGGTTTCACATAMAAAAAAAAGAGTTTTCATCTTATTTTGGAAGGGCATAAAAGAGGTGKTTTTYTGTTGKTTTTTTTTTCCCCACTCAGATGACACATATCAACACAAATGATATCAAAAGAGTTTTAAGGAAGATGAAATATGAGACAGTTGTTAAAGAAGAACGTACTGTTGAGATCTACAGAGGTAGGCAGTGTATTAGTCTTCTGTTGATCAGGGAGGGAGGAGGGAAGAGCTAAAATCAAACACAAGTGTATGAAGARGAGAGGAAAGAGGAAAAGAGTGGACCTACGGATCCCACTTACCCAAGCCAAGAGAATCCATTTTCTATATAACAAAAGATGAAGGATACCTGGGGAAGTCCAAGGATTTAACACTGTTAAAAAATGTAATTCAAGTATTTYT
>JASVER010000002.1:15243646-15279722 GCA_030449065.1 Oceanodroma leucorhoa | reverse complement strand
AAAAAAAAAAGGTATCAACCRCTGAAATTTAATATGGGCCCATACCAACATGCAGGGCTATGCTTATACTGCTAAATGAAAAGTCAGATATCAACCCTTGCCCTGAGGCTAAATTGCTTCAGCTTTTTTTTAATCACACTGCTTGGCATCAGCTTTTTCCACAGGGAGATTCATCTTTGAAGAAGTTAGTTACCCATGAGAAACAGAGGGAATGAGTTAACAGTTAAACCATGGGTCAGGGTTTCAGTGCTAAACATATTCCCTTATTTCATTGTACAGACATATCACAAATTGCTTGMTAAGTCATTAAGGAAAAGAAAAATTATGTATTACGTAATGCATTACGTAAATAAGATCASGTTGTAATACCCCAAGCAGAAAGTAGCTATGCCATTTTAAATTGTTATGCATGTGTCGTAAGGTACTTGTCACCATGAACAGAAGTTCCAGAAATTCACCTATAAAGAAATGTTCCTTAAAAAGAGAAACACTCTAAGACATGTCAAAGTTGTTTCAAATAAAGACTCAAAAAACCATCAAAAGACACTTACTTTATATAACTTATTTTTATGAAAGCAAGAAAATTCAGAAAGCTTGATAGTTTGACTCAGCATGTAAGCTTTGTATTATCCAGATTTCTCTGGGTAGAGATTAACCTGRTCATATGAGATTTCTTCTAGGATTTTCAGTATTTTCAAATTTAGACTAGAAATATCACCAGTCTTAAAAAGCAACATATTTCCAAGAAGCATGTGTTGAAAATTTTTCATAAGGATAGATTTTATGTATCACAACAACTATGAGCTTCCTGGATGTAAGTGTGGCTTTTCTGAGGGGTGCATTTTTTCCCTGTTTATTATGTACTGCTACAAACTTAATGTGCCTTCATTTTCCTTTATTGCTTCAACGTTTTAAAGTAGTTCAAAATAATGAACTAAGTGTGTAAAAGTTGCTTCTTCTTTACAAGTTATGACTRTTTGAAGTGATGGGTCTTCCAGAATATCAGATCTTCAATAACTGTGTGCAGACTTGAATCTGTCATCTGGCCATACTAAATTCACTGTAGTTTTTCGATTAATATTGATGTCTTTTAAAAACACTTTAGATTTTGAGAAATCTTTCTTTTCTGCAAGCTATTAATATTTACTATTAAGTGTTTTCTTATTCTTTGCAAAATTTGGCTTTTGATTGCAATGTATGAAAAGAGTTGGGTGGAGAATTAGGCTAGAGTTAGGCTAGTTCATAAATGGTTAAGAAAATCCAAATTATCYGAAGATGTCAATAGGAATTTTACATGCATAGGATTTAAAACTATAAAAGATGACTGTACCTGTCTCCCAAGAGATACCATTATCTAGTGGAGTAAGTCTTACATAGAAAACATGTATGTGATATATAGCTAGATGTTTGGCCCAGTCTAATTGACCAGATTTCCTCCATAATAAAAAAAGAGAGAGAGAGTTATGGTTAACTTTTAGAGAGCTAATGTTAAATTGCATAAGCCTTACCTAATATCTCTGAGCAGCTGTTCATGGAAAATACTTTTTTTTAGGGTTTTTTTACTTAAAGTACATTCAATTTTATTTTTTTTTTTTTTTAATAAAATACCTCATTGTACACCATATGATCACAATCATAAGAAATAAYTATTAATGCAGATACAGGTATATTAGAGTTATATGTGGGGGCTTGTAAGTTCAATGGTGGGGAGTACAAGCATTTGCTTTGGCAAAAGAAGAAGCCTTAGTCTTTTATCAGAGATTCCRCAATACAAAGCACAAATTTGAGATTTCTAAGAATGATGGCAAAAGCCCATAACCATCTGAAGAATTAGATGATTTGAAGAAAAAGAGAGTAGAGAAATTGTATTTTAATATAAAATTTWGGGTTACCCTAGCAATGAAATTCTTATTCTTTGTATCCTTATACTGATAATCACAAACTAGCTTTCCTTTATTCTTTCCAGTAAAACATTTTAATAGGTCTCTGTTAGAAACTGAGTTTATATATTTGGAGAGCACTGAAACTGAAACATGCTTTCCCTTCTTTCCTGACATAAACCCCAACATAAAAAAAATATATTGCAACAAAAAAACAAACCAACCATACCAAACCAAACCACCAACAAACCACTTCTGTTTTCTTTTTCACAGTAGTCTTTTCCACTCCGAGGTCCTGAAAAGAAAACATTACATGTTTCACTACAAATTTTTCAKCTGTTTAATGACAATGTTATAATGCCAATTTGGCTAAACAAAGATGCACACAATAAATTAATCAGGTAAAATATACTTTTATTAACTGCTTATCTCTTTGAAAGCAAAAGCAACCTTAGCCTTGGGAGCTTTTCCATATAGTAGTGAAGCATCATAAAAAGTAGATAAAACCTTTTGCTGTCAAAACATCACTTTTAGTGATTTGTAGATGGAACATTAACTGAAAGGTTTGTGTTTGTGTTATGGAGTTTACTATCATAATATTGAGATACAGCAAAGGTAACCTTCAGATGTATCTTCATAAGATCTTTTATAGCTATCCAAACTTATACATTTTTAATACATATGGATAGATGTCATTGCTCACAACATAATTTCAGTCAGRAGAGAGAAAAGTACTTAGAAAAAGACTTCTTATTTATACCCTTTATTCTTTTAGGCACTAAGAATTTATTTCCTGTCACGTTGCTATGAAATTATGTTTCTTATCTTCAGTTGCTTTCCTTGCCATTAATTTTGGAGGAGACTAATGTGTTGGACTAATAGAATTCTTATGTTAATTTCCAATACATTTTGATTTTATCCTAATCTAGGCGAGTCAATGCTTGTTCAGAATAGTGAAAAATGCATCAAATTCATATGCATATAATGCATGCGTGGTTGCATAGATGTCAGCCTCATTTGGACATATACTTCAAGTTTTTTGTTTTGAAAATTTTTTTAGTCCATACTTGATTGCTTAACTGCTAAAAGTAGTCCTTCAATAATAGTGATTTCACCTATATTTATAAGTTAGATCCTATTTTCTTCATAATTAACTCACTGGTGTCTAAATATTACAATCTGCTTGAACTTGCATTGCTGTGTGTTTAAAACCAAAACGAGTAAGCCCAGAGTTTTTCACACAAGTTAATGTCACAAGTATGAGGCAAGCAAGCATAGTTGTGTTTTTCTTGAAGTGCTTGTGTGAAATTAATTATTATATTTTGTTATATATGTTGTCCACTGTGAGGTTACCATGACTAAGAAAAAAAGATTTACATAAAAACTGTCTTTGTGTCATCTCAGTCAAACAACCATCTTTCAAGATCTTTCTTTCCTTTTCATGATATTTTTTCACAACTTTGCTGAACATTGCTATCTGAATCAATGGTATTTAAGTCTTTGTTTTTCAAAGGCCTTTAACATTCCTACTGCATGGAATGGAAACTATAATTCTGGTTCTTAAAACACAGTAATACTTGTTAATGTGACAGGACGCTCTATTTGCAGAGGKTTTTTTTWATTTTTCTTTCTCTTTTTCATCTTCAACCGTCGCTTCCACCTCTGAACTTTAATGGTTGTATCCTACCTTTCATTTTAGAGTCTTGGATGTAGAAAAAGTTTCTCAGATGAACATTAGAGACTGAAGTTGTGAACTTCAGTCCAGACTTCAGTATTTCTTTGTCTATTGCCTAAGGACAGATGTATTGTACAGTATGCAGCCTAATAAGAAACTTATTTAATGTTGAAGTGAATAAATGTCACTGGATACTAAAAGGATCCTCATAACTGTAACGTCTATGGAGTTCTGGAAAAAAATTACAGTAAAATTGTCTATTGGTCTTCCAAATGGAGTTTGCTAAGTTCATGAGGGGGAGGAAACAGGAACAGGTGCTTCAAGGCATCTCTATAATCCTGTGTTCCTATGTCTCCAATAAAAACAATGGAGGGTATTAAATATCTACTTCATAGTATCATAGAATCATAGAATCATAGAATCATAGAAGCATAGAATCATAGCATCATAGTGTCACAGCATCACAAAATCATAGAATAGTTTTGGCTGGAAGAGACCTTTAAAGATCATCTAGTCCAAACCCCCCCTGGAATGAGCAGGGACATCTCCAACTAGATTGGTTGCTCAGAGCCCTGTCCAACCTCACCTTGAATGTTGCCAGGGATGGGGCATCTACCACTCCTCTGGGAAGCCTGTTCCAGTGTCTCACCATACTCATTTAAAAAAAAAAGTTCTTCCTTACATCTGGTCTAAATCTACCCTCTTTTAGTTTAAAAACATCCCCCTTGTCCTGTTGCAACAGGCCCTGCTAAAAAGTTTGTCCCCATCTTTCGTATAAGCCCCCTTTAAGGACTGAGAGGCTGCAATAAGGTCTCCCCAAAGCCTTCTCTTCTCCAGGCTGAATAACCCCAACTCTCTCAGCCTTTCTGCATAGGAGAGGKGTTCCATCCATCTGAACATTTTTGTGGCCTTCCTCTGGACCCGCTCCAACAGGTCCATGTCTTTCTTGTGCTGAGGGCTCCAAAGCTGGATGCAGTACTCCAGGTGGGGTCTCACCAGAGCGGAGTAGAATCATAGAATAAAATCATAGAATCATTAAGGTTGGAAAAGATCTTTAAGATCGAGTCCAACCATCAAACCAACACCCATGCCCACTAAACCAYGTCCTGAAGCGCCACATCCACACGTTTTTTGAATGCCTCCAGGGATGGTGACTCCACCACTTCCCTGGGCAGCCTGTTCCAAGGCTTGACAACACTTTCGGTGAAGAATTTTTTCCTAATATCCAATCTAAACCTACCCTGGTGCAACTTGAGGCCATTTTCTCTCATCCTATCGCTWRTTACTTGGGAGAAGAGACCRACACCCRCCTYKCTACARCCTCCTTTYGGGTAGTTGTAGAGAGCGAGAAGGTCTCCCCTCAGCCTCCTCTTCTCCAGGCTAAACAACCCCAGCTCCCTCAGACGCTCCTCATAAGACTTGTGCTCTGGTCCCTTCACCAGCCTCGTAGCCCTTCTCTGGACACRCTCCAGCACCTCAATGTCCTTCTTGTAGTGAGGGGCCCAAAACTGAACACAGGATTCGAGGTGCAGCCTCACCAGTGCCGAGTACAGGGGCACGATCACCTCCCTCTGCCTACTGGCCACACTATTCCTGATACAGGCCAGGATGCTGTTGGCCTTCTTGGCCACCTGGGCACACTGCCAGCTCATATTGAGCCAGCTGTCAACCAGTACACCCAGGTCCTTTTCTGCTGGGCAGCTTTCCTGCTCTTCCCCAAGCCTGTAGCGTTGCCTGGGGTTGTTGTGACCCAAGTGCAGGACCCGGCACTTGACCTTTTTCAATCTCATGCAATTGGCCTTGGCCCATTGATCCAGCCTTTCCAGATCCCTCTGCAGAGCCTTCCTACCCTCAGGCAGGTCACCACTCCTGCCCAACTTGCTGTTGTCTGCAAACTTACTGAGGGTGCACTCGAACCCCTCATCCAGATCATTGATAAAGACGTTAAACAAGACAGGCCCCAAAATTGAGCCCTGGGGAACACCGCTMGTGACCGGCCACCAACCGGATTTGACTCCGTTCACCACAACTCTCTGGGCTCGGCCGTCCAGCCAGTTCTTTGCCCAGCAAAGAGTACACCCGGCTAAGCCATGAGCCGCCAGCTTCTCCAGCAGAATGCTGTTGGAGACAGGTCAGTAGTTTCCAGGGTCCTCTTTTCTACTCTTTCTAAAAATGGGTGCAATGTTTCCCTTTTTCTAGTCACCGGGGACTTCACCTGACTGCCATGACTTTTCAAATATCATGGAGAGTGACTTGGCAACTACATCAGCCRATTCCTTCAGGACTGTGGGATGCATCTCATCAGGTCCCATAGACTTGCATATATTCAGGTTCCTCAGGTGGTCATGAACCTGATCTTCTCTTAAAGTGGGAGGGACTTTGCTCCCCCAGTCCCTGTCTTGCAGTCCATCCACTCGAGAAGTGTGGGAAGCAAGGCTGCCATGAAGACTGAGGCAAAAAAGTTGTTGAGTACCTCAGYCTTCTCCTCATCTGTTGATACCAGTTTGCCAGTCTTGTTCATCAGGGGATGGTACGTTTTCTTTGACCTTCCTTTTCTGGCTGACATAGCTGTAGAAGCCCTTCTTATTATTCTTTACATCTCTTGCCAAGTTCAGCTCCATCCACGCCTCAGCCTTCCCGACCTCATCCCTACAAAACAGGGCAGTGTCCCTATACTCTTCCCAGGATACCTGTCCCTGCTTCCACTGCCTGTTCATTTTATTCTTGCCCTTTAGTTTGACCAGCAGGTCCCAACTCATCCATGCTGGTCTCTTGCCTTCCTTGCCTGATTTCTTACACCTGGGGATCGAGAGCTCTTGTGCTCTATGGAAAGCGTCCTGAAAGATCTGCCAGCTCTGTTCTGCTCCCTTGTCCCTGAGGGCAGTTTCCCAGGGAGTCCTATTGACTAACTCCTTGAACAGCTGGAAGTTTGCTTTCCTAAAATTCATGGTCTTGATTTTACTCTTCGCCTGACCCATATCCCACAGGACTGCAAACTCCACCAGTGCATGATCACTGCAGCCCAGGCTGCTTCCAATCTTAATGCCTCCAATTAGCTCACTTGTGTTGGTGACCAACAGGTCCAGTAATGCATCCCCTCTGGTAGGGCGGTCTATTACCTGGCTTATGAAGTTATCCTTAAGGAGTCTCCTGGATTGCCTACARCTTGCCGTGCTACTTTTCCAGCAGATGTCGGGGTGATTGAAGTCCCCCAGAAGGATGAGAGCCTTTGAGTGCGATGCCTCCTGTAGCTGGGGTAAGAAGGCTTCATCAACAGGCTCCCCTCGAGCAGCTGGCCTGTAGTAGACATTAACCACAGGGTTCCGTTTGCTGCCTTGGTCTCTAATTCTTACCCATAAGCTTTGAACCTGCTTGTGGCTGTTCTTCAGAGACAGCTTTTCACACTCTATCCATATCTTGATGTAGAGGGCAACCCCTCCGCCCCTCCTTCCTCACCTGTCCCTTCTGAACAGCCTGTAGCCATCGATAGCTGCACTCCAGTTATGGGATTCATCCCACCAAGTTTCAGTAATGGCAACTAGGTCATAGCTTTCTAGCAGCATGGTGGTTTCCAACTCCTGTTTGTTACACATGCTGCATGCATTGGTGTAGAGGCACTTCAGCTGGGCTGTTGTTCCTTCTTAGAGGAACAAACCTTAATTGTTTGGAGTTATTTCACCGGTGTTTCCCTGTTGACTCCTATTACCTCAGGAGCCCCTGGCTCATCTCCGTAAGACTTCAAGTGTGCTCCAGTGTACCCAGCATGTMTCAGCACAACAGGCTGAGGGCCCTCGCTAGCACCCCATCCCTCTAACCTTGGCATGTCACCCCACAGCTCGTCACAGGCAAGCCTGATATTATGCCCCTCCCCCTTCAGTTATAGTTTAAAGCTCTGTTAATRAGCCCCACTAGCTCGTAAGCAAAGACCCTCTTCCCCCTTTAAGAAAGGTGAATCCCATCCAATGCCAGCAGACTTGGTGCCTTGTAGGCCATCCTATTATCGAAAAAACACAAATTGTGGCTGTGACACCAGCCACAGAGTCATATATTAATAGACTGGGTCCGTCTGTTTCTTCCGGTGTCGCTGCCTGCAACTGGAAAGATAGAGGAAAAAATAACCTGTGCTCTAGATTCCCTTACCTACTGTCCCAAGGCCCTGAAGTCTCTTTTGATTGCTCTTGGACTGTGTGTTGCGGTTTCATCGCCACCCACATGGAAGAGTAATAATGGGTAATAGCCCGAGGGCCATACCAGGCTAGGAAGTTTCCTGGCAATATCCTTAACCCYGGCCCCAGGGAGGCAGCAGACTTCCCTAAAAGGAGGGTCTGTCCAGCGTATTGGACACTGTTCCCCTCAGAAGGGAGTTGCCTACAACTATAACCCGTCCTTTCTTCCTCGTGGAGATGGTTGCGATATAGGGGGGAGGCCTTTCTGACCTTGGCAACACCTCTGTTGTAGATGGACCATCATACACATCATCCATTGACTAGCCTTCCACATCCAGAACCTCATACCTGTTGTACAGAGGCACCTGGGAAGGTGAAGTGGGCAAGGAGGGGGTTCACCTGCTGCCCCAAGTGTGGGCTTGCCTCCATGTTCTTATGTAAAAACATACTTCCCTCCACATCCCCAACAAACCAAGAATGCTGACTATTAATCACTCTTATTCTTTTCTTTGTTACTCAAGGGCTTTTTGAAAACTAAAATCCCATCAAATTTTGAAAAGTTGAAACTATCAGACTTGTTAGCTGCTATTGAAAATRTGAGCATGGGTATATTGCCTGAATTCATACTCTATCCTTTTTTGGGATCCAAATAGTTGTATTAATTCATACCTTCAGGTATTATGATATTAATGTGCACTGCCTATTTTTTTTTTTTCTCTAGTCTAAGTGTATTGCTAAGCTGCAGTATTATTCTTGCAGGTGAAACTAGTGGAATTTTAATAGAGTTATTTTGAGACACTGTATAGCTAATTTTTAACAAATAATACAAATTTGAGATCAAATTAATATGCTTTAAAATAAACTCTGCTTGGAAATAAAGTAATMATATTTTTTTCCTGTCTTGTATTGTGGTAGACATGCATGTGATACTTTATTATGTTATTTTATGTTACTGAGAAATAGATGATCATAGATACAATCTGACAGAGAAATAATAAAGCAAAAATATATATATATATTTTAAAGTGCAAAAAATACATCAAATACAAGGCGTTTTTTTATGTAGAAAACATGAGCTAAATTTTCATAGCACTAATCAGAATTGTGTAGAATCAAGATCAGAAATAGAGGCATCACACTGCATGCTGGAACAGAGTACTCTRTTCTCACCATTTCCAGTGTGAGACTGCTTTGCAGAGCTGACCTAGGGACTTTTCTCAGAAAGCACTGCAGCTTTGCAAAATACAGTTGCTTTATGCTCTAGATACATATATCATCCTTCTGGTGAGATAAGTTTTCTTCTACTTGGCTATGTTGTCTGCATATTCTGAGTAAATGAATTGTAAAAAAATGTTTACTACTCTCAGCAAAAGAATTGCAAAAAAAAAAAAATATTCCCCTAGCAGGACACATAAGGAAGAAATTAGAAGTTTTGCAGGAGATCATTTTGTGTAAAACCAGAAGGAATCATATTACAATGGCAGTAGGAGCAGACAGCTCAAGAGATGTAAGTAAATAGAGATTTTCCTGTTCCACTTTACAATGCTTTAAAAGTGCAGGTTGGAAACTCCTAACTCACAAATTTGGTATTCATCTTGCATAAACACAGATTCAGCCTTGACATGTGCATGTACACTTACTTACATTTTTGTTCCATGTGTGAAAGACCAATAAAACACAGATATTCTTTCTATGCTGCAATAGAAGCTAGAATAACAGGAAATGGACTTTTATGGGAACTAGGATTCAACAGTTTTATGATGATCATCAGTGAATTAGTAGCAACAAAGGTGATTGCGAATAACACAGGTCCCTATACTCCATGTAGCATTTCTAGTTCATTTGAATCCTATGCACCTTCATTTGTATATAGGAAATGCGGATCCAGCAATCCAAACTCACTCCTTCCGCAYCAGTACAGAGAGTAGAGAGCACTTAGACGTTAGAGCACTTGAAACCCCGAAGAAGAGACCTGCTCTACATAGAGTAAAAGGGTGATCACTTCTGTACATAGACATAGACATAAACGAAAGCCAAATGCAAAACAATTGAGAACCAATCCCAAGCATGAAATGCAGCTTTCTTGTGGAGACGATGGTAGAACAGCCATGTATACTCTCAAACTCCGGTCGTTCTGAGTCATTCTTGATTATCTCCCATATTCTCCTGGTCTATTATCAGTCCACTTACAGACCTCTGCACTCCTGAGATAAGAGACTTCTTCTTTCACTGTTTGGACTATGTGTCTAAGCGTCTGTGTGTGTGAAGGTTTTAACTTTCAGTTTCAGGAAGGTGTTAGGATGATATTTGGTTACCTTATCTGAAATTTTCTCAGATTTTCTGCCTTACCTATGATAGTATGGATTTAAAGGGACTTTCTTATTCTTATTACTATGGCATGGTAGTATTACCATGTACATAATTTAAAGATGAGTAAATGTCAATTTTTATTTCACACCAAAATGAACTAGAATGTCATTAAAAGTCAGGACACTGATTTTTTATCTTTTTCTTTACCTACATTATTTCTTCTTTCCAAGATTATTTTGCTACAGAAATCCTAATTTTAATCTAAATCACTCGTCTGCTTTAAGATACCTTTAAACCATTCATGCTGCTGCAACACTTAAGATTTATGATTCTCTTTTAATATGGGCATATTTCTAGTCCACAGTCACTATTACTAGCTGGATTTCCAAAATCCTTACTAATATATCAAGCATTTTCGAATATCTATAACTTATTTTTATGTAATCCATAGGCCTAGAGGCTAGAATGGATTTTCCAAGTATGTTCATCTATGACCTGAACTTGCACTTCACATCTTAAAGTGTGTGGTGCCTGGATCTAAATCTAAATCTAATTCATTCAGATGTTGTAATGGAAAACATCAACTTCCTGTACAGATCATCTGTCTCCCGAGTAAGTTGCAAGTTGTATATCAACTAGACAATTTCAGTCTTTCAGATCAATGTCTTATGAATTACGTTGGTTTCACATGAGGAAATCTATGACTCAGATTTTTCCATGGGGCCCACTGTGTTCTTCAGTGTCCCCAGAATTCATATCACATTGCTAAATTTATGACAGCATGTAAAGTACACATTCTTACTTTTTTTTTTAATCAGATCAAATATGTTATATTAAAAGTTATAATTAAATAGCACATACAGTTACCTTTCATATTTTATTATCTCTAGATAGGTAAATGCCTCCTTTAAAAACAAAACAAATAAAAACCAGTAAATCTGTATGGACTATAGAGAGCTTTTATGTAGCCTTGTATATCAATCCCTCAAAGGAAACAATTCATTCTGGAAACATGGATTGGAATGGGAAAGCTAGAAAATGGGTAGAGGAAGGCACTTGCTTAAAGCTATCAGATTTTTTATTTCTAGAAACTATTGAATTATTTCAGCTTAGTATGAGTGAAGTCCTGCCAGGTGTCCTGACTGTGAAACAGATATATTCTTTACTGCTGACCTGAATGCCAGCTACGGGGTGAAATATAACTCTTCTGTGCTGCTGTTTTGCCTCAGCATATACTATTGCAGCAAATGCAATTTTGTATCTTTCTACTCAGCATTTCTGAGCCATGGTTTCATTATTCTGCTCGTTTTTGCATAACCTTGTTTACAAACYCAATGGTATCAAGAGAGGACAGAACCTTCCCTGATATTCGAAGGATGTGAAAGTCCTCTGTGTGCCTTTCCTTCTATCTGCATACAGTTCATGCAGCCTTGGAGTGTGGCTGACCTGGTACAGTGGTTTCTGCACGTTGGTGTAACATTTTCCGCAGTCTTTTTCACCACTTGGGACGTAAGCAATCCAGGACCTGCACTACTAAGTGCAGGCATCATCTGTTACCTCTCACTGCAATGGGATCCATTTGTCTCATTGTCAGATGCTATGAATCTTGGCCTTTCAGTCCTTCCCATAATTGCTCCATAACACTCTCTGCTGTGCATTCTCCCAGTTGCCCTCAAAGATGGGATGCAGAGCCCTACCTGTATCTGTCACACAGCAGACATTTACTGCAGGGCAAATCATAGCTACTTTGGCTTCAAGGATGTGAAATATTTTTCAGCTCAGTTTCACAGCCTGCTATAGCTAAATTTACTCTGGTGACTTTCCTTAATTGGTTTGGTAGCATGTCAGCAGCTGGCATATAATGATAAGAACTAAAGAGCCTGCTAGCATATATTATTGAATAAAAATTCTGATGTCTTCTATTCTTTTATGAACTTTTCAGTTTAATTGTAGTCAGTCCCATATCCAACAAAGAAATCCACAGGACCATTGTGCCTGCATGCTGCCACAATTAAATTGTGGTGCCCTGTGTAGTAAAGAAGTGTCCTTACCTCTATGCCTTGACAAGAGCATGGCAGAATTTCGGTTTTAGAATTTCAAATCTGCCAAGTGGCACTTAATATTACTTCTTGCCCTCACGTTCAACTCATTTTTGAAACAAACACCTAGAGATACAAAGTTTTTTGTGGTTTTACATCTGGCATATAAAACATACTAACCAAATTCGAGCAAAGTTCCTTCAAGTCACAGAAAAGGTTTTTCATAGTGTGAATACACATCTTTATATATCCTTCTCTGACAATTGCTAAATAAATCTTCACGCTGGAAAAGCTGAGGAATGCAGGGACTTTTCACCACCCTACCCAAGTCATTTAGGCTTCACCTACAAAGCAATGTCATGCAAATATCCACGTTTACCCACATACTTTACTTACATCCAACAGTGATCTGTCTGGGAAAGCAGAACCTGTAAATCCATTTCACCTCTGCAAATGTACAAGCAGTGCTGAATGGCACATCTAGATTTACTCTCATTTCCGCATTAACCTGCAATATCAAGAGTACTACACTGCTTCCTGTACCTAAGTTATCCTTACATGCCTGAAATAGAAGGTAAAAGCTTTTGAAGGTTTCACCATGATCTGGCCTCCAATTCTCAGTCCAGGCTTCTAACTGTATTATCAGACTTTGAGTTTCTAGTTAATTTCCCCAAAAAGTTCTTCATTTTAGGAGTGACACCTGTGAGAGACTGAAAGAGTTAATGTGACKTTGATGCCTCAAACACTGTGGCAAATGRGTCCTGCATAGCAGTGATAAGGTGCAAATGAGGAGCCAGATAACAAACAGGACAGGCAGGGCRTGCGGAAGGGTGCGCAGCTCCCTGTTCTGCCCAAGCCGGACATCTCACCATATACAGCAAAAGCTCACACAGAGTTTATCTGAGGAAGGGGCTCACGACCACCTGAAGACCACCGAGAGACCTCTTGCGACCACCCCTCACCACAACAGCGCTTGCACGAAAAGTTCTAGAAACTGCGTGGCTGATGCAACCGAGGGGTAGGGGACAACTATAAAAGGACACCAGCCCAAGGAGCCGGCGCGCACCCGCCACCGGAGGATTGCTGCACCCGTCATCGTTGTCATCACGGGATCCAAGGGTGGTGATATCTCTCTTTTTCTCTTTTCCTTTCTTTCCTTTTCTTCTTCTAAATGCTTTAATAGAACCCACATTGCCTATCACTACGCTTTCTAAGTTCGGGTTGTTATTGTAACGCTTTCCCAGTTCAGCTTGCTTCTGCCTTAGATAAAAATACTTAAACCGATCATTTGGCGTCGTTTCACCTTAATTTAGCCCGAGGGATTTCGAAACCTTTACAACCCCCTGGTCCAATCAGGCYGGGTCGTGACAACACCTTACAATACACCTTGTAGGAAGACCACATGTAGTTTTGCTGCACAGGGTTGTAGTTGAAGTGGAACAACAGTTCTTAGTGTTTAATCTTTTCTTACAGAAAAAAACTATGTGAGTTTGTTTGGCATATCTTCATTTTCCCTCTGTCTAAAGCTTACTTCATAGAGACTTGACGGCAACCTCTTCTTGAAGTGGTTGCAGATAACTCAGTGTCTGCTGTTTACCCTCAGTAAGTGTGGCCTCTGGTTAGCTTCCACAAGAAAGTCATTGTGTTGACACAGAGGTAGGGACATGGTTAAACTTTCTCTATTCTTCAGAACATTCATGGACATGTGTGAGTGACTGGGATCTCRGTGAACAAAGACACTTAAGTGCTCACATAAATACTCAACCACAGCAGGACTGCAAATTGTAGTCTCAGGGGAAGAAAAAACAAAACAAACAACACAACTAAATATTAAACCTTCTGAAGCAGAAACTCTCTTAGAATTATCTACAGTTTCAGATTGTTGACTATTTTTTTCTAGCCCAACCACAAATAGATAAATACATGTTTCCTAAGCAAGGGAAAAAACCCGATCTTGTGTCATTTGATTAGTTTCTCTCCTCCTTTCCCTGTCAGCCTCTTATCATGAATAAAAGTAAAATGGCCAGCTAAAATACAAAATATTACCTTGAGGTGACCTTAGATCCTCTACCAGCTACTAGTATAGTGAAGATTACTATGTTTCATAGGTTTTTAGCTCTGAAAAATAAATCTCCCTAGATCCTATGGTCTAGAAGTCTGTATTTAAGTCTGCATTTAACCTAGATTTCTTTGAAAGGTTTGCAAACCTCTTCAGACTTTATTATGGACATAGATAATGTATTATCTTAGGGCTGAAACCAACCACGCATTTTTGAGTGATTTTATTGTATCTTACGACATTTTGCATGCATGCTTCTTGCTGTTGTCATCATTCTTGACTTTCAAGATGTATTGTTGGTTTGTGTTTGGATAAATGCCCTGCAGGTGTCTCCTTTGTATTGTACTTTTATCCTTTAGGTTTATTCACATTTCCAAAACGAAACACTTAAAGTAGTCTTAATTATCTGTGCATGATCTCTTTCCATACGTTTTGCTTTCCATTCATGTGATTGCCCTCTTTTCTACCTAAAAAGTTATCTAGTGTACTCAATTTAATCCTAGAGAACATCTCAATTTGGATCTTGGTGTGAAAAGAAGAAATAGGAACCTCTATTGGATTAATATTACTGAATATTAGAAATACACAGAAATACAGTTTATCCTGAGTAAAATGTATACAGTTTGTGCATATTTTGATTTTATTTTTTTTCCCCGAYGGAAGATTTTATATATTTATTAAAGCCATTTTTAGAATAATGCTTGTTGTGGTTTAACCCCAGCCGGCAACTAAGCACCACAGAGCCACTCGCTCACTCCCGTCCAGAGGGATGGGACAGAGAATCGAAAGATTAAAAGTGAGAAAACTTGTGGGTTGAGATAAAGACAGTTTAATAGGCAAAACAAAAGCTGTGCATGCAAGCAAAGAAAAACAAGGGATTCATTGACCACTTCCCATCGGCAGGCAGGTGTTCAGCCATATCCAAGAAAGCAGGGCTCCATCACGGGTAACGGTAACTTGGGAAGACAAATGCCATCACTCTGAATGTTCCCCTTTCCTTCTTCTTCCCCCAACTTTATGTGCTGAGCATGACGTCGTATGGTATGGGATATCCCTTTGGTCAGTTGGGGTCAGCTGTCTCGACTGTGTCCCCTCCCAGCTTCTTGTGCACCCCCAGCCTGCTCACTGGTGGGGTGGTATGAGAAGTAGAAAAGGCCTTGACTCTGTGTAAGCACTGCTCAGCAATAATGAAAACAAATCCAAAACATAGGCCCATACTAAGTACTATAAAGAAAATTAACTCTATCACAGCCAAAACCAGCAGAATGCTACTTTAGAATACTTTTCTTTATGTATTTATGTCGTTAAAATTAGTTCTTACATAATGTTTGCTCTTTGTAATTATAGTCACTACTTTTCCCAAATCTTATCTCATTTTAAGGAACAATAATTAAACTGAAAACTAATCCACAAAACMCTTTGTAATCTTGGGTATGCAATGAAATTAAAATATTTCCATGCTCCTGATCATCTTGAAACATGCAAATGAGGTTTATTAACTAAACAATATTGGGAATTCAGYTCCCAGATGCTTCAGAATTTATGCTGGAGTTTTACAGTAAATTGATATTACTATGTAATAGTGTATTGGCTCCCCTATATTTTACCATCAGTGAAATTAAAATGATCTGAGTTCCAGGAAGTCTAGTTGCCTCTCATGATGTGAGGTTTAATGTATGTGGATTCACATTTCAGGTTTAGTGCAAGCACTCSTCAGTCTGAAGGCAATTGCCCTCACCTGCTGCTAAAGGAACACTCTTTCCGTGTTCATTAGAGCATTGCTTGGGCAGGCTAACCATAGCAGCTCCTTGATGCAGCTGATCCACATCTCCCTCTAGACAGGAATCTTGTGGAGTGCTATTACATTAAGCTATCTGAAATGGTGATTTTCTGGCTCCTAACATTTTTTGTCCACGCAGGGCTTTTATACGTTAATAATGCTTTGCAGCATTACAACGCTTAAGTAAAAAAACACTCAAGTCAAAAGCTTGGAAGAAGATGGATTCTGAGGTTTTCTTTGATTGGGCTTTATATTAAAAAGATGAGCTGCTTTGCATCCATTAAAATGTTCCCAGACTAGACTGGTGTTTCATATGAGGTTTGTTGTTGCTTTCTTTGGACTATAAGGATTGTAATTATTTATGTCTTCAGACTTCTTTTGCATCAAGAAATCTCTGAAATTTCTGTCTTAAGGTCTCTGTTTTTTTGATTCTGCTTCAATGTTTCTATCACCTTTTGCTAGCATTTGGGAAGAGATTGCTGCTAATATCTATTACACTCCTTGGAAGGAGAATATCTTCCTTAGAGTGTTATTATTGTGAAAACTCACAGGTAGTTCCCAACAAGGAAACAGGGCTGCCATTATGGCTGACACACAAAAAAAAACCCACAACAGCCTTATTTTTTTGGCTGTTCCCTAGCAAGAATGTGAACTTTCTAGAGAAAATATGGACATCCCTAGTTTTCCTTAATAGTATAATTATATTTTCCAGTCATCTCCAGTGCTTATGTTTGATTGTCCCACAACCTTAGTAGAGAAAGAAGTAATAGCATTTGGAGCTTCATTCTTCATCCTGTGGTGAATCCTGAAGTATCCTAGATTTTTATTATTCAAACGTTCATCCAACACAGAATGGGTGCATTTAGTCCAGCAGTGCAAAGGTACTGTATACAGACTAATAGGGGACTCATGTGAGATGCCAGAGATCCAGATTCAAGTATTTACTCTTGTTACTGTTAATAATTCTGTAAAATGGCTAAACTCCAAAAGATTTAAGGAAGTTTTATATTCCAGAATACCTGTCTTGGAACTGTAAATTCTGYGTTGATGTTAATCTGAAATAGAACATCTGGTACAGTCAGAAATTCAGTGAACCTTCCTTCTGCTTCTTAAATCATATTCAGCAACATTATTGTAGGGTGATCAGTTTCTCATGTTTGCTTGGTTTTTTGTTACATCTTTTCTTCCTGGCAGAGGAGGAAGGACCAATATGAGRCATGAGTATTTTTTTCATCCATGAAGATATGGAATTTTTAGCACCATTATACCTCTGTAGCAAAACCAAACTACTTAGGTTAAAACACCGGCTAAATTGCAACTGTTAAAATTAGTTTCAGTTTAAGCAAAGCTATTTAACTTTGAAGTGAAAGGAACTGGAGAAGAAACATTCATGTACTGACCAGCAGCTGAAAGAGAATTAAAGAATCTCTGATTTACAGCTATTCTTTATTGTCTTTAACCTGAGGTTGGTATTTGAAGGTAACAGTTTACATGTGAAGAAGTATTTGGCATGCTAATGAAACAGCAGGAATAGTCTCAATATCATCTGAGATCTTTACATTTGCAGGGTCTATCACTTACTGCACAAGTGTTCAAAGCATTTGGTTACTGTACACACCTATTTTTTTAACCTCCTCCTGATCTCTTCCTCCTGCCCAATGAATAAGCTGCATTTGGAAGGATTTTCAGAAACACACTTTTCATCCAAGTCTGTTCTTCACTCACTTAGGCTTAGTGGTGATATGAATCTGAGATACCTTAGTATCTTAAAAACAGATTTAAAAATTTATTTCTGACTACTGCTATTGTTTAAACTAAAGTTGTACAATTTCCTCTTGTGAATCAGACTATAAATATATTTATTTTGCAGATTTTTATGGCAAAACTTTTATATATGTATATATACACATATATATAATTRTTACTTACATGGGTGTTCTAAAGGGCCATGGGAAAACAGAAGACTCTAAAAGAAACCATATATGTTTGAGCTTTTCTCCACTGAGAAAATACACTGAAATAGCAGATCATAGTTGCAGCAGCAGCTGCTACTGAAGAAATTAAAAAAATAAATATAATACTATAGGTCTTTTCTACTTCTTTGACCGAGAAAAACAGAAAGGAATCATGTTACTGAGAAAACATTACATACACCTAAAAAGAGTTTGCAAAGAAAGACAAGATTTACATTTCATTTCACACTTCTCTTTAGATACCCCTTTGTTCACTTTGTTTTTCCTTATTGTTCCTGAATATCAGATAAGGATATAACATCTTTGAAAATAAAAATATGGAAGGGAAAAAAAATGATTTTGAAAAATAAAAATACAAGAGAAAGATCAATTGAGGAAGATTTTAAAGGTAAGTTTTCTAATAATGAATGTGAAATACAAGCAATGCTGATGGGTTAAGTGTTTTGATGTGAGTGTACATGGCATGGTTTTTCCTCTCTTCTATAGCTAAAATCAGTAAAACCATTTTACTGTCATGACTTCTCTTCCATTGTTGATTCTCAATACACTGAGTGCTGTGTTTGCTCTGCTCTTAAAAGGTGTTATCACTACAGCCACCATAAGTCTAATGATGATGAGAATATTTGGGTTTTTTCTTTTTAATAGCCATGGCACACTACTAATTGGAAAATCATTCTCTGCAAGCAAAGGAAACCCAAAGAAAATTAAATAATGGGTGTTATTTAAATGTTAACATGAGTAACATTATGGCTTTGTCACTATGGGAATGACTGCAGAAATTTGGCACTATAGCAGGAACCTCATTTACAAACATGACCAAGCCAGTAATGATTCTGAGATGAAGACAAAGTGTCTTTAGATCCAAAAATGTTTAAATTAAAATATTTTTAGCTGCAGAATGTTTTCTTGCAATGAAATGATGTGCAAACAAATGCAAGCACAACATTAAACAGAAAACCAGAAAGTTAAGAGGCATGCTAGAGACATGGCAAATTAGCACTTCACATATTTATGACTTATAAAACAACAGCACTTGAAGTAATGCAAAACAGTCTAATAGAAATGAAAAGTGTGTCAGAGACATCAAAGAAAASATCCATTAAATCAATATTAATCCAAAGTGTTCTGTTATTTAAAGAAAAAAACATGGTAATGCAACATTAATTTAAATACTTGGAAGTCACAAAATTCAAAATGCTAACTTTCCCTCTTCATTTAAAACACAGGGAGACAGATTTTATAGCATCATGTGTAACTATAATAGAAAAATAACAAGCATACTTTGTGTACGGTAAATTGTGGTACTAGCAAAAGGAAGCCAAATTAAAATATTACTAGCCAATATTTTGAATATTTTCTTTAAGTTGAAGAAAGTTCTGGATGAAAGTTCTCATCAATTGTATGAGAGTTCAGTTAAAGTGTAGAATTTAAATATATAGTAGTTTAAATAATTTTATATCTGTCTCAAATATTATGAAAAAAATAATCTTCTGAGTTAATTATCTTTTCCCAAAATCTAAAGTTACAACTGATTATAGGGTTGCCTTGTTGACACACTGTTCAAATGCTTAAAACCTTGATTTGCTTATCTAGCCAAATGCATAATTGACAGGCGTAATTCAGTCCATATAACCTTAAACATCAGATCACTAAAATTGCTGTTTTTCTAAAGTAGAAATGAGAGTTGATAAATTCTGGTAACATTGATCTAAAATGTTTCCAACTATCTTGAACTAGCTTTATTGCTAGTATATGGAATACAAAGTAATATACTYTGAAGTCCTTTATCTGAACCTACAGTAGCCTAATACTGTTGAGCTGAGAGTTCACTGAAAGGCACTCTTTCTTGCTTTCACCAATTCCCTTGTGCTCATTATGGTATTTCCCGGACCCCCATTTGGCTGATTCAGWTCACTAAACCAGCAGAAAGAAAATCTAGGAAAAAAACAAAYGGGTAAGTGAACACATTTCAAGTCATCATCGACAAACTGAATCAAAGAAGAGTCTTATGCCTTATAAGAGCCAACACAACATATATTATTGCTAGCAAGGAAGTAAAATTCTTTCTCAAGTATTTCTTGCTAACAAAGTCCGAATTTATGACAAGATCTGTATAAGAAGGTTTCATAATTAATTTGTACAAATATCATTTTTCTGTTTTTGATTACAAGAATAGAGCTTCACAGAATTATAGAGCAAATACAAACTCAAACTAATCTAAGCATATTGACAGTACAGAGCATGGCAATAACAGCAGAACAAAAAGCATGAGAGTTGGAACAGACTGTTTTTAGTAAATCTGCAGTGAAAGAAGAATGATGTAAATAAACAACAGCAGCATTTTTGTTTATTTTTTCTGAATATTATCTGTGCCAAGGAATAGGGTAATACAGTGAAGGCACCTGCTAAAAATTAAGGTAGCTCTAGAAAGGAAAGAAAATGGGAAGACTGAAAATGAGAAAATAAATTGAAGTAAAAACTAATAGTACCATAATACAGAAAAGATAAATTTAGATGAAGGTAAAGGATGAGAAATATTTGAACTGAACCAAAACCAGAAAAGAACATTGACACTGAGCTTAATAATATTTCTGATACCACTCATGACAGATGTTATCTTTTGAAAAACAGAAAGTAGATAGCAATTTTCCTTTGAAATGTATTCTGATTTTTCTGACCCTTAAAAATAACATAAAAAAGGAAACAAATAAATCTATTCTTACTTTAAAATGCATGTTAATTTTGTTAATTCTGTGTAATTTAAATAGTGACCCTTTCACCAAGAGAAAATTAATGGATGCAGATACTTGAGGGATTCCACGTCTGCTTTCATGTCCAGTTTTCTCTGCTAATCTAAGTGGAATAGACATGATTCCACTTTTTTTTTTTTTTCCATGGGAGTGAAAATTCTTTTAAACTGCCGTCTATCTGTTTGGAGCTGTAGCTTCCCTGTATGGCAGAAATTCAACATCTAAACTGTTTTTTTTCTCTCCAAAAGGTGCAAGTTCCTCCAAAGGCCTTGGAAAGAAAGTGACATAAAATGGGATAAATTACCACTTTATTAGCTGAGGAGTTTATAGGAAAGCTTGTTGCTGTGTCTATTCTGAAAAATCATCAGCAGGTAATAATTAAGAAATTCTGAGCAAACTCACTGAAAACAGAAACTCTCTTATAGACAAATAATATGCCATCCTTACTAGTAGAGTTCCTTTTTTAGGTAACAGAAATACCAGAGGAAGGGTCAATGCTATATAAGGTAGTACCATTACTATGCAAGGCTATTTACTTTCTTTATAGTTTTACCTTTCCTGCTTTCACAAAGTCAGAAAATAAAATCTCCACGGGCAGTTTTCCAGGGACAATTACAGTCTTAGGAATGGGATAATATTATTTCCACAAAGCTAAGGTAGATAGATAAAGCCCAGATAAAAAATAARGTGTAATGAAGAAAACCCACAAACTTTAGGTGATAAATACCAGGATTCCTTTATTTGTGTATTTAGAATTTTAGAATAATTCCTTTAGATCTGTTCAACTTGATGTTTCTCAAGTAAAAAGAATTAAGCTCAGAATCTGCTTAAGAAATTATTGAAAAATGAATTGGTTTGAGATTTAACATACAAGGTTAAGAAAAGATTGCCATAAGAGCCTGTAGATGAAAGTGGATGAAAAACATAAAGGTTGAAATTGGTTATGCAATAACCAATAGAGAAAAGAGAGAGAGAAAGAAATGACTGAAGGCTGTGAAGTTGTGAAGAAAAGGGCTAAAATATTAAGTAAAAAAATAGCCTTCATCTAAGTTGTACTACAAAAATGTAAAAACTAGAGATGTACTTTTGTAAACAAAACATGAAGCCATGAGCTAGTTGGAGATAACCACTATTTTTCATGCTCTCTCACTGAAAGAGATACATTAGGATCACCCTGCTGAGCTAGCAGTCTTTGAAAGCACATTAGATAGGCTGGTGAGTTCGCTTTGCAGGCAGATTTTGCAAGGTTCATCCATCTCTAAGATTAATATAGCCCTCTGTTATAGCCTTTAYGATGTAGTAAGGCTACATTTGCAGTCAGGTATTACCTCCTCAGTTTTATATTCAAATCTTAAACTTATCAGTTACATTAGGCTTTAAGTCCCAGATCTGAAGTATATTTATGGATTACTGATCTGTAGAAGGTTATTTCTACAGCAAAAAGARCAATGCAGTTTTCAGCTGAAATCTGATTCTGCACTAAAACAAAAAATGTTTCTGTACAACTACTATCCTGACCACGTCTCAAAAGAGAATGAGATTTACTTTTTGCTTTATGGCTTCTTTCCTTTTTCAGTGGAATTTATAACCTATATATAAAGTATTTCAGTTATAATTGATGCTGTCAACAAATTCTCTGTGGATGTTTTCAGTTGTTTGGGTTTTTTCTCCCTTTCTAATAAGATCCACTTTTGAATTTATCATAGCAAAATGACTATGATAAATGATCAATGGCTGAACGGCTGGGCCCAGAGGGCCCAACTGAGGCATGATTTTTTATATTTTTTTTTGTTTTCTATACGATACATAGGGTGGAGGGAAGGACATCAGGAGATCTGGAGAGAACATAGCATTTCAGCATGACTGAATCTGAAATTCCATACTGAGGTTTAAGATATTTATAATTTTTTATCTTGTCTTTTGTGTGTGAACGTAAACTGAGAATCACTACCAAAGACAGTGTATTGTGTTTACATGGCAAGGTTTTGGTAGCAGATGTGGGGGTGGGGCCTGCAGGGGTGGCTTCTGTGAGAAGACACCAGAAGCTGCCCCCATGTTGGACAGAACCAGTTCCAGCGAGCTCCAAGATGGACCTGCCGCCAGCCAAARCTGAGCCAATCAGCGACAGTGGTAGTGCCTCTRTAATAATATATTTAAGAAGGGGTAAAAAACTGCTATGCAACAGCTGGGAGTGAGGAGTGTGAATATATGAGAGAAAGCCCTGCAGACACCAAGGTCAGTGAAGGAGGGGGAGGAGGTGCTCCAGACTCCAGAGCAGAGATTCCCCTGTGGCCCCTGAAGAAGACCATGGTGAAGCAGGTTGTCCCCCTGCAGCCCATGGAGGACCATGGTGGAGTAGATATCCGYCCTGCAGCCCATGGAAGGCCCCACACCGGAGCAGGTGGATGTGCCCTGAAGGAAGCTGCAGCCTGGGGAGAGCCCATGCTAGAGCAGGCTCCTAGCAGGAACTGTGGCCCATGGAGAGGAGCCCATGCTGGAGYAGTGGGGGTCGGGAGAAGGTCTTTTTAGATTTGTTCTTATTTCTCATTATCCTACTGTGATTAATTGGCCAAAAATTAAATTAATTTCCTCAAGTTGTTTTGCCTGTGGTGGTAATTGGTAAGCAATCTCCCTGTCCTTGTCTCAACCCATGAGCTTTTCATCATATTTTTTCTCCTTGTCCTGTTGATCGGGGGGGACAGAGAGAGCAGCTTGGTGGGTACCTGGCAGCCAGCCAAGGTCAACCCAGCACAGACAGTAAACCATACCAGTCCAAAAGTCACTTGGCCCCGCTGTGAAGCTAACAAATGTAATCAGAATCCACAATGTACACTTCTTTGAAAAATCCCATACTTTCTCACTTTAAGATTCTTTTCTTCTAGGAGGTTAAGCTTRGTATTTGTGTCTCAATTACATAAGTGTTCTGGTTTAACCACAGTCAGCAACTAAACACCACGCAGCCGCTCACTCACTCCCCACTCCAGTAGGATGGGGGAGAGAATCAGGAGGGCACAAGTAGGAAAACTCGTGGGTTCAGGTAAAAACAGTTTAAAAATCGAAATAAAACAAAGTAGAACAGTAACAATGGCAATGATAACAACAATAATAGAATCTACAAAGCAGGCGATGCACAATGCAACTGCTCACCACCTGCCGGCCGACGCCTTGCCTGTCCTGAACCGTGAGAGCCCCGCCTTTTCCCTGACCATGCCTCCTAATTATATACTGAGCAYGATGTCACATGGTATGGAATACCCCATTGGCCAGCTGAGTCAGCCACCCTGGCTATGCTTCCCCCCACCAGCCTCTTCTACTCCTGGCAGAGCATGGGAGATAGAAAAGTCCCCGGTGCAAGCACCACAAAGCAACAACCAAAACATCAATGGGCCATCAATGTTCCTTTCATACCAAACCCAAAACACAGCAACCCTTCCAGCTACTGGGAAGAAAGTTAACTCTGTGCTGGCTGTAACCARACAGTATCCACCCCTTATTCTATACCCTTATTCTACGTCATGCCCAGGTCTCACATTTTCCAATACATACCAATTAAGCATCACCACTTTTCCCACCTTTTGATATACACACAGGTATCATTCCCTTAGCCTATGGGACTTCCTTCTAAAATGTCCATTGAGTTCATTTAGTCCATGACTTGGGGCTCCATCTGTCATAACTGTCTTTCAGGGCAGGGAAGATGGTGTGTGGTGTTGGATTGTTGCATGCTGAAGCCAGTTCTGGTTCCATTATCGCTGTGCTCRTCCGGTTCGATCATCATTGCACTTCGCTCGGTTTCATCAGAGTTCATTCCTCATTAATCTGGTGATTCTTACTGCAATACTGTTGATATGACATATAGCAACCATAGAAGTGATGACATACAGTATTATACAGCAATTAACATCAWACAATTCAGTTCATTGGCTGTTTTCACCCAAAATCAAATCCCCTTGAGGTACACATCAGACTTCCCCATCCTTTCTCATCACCCACCAAGTGGACTCAGGTCCTTGAGCAAAGGCAATCCCACAAATGGGTTTTCCTTTGCCCGAGGCAGGAGTAACCCAGACTGTCTTCCCCAGCATATCCCTTATGTGCACTACAGGGACTTTATCCCCCTCTACAGTACATAAGGCTTGTGATTGGGCAGGGCCAGCTCGAGTGACAGATCCCCTGGTATTGACTAACCAGGTGGCTTTTGGTAAATGTGTAACCCAATACTTGAATGTCGCACCATCCAGTGACCTCAGTGTAGTCTTTAGCAGTCCATTGTATCGTTTGATTTTCCCAGAGGTTGGTGCATGATAGGGGATGTGATATATCCACTCAATGCCACGCTCTTTGGCCTAGGCATCTATGAGGGTGCTTTGGAAGTGAGTCCCGTTGTCTGACTCAATTCCTTCTGGGGTGCGATGTCGCCATAGGACTTGCTTTTCAAGGCCCAGGATGGTGTTCCGGGCAGTGGCATGGGGCACAGGATATGTTTCCAACCACCCGGTGGTTGCCTCCACTAYGGTGAGCACCTAGCGATTGCCTTGGCGGGTCTGTGGGAGTGTGGTATATAATCAATCTGCCAGGCCTACCCATATTTATATTTCAGCCATTGTCTTCCATACCGGAGAGGCTTTAATCACTTGGCTTGCTTGATGGCAGCGCATGTTTCACATTCATGGATAACCTGTGCAATAGTGTCCATGGTCAAGTCCACACCTCGATCACGAGCCCATCTGTTTGTTGTGTCTCTTCCTTGATGGCCTGAGGTGTCATGGGCCCACCGAGCTAGAAATAATTTATCCTTGTGTTSCCAGTCCAGATCCACCTGAGCCACTTCAATTTTAGCAGCCTGATCCACCTGCTGGTTGTTCTGATGTTMTTCAGCGGCCCAACTCTTTGGTAYGTGAACATCTATGTGACGTACTTTTACAACCAGGTTCTCTAGCCGGGCAGCAATATCTTGCCACAATACGGCAGCCCAGATGGGTTTACCTCTGCGCTGCCAGTTGTTCTGCTTCCATTGACGCAACCACCCCCACGGGGAATATGCCACCATTCATGAGTGGCATAAAGTACTGGCCATTTTTCTCACTCAGCAATATCCAAAGCCAGCTGGATGGCTTTCACTTCTGCAAACTGACTCGATTCACCTTCTCCTTCAGCGGTTTCTGTGACTTGTCATATAGGAATCCATAGAGCAGCCTTCCACTTCCCATGCTTTCCCACAAGACGACAGGACCCATCAGTGAACAGGGCATATTGCTTCTCATTTTCTGGTAGTTTATTATACAGTGGGGCCTCTTCAGCATGCTTCACCTCCTCCTCTGGGGACATTCCAAAATCTTTGCCTTCTGGCCAGTCTGTGATCACTTCCAAGATTCCTGGGCAACTGGGGTTTCCTATTCGGTCCCGTTGTGTGTTCAGTGTGACCCACTTACTCCAAGTAACATCGGTTGCATGATGTGTAGAGGGGACCCTCCCTTTGAACATCCAGCCCAGCACCGGCAGTCGGGGTGCCAGGAGGAGCTGTGCTTCAGTACCAACCACTTCTGAAGCAGCTGCTCGAACCCCTTCATATGCTGCCAAAATTTCTTTCTCTGTTGGAGTATAGCGGGCCTCAGATCCTCTATATCCCCGACTCCAAAACCCTAAGGGTGGACTTCGAGTCTCCCCTGGTGCTTTCTGCCAGAGGCTCCAGGTAGGGCCATTCTCGCCGTCTGGGKTGTAGAGCACGTTCTTTACATCTTGTCCTGCCCAGATTGGCCCAAGGGCTACTGCCTGAACTATCTCCCGTTTAATTTGTTCAAAGGCTTGTTGTTGCTCAGGGCCCCATTTGAAATCGTTCTACTTCCTGGTCACTTGATAGAGAGGGCTTACARTCAGGCTGTAGTCAGGAATATGCATTCTCCAAAAACCCACAATGCCTAAGAAGGCTTGTTCTTCCTTTTTGCTAGTCGGTGCAGGCATGGCTGTCGTCTTGTTGATCACATCCATTGGAATCTGACGACAGCTGTACTGCCATTTTATTCCTAAAAACTGGATCTCCTGTGCAGGTCCCTTGACTTTATTTTGTTTTATAGCAAAACCAGCCTCAGAAGGATTTGGACTATTCTCTTCCCTTTCTCAAAAACTTCTGCTGTGTTGCCCCATGCGATGTCATCAATGTACTGCAGGTGTTCTGGGGCCTCACCCTGTTCCAGTGCAGTGTGGATCAGTCCATGGCAAATGGTGGGGCTGTGTTTCCACCCCTGGRGTAGTCGATTCCAGGTATATTGGACGCCCCTCCAAGTGAAAGCAAACTGTGGCCTGCACTCTGCCACCAAAGGGATTGAGAAAAACGCATTAGTGTTATCAGTTGTGACATACCACTTGGCTGCCTTTGACTCCAGTTCGTATTGAAGTTCTACCATGTCCAGCACTGCAGCACTCAATGGCGGCGTGACTTCGTTCAGGCCWCGGTAGTCCACTATTAGTCTCCACTCTCTATTGGACTTTTGCACTGGCCATATGGGACTGTTAAAGGGTGAGTGAGTCTTGCTGATCACTCCTTGACTCTCCAGTCAACGAATCAGCTTATGGATGGGAAGCAGGGAGTTTCAGTTGGTGCGATATTGCCGCCGGTGCACTGCTGTGGTAGCAATTGGCACCCGTTGTTCTTTGACCCTCAGCAACCCCACAGCAGAAGGGTCCTCTGAGAGACCAGGCAAGGTGGACAGCTGTTTAATTTCCTCCGTTTCCAAGGCAGCTATACCAMAAGCCCACCGGTACCCCTTTGGGTCCTTGAAGTACCCTCTCCTGAGGTAGTCTATGCCAAGGATGCATGGAGCCTCTGGGCCAGTCACAATGGGGTGCTTTTGCCACTCATTCCCAGTTAGGCTCACTTTGGCCTCCAATACAGTCAGCTCTTGGGATCCCCCTGTCACTCCAGAAATACAAATGGGTTCTACCCCTTCATAGCTTGATGGCATCAGGGTACACTGTGCACTGGTGTCTACGAGATGTGCCAGGCCATCGAACCCACATAGTCCGGTAAACCCGGTTGTCCCTCTCCTCCACCCRGCTGGAGGCAGGGCCCCTCTAGTCCTGGTCATCATATTCATTACTCACTTCTTCTAARTATGAATCCAAAGTCCCTTTATTAAGATCAGAAGTGGAATCAGCCCTTCTGTTCCTCCTGAGGAATTGCTCACTGGAGACTGGAACAGCAGTTTCCTGGRAGAACCCCCTTTTGTGATTGTTTTTCCTTGCAACTCATGTACCTGTGCCTCTAGGTTTGAGGGAGATTTTCCATCCCACTTCCTCATGTCCTCTCCATGGTCACATAGGTAAAACCACAGGGTGCCCCGGGGTGTATACCCACGATATCTTCTCTCTTGAGCGGAGGGATGGTAACTCTGAATGGCTGATACTGGTCCGTGCAAGTGGGGAGTAGGACATATCCTCTTTGAGTTGCTGGACCTCCCGAGACAATTTCTCCACCGCAGAGATGCAGGCCCGTAGGGAGGAAGAGAGACTTTCTTTGTATTGCCGGAGTTGGCCAGCAAATTCATCCACCGTTTGTTCCTCTCTGTCTTTCCAGGTCATTATTGCCAATGAGTTGGCATGCGATGCTGGTGCGCTCCGTACAAACTTCCTCCACATGGGTTGGGTACATTTGACTTCATCTGGATCTTTGAGTAACTGCTCGTTGTTCAGGTCATCAAAGATCACTTCTAGCATGGCTAATTCCCTCAGGTACTGGATACCTCTCTCCAGTGGTCCACTTGCCTGGGAGACATACAACATCTTCCTTGAAGGGATACCTTTCCTTCACGCTTGACAGGAGTTGCCTCCAGAGGCTGAGGACTTGGGTCCCTTGTCCAATCAATGCCCCCTTCCCTAGAAAGGGATCCCAGCTGCTTGGCTTCCCTCCCCTCTAATTCCAGGCTGCTGCCCTGTTATCCCAGCATCAGAGCAGCCAGGCGACAATGTGCTCGCCTGGGCAGTGGCTGAAATCTTTCCGCACATCTCGCAGCTCCCCCAGAGACAGGGATCGGGTGGTCACCACCTCATTTACGGACTCTGCCTCTTCCTCCTCCTGTTGTCGTGATGGCCCTGGTTCATCTTCATCTCTTACTAAAGGAACTGATTTTCTTGTGTATTTCTTCTTTTGTATAGGGGCGACTGATGCTGGCACGGGTGGGTTCTCTGGTTCAGCTGGAATGCCTGTCGCGGGGGTTGGAGTAGCCACAGTACCTGTCACCAAGGTTGGAGTAGCCATAGTACCAGTCTTTTTGTCATCAGATCCAGAGACTTTCCCCTCCCCTTGAGGGTTCTGAATAGTGTTGAACAGGGCTCGGTAGGCATGGGCCAGGCCCCAGCACATGGCAGTGATTTGTGTCTCCCTGGAATTGCCAGGGTGACAGCACACTTTTTCCAAATATCCCACTAATTTTTCAGGATTCTGCACTTGTTCAGGGGTGAAGTTCCAAAACACTGGAGGTGCCCACCGTCCTAGGCATTTGCCCATGCTGTCCCACTCACCCTGCCACTCATAACTATCCAGCCTCGGGGCAGATGTCTGGATGATATTCTTAAATTKTTTATTAACCTTAGACAAAACTGAAACAATATTCCCAAGRAATACCAATAGAGGTATCATCTTAACTACTCAGGGATGTTCAAGGTAYTGACAATTGATTTTAACGAAGGAGATGACATCACAGAGGAAGGTAGTGGAGCTGCTATTCTCTATTTCCTCCATAAAAAACGTCTCAGAGGAAGAGGTATAATTGCTAATTGTCTCCATGAGGTGGTACCCGAAATACAGTAATGGCTTCASTACAAAACTCAAATACCAAATACCCCCCAATGCCAGTGTTTTAATAACAAATCTCCCAAGCAAAACATCACTAATCACGGCAGAGCACAGCAGACTGCAAAATCCAGCACCAATCTTTAACAGGTTCAGCAAAAATAAGAGCATAGTGCAGATCAGATAAACTAATATCGAGAACAGATGAATCAATTTTGTGACCGGCAACTGTTAACAGATATAAATTCCTTAATATGCTCTAGTTAATCTGTTGTTATCTCAACCCTTTGTGCCCCACATTGGGCGCCAAAAAGGACTGTCATGGTTTAACCCCAGYYGGCAACTAAACACCACGCAGCCGCTYGCTCACCCCCCAACTCCAGTAGGMTGGGGGAGAGAATCGGGAGGGCACAAGTAGGAAAACTCACGGGTTGAGATAAAAACATTTTAATAATGGAAATAAATGAAAGTAGAACAGTGATAACAACAACAATAACAACAACAATAACAGAATATACAAAACAGGCAATGCACAATGCAACTGCTCACCACTTGATGACTGACGCCCCACATGTCCTTAACCGCAAGAGTCCCCACCCCTTCCCCCACCCTTCCCACCCCCTCCAGTTTTTATACTGAGCATTATGTCACATGGTATAGAATACCACATTGGCCAGCTGGGTCACCCCCCCTGGCTATGCTCCCCCCTCCAGCTTCCTGTGCACTTGGCAGAGCATGGGACGTGGAAAAGTCCCTGGTGCAAGCACCACAAAGCAACAGCCAAAACATCAATGGGCCATCAATGCTCCTCTCATACCAAACCCAAAACACAGCACCCCCCAGCCACCAGAAAGAAAGTTAACTCTATCCCAGCCAAAACCAGGACAATAAAACAGAACCAAAATGTTGGCACAAATGGATCTTATTCCAAAGGCTTCAGAATATATTCAAATAAATCTGAATGTAATTATGCCAARCAAAAGTCTTAATCAAGTCTATACTCTTCAGGCATTGAAATGTCAAACTATCAAGGAAAGAAGAAAATACAATCGAACAATACGGTAATATTTTGGCCAGTTTAAGCATGATTGTGGGAGGGCTCTTTCATCCTTTTTTACATTTAGTTCAGGATAATTGGACTGTCGTGTCCAAGGACTGTCGTGGTTTAACCCCAGCCAGCAACTAAACACCACACAGCCGCTCGCTCACTCTCCCCCGGGTGGGACGGGGGAGAGAATCGGAAGGGTAAAAGTGAGAAAACTCGTGGGTTGAGATAAAGACAGTTTAATTGGGAAAGCAAAAGCCGTGCACGCAAGCAAAGCAAAACAAGGAATTCCTTCACTRCTTCCCATGGGCAGGCAGGTGTTCAGCCATCTCCAGGAAAGCAGGGCTCCATCACGCGTAACGGTTACTTGGGAAGACAAGCGCCATCACCCCRAACGTCCCCCACTTCCTTCTTCTKCCCCCAGCCTTATATGCTGAGCATGACATCACATGGTATGGAATACCCCATTGGCCAGCYGGCCTAGCTGTCCTGGCTATGCTCCCTCCCAGCTTCTTGTGCACCTCACAGAGCATGTGAGCTGAAAAGTCCTTGGGACGTAGACTACCTAGCAACAGCTAAAAACATTAGTGTGTTATCAACATTCTTCTTATACTAAATCCAAAACATAGCACTATACCAACTACTAGAAAGAAAATTAACTCTATCCCAGCCAAAACCAGGACATATGGCTGGATTGTAAGTACATTAAATAGATACTGCCGTCCTGAGAAGAAGAAATACTTCGTCTCAGTAGTTATGCAAATATACTAAAAGTACTTATTCAATGAGTATTCATTTTAGGAGGAAGACAGGAATACTGAAAGAAAGTTTTACACTGCAAAGYGTGAATGGATGAATATAGAAAAGGTTAACATTATGTCTTTGCCAATTATTACAGTATTCAGAGCAATTTACGTTTTCCATTTCTAACAAGTCTTTGGAACTTGCTTAGAACATTCATTAGTGAGTTATTTATGAACATGCTCTGCTTTAATTTATTCTAAATTTATTGATGAATAATTTCTGCAAATAGCTTGTGATGGGTTTGCTGGATGCAGTTACTTGAAACACAAGCTGTTATTGGAATCATCACTTTCTCGTGCTCTAGCTCTGTCATTGTAATTTTTTAATCTTGCATATTTTCAGTGCTAACACTTCCTTTTACCAATTTGAATAATTTTGCTAACATCTTCTGATACTTAATGCATCTGGAACTTGCTGCCAGTAAGTTGTTCACTGGAATATTAGCAGAGAACAAGCACAAATCGCACAGTTGCTATAGCAAATTTTAAAACTAGAGTGAATGGATATTTTTAGCAGTGTTTTCTGTTTCTGTTTTTTTTTTTAATTTCCCAGTAATTTGATATCAGAGTCACAAAATATTGGTGTAACTAATAACTGTCTACCTATCTCATTACGTGTTTGCTCAAAGGAGGTAAGTTACAGCTTCCTTAAGTGAGAAGTTATGAGTAAATCCTAGGTAATTGGTTTCCCAAGTCTTCATTTCATTTTGCCTCAGAATAAGAGATACGACATGGAAATGAACCTCAGCTGCCCCTTTTCCCCAATTAACTATGATTAGTCTTTATTTTAGTTTGCTACATCTGCTATTGTAGGTGACGTCATTCCATAATAATTTTATATTTTTTTTTCTTCTGTGTCCTATAAACTTTGCTCTGCCATGCAGAGACATCCAGAAGATCCTGTTGTCATTGGTTTTTGTTTGACAGTGTCAGAGATGTGGGGCTGAATAAGGATTCAGTGACAGATTTTCTGAGTGCCCTGCTAAAACTGGACTGTTTAATTTTGTAAAGTCAGATGAGGCTGGTAGTTGAAGAGGCAGTGGCTTCAATTCAGTTGCTTAAGTATAGGCACCTGAAACCATTTGAGCTTTGGTTAAGCTGGCTGGCTCAGCTCTGTCAATTCAGGAAGATACAGGCCTCATACAGGCCTTTTGTTATATCTGCCAGCCCCAAAGGAATGCACTAGATGTACTAGGATATTTCAAATGGCAACAGAAGCAACTTTTACATAACTAAATCAAGTTTGATAAATAGATTTTTTTTCCTATATCCAGGAAGATAATATCTGAAGAGTGAAATAGGAATCTGTTCTGGAAGACRGCTTTTATGAAGACTACTCCTGCAACCAAGCATACTTAATATATAGATAGGACTTTTTCAGCTTTTTTAAAACAATAACTTAAACAATTCATATCTTTGTAGTCTTTAGAGTACTGCAGTAAATGCTACCAGAAAAGATAACTCAGACTAATAGCACAGAATGCAACTCTTTGTTAGACTCAAAGTATAGACAGAAGATTACAAATCACCATGGCTTAATGACTTATTTATTAGCTCAGATTCAGTAATTATCTGTCCTTAGCCATTTCTGCACTTAAAATGAAGTGTTACCCTAAGCTTTTTTGGAAGCTTAAAATCATAGAATCATAGAATAGTTTGGATTGGAAGGGACCTTTAAAGGTCATCTAGCCCAACCCCCCTGCCATGGGCAGGGATACCTTCCACTAGATCAGGTTGCTCAGAGCCCTGCCTAACCTGACCTTGAATGTTTCCAGGGATGGGGCATCTACCACCCCTCTGGGAAACCTGTTTCACCACCCTCATTGTAAAAAATTTCTTCCTTCTAGCTAGTCTAAATCTACCCTCTTTTAGTTTAAAACCATTCCCCCTTGTCCTGTCACAACAGACCCTGCTAAAAAGTYGGCCACCACCTTTCTTATAAGCCCCTTTTAAGTACTGAAAGGCTGCAATAAGGTCTCCCCAAAGCCTTCTCTTCTCCAGGCTGAATAACCCCAACTCTCTCAGCCTTTCTGCATAGGAKAGGGGTTCCATCCCCCTGATAATTTTTGTGGCCCTCCTCTGGACCAGCTCCAACAGGTCCATGTCTTTCTTATGCTGAGGGCTCCAGAGCTGGACACAGTACTCCAGGTGGGGTCTCACCAGAGCAGAGGAGAGGGGCACAATCACCTCCCTTGACCTGCTGGCCACACTTCTTTTGATGCAGCCCAGGGTACAGTTGGCTTTCTGGGCTGCGAGTGCACATTGCTGGCTCATGTCCAATTTTTCATTCACCAGTACTCCCAAGTCCTTCTYGGCAGGGCTGCTCTCAATCYCTTCATYCCCCAGCCTGTATTGATACCGGGGGTTGCCCCGACTCAGGTGCAGGGCCTTGCACATGGCCTTKTTGAACCTCATGAGGTTCACACAGGCCCACTTCTCAAGCTCGTCCAGGTCTCTCTGGATGGCATCCTGCCCCTCAGGCATGTCAACCACACCACTCAGCTTGGTGTCATCTGCAAACTTGCTGAGGRTGCACTCAATCCCACTGTCTATGTCATTGATGAGGATATTAAACAGTACTTGTCCCAGTATGGACCCCTGCAGAYACCACTCGTCACAGATCTCCATCTGGACATGGAGCCATTGACCACTACCCTCTGGATGCATCCATCCAACCAATTCCTCACCCACTGGACAGTCCACCCATCAAATCCATACCTCTCCAGTTTAGAGAGAAGGATGTTGTGGGGGACTGTGTCAAAGGTCTTACAGAGGACTAGACAGACGACATCTGTAGCCCTTCCCAYGTCCACTGATGTAGTCACTACAACATAGCTTGTTTTGTTATGGCTTACTTTACAGTTATAGTTTGTTACACATGTAACACAAACAGCTCCTGTGATTTTGCTGAAGGTCAGTTAATTGACTGTAAATTAATATGTGGTGAGGGGCTTGGAGGGAGATTTTGGGGTGGAGGAGAAGGTACCCCTTGCCWTTGTACTGTTTGCACCAGCAGTAACTAGCCAAATACCTTGATTAAAGAATGTCAGTGGGATCAAGCTTCAAAAACTCCATAGATCTTTTTTTATTACACTGCCAGTCTCTTTTTCAGTAACTGGTTCCATTTTCAAAATACTAGGAGGCCAAGAAGGATGAACCAATGAATGTGAACATGAGTAAATCACAAATGAACTGAAAGAAAATGATGAATGTAGCTTGGAGAACCAAATGTGTTGCAGCCAAGAAGTTTTGACTGCATTTTTAGTAGCACCAGGTAGAATAGCATCATCTAGRGCTATACAGCCTCTTTCTGTACCAGGAATAAAGTGAAGGGAATGAGAAAAATTGAAAAATTGTTCCTACAGGAGTATTTTTTTTCTGAACAGTTGCAACTGACAGGCAAGTATGACACTTTTTCTTTTTGAACCCATCTGACTTCTAAAATAGTCTTACTGTAAGATTGTTTCACTAAAAGTAGTCATTTACATCTGAGTTTGAGTATATACTCAGTGGAAAGAGAAGTAAAGTTTGAGAGAGTCATTTATGTGATAGTAGAGTATATCTCTAAAATGCATCAGATAGATACACTAAACCCTCCATTTCTCTCCATTGGCTGTTAAAGGAGTTCAAGCCTACTCCACYAGACATTTGGAAATTTAAGCATCCAAACAAACTAACTTCCTTTTCTCTGCATGTGTGTTTTACCATATACTGTCTTGTTTTACTATGTCAGATATTTTGAAATTACGGGGAGCATTTCACAATGACTTACCTGAAAAAATCACAGTCTGTTGAGAATTCAGTATGGAAGTGGATCTTCAGGCCAAATAGATTTTAGGTTATGATGACTTTGGACATTTGACAAACAAGAACAAAGGAACTCTGTTAAATATATCTGTGGCTTTAGCTATAAAACCAATGATTTTTACAGTCACAAATCCTAAATCCACAAGTATTACTGTTGATACAGAATTTCTCCAAATTTAAGTCCAGAGGCTATCATTTTAGATTCTCAGGAAATTTACAGCTGAGGATATACCTCCTCAGAATAGCTCTGYCTGCTTAAATGGTAAAGGTGTATATATGGTTAAAGTTTTGCTAAAGGAGACCTTCAACAGAAAAACATGGGGGGAGTTGTTTGTTCTTTCTTTTTTTTTTTTCCTTCAAGATGCCTTGCTTGTGCAAAATCAGTAACACCTGCCAAATTGTGTTAGGTTAACTGGCTCATTAGTACTGCATGGCTCGCTTTCAGTCTTGAACCTCAGTACTTCTTCCTAATATCTTTAAGACTACCTCAAAGATAAGTCTGACAGCTTATAGGATTTTTTTGGAAGACTGAGAAGGAATCCAACCGAGAGAAGCAATCTGTCTTCTCAAGAATGTATCTTTCTCAAAAATTCTGAAACAATTGAAGGTAGTAATAACTGCATCCCAAACAGATGTTCCCTGTATAGACAGTCTAAGCCTTTGGATAACGAGGCTTAGAACGTTGGAATGTTGGAATCTGACATTTAGGTGACTTTTCTAACAATGGTAAACACCCAGAATATTAACATAAATATTTTATACATCCAGAGTCTTAAACTATGTGCTGACAATATTTTCTTTCTCTGTCTGTGRTTCTAACATAAGATATTTTATTCCTGTTTGTTTCTCCATGTATTTTCAACGTTTCTTGTTCATAATAAGAAGTGTTAATTTACCTGTAGGCAAAATTTCCTCCCCAAAAWTAGCAATGAGTGCTTTAACAGAGTTCAAAAGCATGTTGACAGTTATAATTTGATTTTGATTGAATACTTGATAAAGGT
>JASVER010000002.1:15226899-15243371 GCA_030449065.1 Oceanodroma leucorhoa | reverse complement strand
AAAGGTAATATTTTTGACCTTTTCATGATAATTAGTGTATATCAAAGGTTATATCCAATTTGTTGGTTGGAGCAAGTTCTATTTCACTTCACTAAGGAACATATAAAGCTGCTTGAAAACAAAAAGGAATGCTGAGAGGTTTTYACCTTTCCTTTCTTTTCCCTATTAACTCTTTTATCCAAAATATGCAAGCCAGTCTTATGATTTGGTTTTTTATGTCCAGTTTGAGTATTTTGAATACAGAGCACTGGTGTTTGAGCTACCGAAGGTTTTGTATTTAACATTCCTTTATTTCTTCTATCAAACGAGGGAAGGCCATCTTTTAGAAATGTAGTTGTTTTGCTGTTTCATAAAGCTATATGAAATCATTACATGAGCATTTCCAAAGCAATTAAATAGGTTTATACTCAGAATTTGATTTTAAATGGTAATTTGTGGCTCAATTCTTCTGTCCATGCATATGTGTCTAGTACTACCTAAGATGCACATATCACAGAAACTTGCATGACTATGAAATATGGAGAAGACTCAGTAGAAAACCGTGCACTTATGGAGTGGCAGCTGGAGGACTGGATAGATACTATATCCCAAATGGCACTTAGATCTCTATGTATGACTGATTCAATCAAGTCTCTGCAGTAGGACAATTTTCATTGTTTTTAAGAGGAGATATCTAACTTTTTGTCACTTYCTATGAATAGTGTAGAAATACAGACTTCTCATGATGGTAATGCATGCTAACTTAGTTGACTATGTGAGGATATGACGTTTTTCACCACAGGTATCCAACTCTTTTCACTGGCTGCAGAACATCTAAGCAGGTAGCTCAGATTAAACACCAAGATCAGGACTCGACTACATAACCATAGGCATCCAAGTGCAATTTGGGATACATGAGCTTCCTGAGTGACTCCATTTGCTGATCTAGTTAGGAATGGCTGTCCTGTCATCTTGTATCATATTTGCCCATCCCATGCAGGTATCTCCAAAACACAATGTCTTCAGGAATKACATTAGACATTCACATGTAGTCATCTAAATTGTACTCATAGTGTGGAAGTCAATTAGAGAGGGGAGAGAGAAAGAGAGAGAAGAGAAAAACAGAAAGAACAAAATTATGAAAGAACAAATGAAAAGGGAAAAATATAACACTGTTATTCTCTGAGCATTCCTAGTGGTGATGCTTCTGGACTCACCTGCTCACCTTATTTATCTATTTTATTTCTTMCAGTTTTGACAGGATAAGCAACTGYCTTGCAAATTTTGTGAATGACRAATCAGAAAAATAAGTGAAAGTAAAAGGGGTTAAATAGCTTTTAGTTAATCTTAAAATAGTCTGATAGCCAGTGAGCAATTTGGACGTTTACCTTGAATTCCATATTACGGTTTGACAATTGGTCAGAATTGTTTCATTATCCCAAGCATGGCTTTTCCCATATCTATTTATTCAGGCCATTTAATAAATAAATAAACAAATGCCCCTGCAAGATTAGTCAGCTTTCTCAAAAGAGTAAACACACGTGGTAGTGCCCTTCAAGATTTTTTCTGTTTTGAAACCCTGCACCTTAAGCACTATGTTAAAGAGAGTGTACCCAAAGAATAAAGTTATCCACTGAGGATTAGTATTATATATCATTAAAGTAAATCCTGTCTTTTCAGAAAATAACRTAGCTGTGGGTGGAAGTGGGATGCATTAAGCACAAACTCCCTAATTTCCATTTTAAATATAAATCTATACTTCCTTTCTGTTTTTCTGAAAAATATATACTTTAAAAATATGCATATATTAGTGAAGTACTTGGCATAATAATGGAGAAACCTTTTTCCTGCATCATAACTGTTTTAAAGTTCCCATCTGTCACACATTTCTAAAAATGTAGGTACCAACATATCTTCTTCTTTTTTTATATATTGATATGGATAGAACATAATTTTTAGACTAGAAAGGACACAGGTTGTGGACTATAGTACAAGATGATACATATAACCTGGCAGAAATATCAGCTGAAGATATACATAAGTAWTTTTTTTCTGAAGTAATAGAATAACTGTGGCAATGTAAATTTGTAGACACAATAGCACTGACAGAATTGTGTAAACCATATGTGAAGTACAACAAAAGCAGTYTGTGTGGAGGATAACAACATTTCAAAGAGGTTGCCTGTCAAGGTTACAGGAATTCACAGAATGAAAATAGCTGGGCTGAATTTCTATTAGCATTTAGCTAAAAATCAGCTTCATTTTCACCAAATGAAATAGTGTACTCTTGCCCTCTAAGGAAAATTAAATTCCTTGATTTGTTTCCAAATTACGATATAATGTATCATCAGTAAAAATTGTCATTCAGCTTGTATCTACTGGTACAATCAGAACCATTCTGACTAGCCTTAATGAAAGATTTAGTCATATGAATTCTATTCATGCTAATGAATTATGACTATGGAGTCTGAAGGTCTGCACTGAGCAAGTGTGGAAGTTCTGTACTGAACTCCATCTACTSTGGATTGGTTTACCAGGGAAGCTGGTTTACTTCTGTCCACAACACAAGCATTTACATCTGATATAATAATCTAATCTGATGTAATCATCAATTTAAAGCTAAGGAAGAGAATCAGGCATTTTGGAAGAATGATTAATAGTATCAAAATACTGATGAAAAAAAACAGTACAATTAATTAGTTCTACCTTAAAAGTTCTTATTTCTATTAAGTAATCATAAAATGAACCAAATACAAAAAATTCAGATGTCCAAATGTATTAAAACCTTCTGCCTGTCTGTCTAGTTCCTCATACCTGTCTCAAGAGTGTCTAGCATTCCTTTTCCTAAATTAATTTTTGATAATCACATCAGTGCTTATTTAATTGCTGAACCTACTTAGAAATTGAAAGTATGTTTTGAAAGGCAGTAGGTATTCTGGAAGCTTGCTGAACTTATACATATAGAATATCTTGCATAAAATATAGTAAAATGAAAACTTTTCTTATAAAACATGTCCAAAGCGAGGAGAGATTTTTTTTTTTTTTGCTGTACAATAGCATGTTAATTGCAGAATGCTCAGAACACAAATTCAGTTTCCTTATTCTCAGTGTGAGAAGATTCAAGAAGAAAGTGTATTTTATAAACAACATATTATGAATGCCACCGCTAGAAGGGCATTTCAGCTCTCTTTGAAGGTTTCCATTAAAAATGTAGGACTAGGAAGTCCTACTCCTTTGGTCAGAAGCCTTGCCCCCATGGCTGTGCTTAATAAACGCCTTTCTTATAAAGCAGATTGGGAGAGACTGTTAGCAATTGCTGTAAACTGTAGGCTATGTTCCTCATGATTCCCAATGAAGCTTAAACATTTTGTACACATCATTGGTGCAGCTACAAGTTAGGGATACAAATCTGAATGGTTATGATTATGACAGTTGAATCCTAACTTGTGTGATGATTTATAAATATGACTAAGGATCTCATTGTACTCCTGGCTGCTATTTACCCATCCACCCGAGAGAATGTTTTCAATCTTATGGTTCCATTAGTTAAATAAAAGTTTAAAAGTAATGAGAAACAATACTATATAGAGGATATCCTATTTTSATTTTTAAAAGTATAAACAGATACAATCACAGGATGTCTACAGGTTATCATCTTTTTTCCATTGCATTGACTTTACAGAAYGTCTAACTGTGACAGTTGCGCAAAGATTGCCCATGACAGGAAGTGTCAAGGAAACTAGTTGTTGTGGTTTAACCCCAGCTAGCGACTGAACACAGCGCAGCCTCTCGCTCACTCCCCCTCCCTGATGGGATGGGGGAGAGAATCGGTAGGGTAAAAGTGAGAAAACTTGTGGGTTGAGATAAAAACAGTTTAATAATTGAAATAAAATAAAATAAAATAAAATAATAATAATAATAATAATAATAATAATAATAATAATAAAGAATATACAAAGCAAGTGTTGCACAATGCAATTGCTCACCACCCACCGACCGATGCCCCGCCAGTCCCCGAGCAGTGGACCCCTGGCCAACTTTCCCCTAGTTTATATACTGAGCATGATGTCATATGGTATGGAATATCCCTTTGGCCAGTTTGGGTCAGCTGTCCTGGCTGTGCCCCCTCCCAGCTTCTTGTGCATGTCCAGCCTTCTCAGTCAGTAGAGCACAAGAAGCTGAAAAGTCCTTGATTTAGTGTAAGCACTACTTAGCAATAACTAAAACATCAGTGTGTTATCAACATTCTTCTCATACTAAATCCAAAACACAGCACTATACCAGCTTCTAGGAAGAAGATTAACTCTTTCCCAGCCGAAACCAGGACACTAGTACATCACTCAGGTTGCCACATCTTTAATAATTATGTAATCATCAGCCTGAGGAACGACCTCTGCTAAGCTACATGTTAGCCTAACACGTGATGCTACCAACAACTGATATATTACCATATGTTATAGTAACAACATATGTTGGTATGTTGGTATGAGACTAACAGTTCTTCTGAATTCCTACCYAGAGAGTCATTATCAACTAGGAAAGAGTTACATTATTTTTTAAAGCCATTAAAGAAAGCCATATTAAAAGCAAAACTTTTTCTTTTGCTCAATACAGGTTAAACTGCAGAAAACAACTCATTTCAGAGGAACAAAGATGAACTCCCTTATCAAAAACAAATTACTTCCTATTAGTCACTCTTTAGATAGGAAGGATTTTATAGAGATTCTCCAGGAGGATAAAATGAGGCAAGTGATATAACTTGCCCATAATTCATGAACTCTTCCTTCCAGTTCTGTACAGTAAATATTAACAAAGGTTCTATACTCACTCCAAAATTGTGACCTTCTAATGAATTTTATAGTAATACTTCTCTTAAGATGAATTTGAATCTATTCATCCAAATTTCCCCCAATAACTTGAACTATAAATTAAACCTCTGTACATGAGAACAAATTTTTGCTTTTTCTCCTGACCAGTATTTATGCAGAATTCCTTCTGCATAATGAGTTGTACCAWTACCACACTACAGTATGAGCCACCACAAGAAGAGATATACATTCTGTCTGAAGATGAACAAGCATAGCTACTTATTATATCTCTTAAATAAAGTAATTATTCCATATCAGAAGTTCAGGATCTCCCTCTAGTGGTTTTCAGAAGCATACATGCTCATAGGGCCCAGATCTATTGTCTGCACATAGGTATCTAGGGGGATCTATGGGAAACCTGCGATTTCCTTCAGAAATACTTCAAAAACAGTTGAGATACAGAGGGAGATTCAAATGTTACTGTATACCTTCTCATATGTGAACAGCTGTCTCAAGCCTGGTATGTCAACTGCTTTTAAAAAAATCTGCAGAATTGCTCTGGGAAATCACTAAAGATACTGCAATGTATGTTTTAGTAATAACTGAGAAATTGTTTTTTTCTAGATGCTTATCTTCAAGTTGCAACAATAAAAATGTTAGCCAATGCTAGGTTATACTAGAATGTTATAGAGAATTAATCTAGTTTTACTGTCATTAAACTTGGGATTTTTTCCTGGCATAAGAAAATACTTGCGTAATCTTGATTGTGAAGTGGCTTCTAGAATAATTGCAATCTACCACCATTTTTGATAACTCATGCTATAWGCCTGAGGCCTAGCAAATACAAGAGTCTTCTACCTAAATGGTCACAGATTTAGGCATTAACAAATTTATATAGTAGGGCTTGATAAATATTGGCACAAGTTGATAGGGCAGGGATGAAAAAGAATTCTTCACTTAGTCAGTGGCCACCTCTTTTCCCCCTTGGAATACAGCATTCTAAAGAAAATTGAAAGAAATCTTAATAGGAAATCTTTCCTTTTCGAAACAACCAAAAAAGTACACTGGTAGCTCCATTCAGCAGCCTTGGTCAGAAGGCTTTTTTCTGACTGATAGCATAACTTCTAACAMGATCACATATAACCAACCCTCAGAGTTCCCTGAAATGGTCAACACCTTTCTGCATAGTGTTAACATATTAAAATAACTTCTATTGACTTTAAGGTCCCAGAAAATTATATCTATACATATGTATATATAGAATATATATATATATTTTTCTGGACAGTAATTTACGTAAAAATTTAAATGAAATCTAGAATATTTCCTGAAGCAAATTCATCAAAAAGAGGCATCTTATTAAATGTTATTACCTTTACGATTAAGTTTTTAAAATTAAGACAAGCTATCAATAATACTATTTATTATTATGTTAGCTGGAATATTTATGTCTTAAAGTATAGACTAAAATATGAATAAATTTGGGGAGTGGAATATTAAAAAAACTAGAATACCATARTAAATCATAATGGGACTAGAAGAAGCCTTCTGAGTCATCAGTTATAGTCTGCTGCAGCAGGCAACCCTACCATATAATCTCTTTGCTAAACTGATMAAACTCTGTTTATTCACAGTTACAGTTTTGGTTTTGTTGTTAGTTTGCTTTGTTCCTCTTTTTTATTCTTTATCAAGATAGCATTTTATAATTTTCCTTCTCTAATATTTAAAAGTAGTCCCTTAATTTCTGTATAAATTCAGTGGTGGGTAGGGTTTCTTTTTTTTTTTTTTAATTTTCCTCACCCACCTCTCTTGTTTTCCTCTTTATTTTCCTCTTCTTTCTTTTCCTTTTCCTTTTTGTTCTTTTAATGTCTCTCCCCACCGTATTTTCTATTTGTCTTTTTTTTTCTGTACACAAAAGTTGCACCTATCTTAACTATTTCTTCCCTTTGCCATCTTGATGTAGTTATACAAAGTAGCTGCCCCTTAGTCATCATTTTGGCAAGTTATTCTTGCCAAGTTGCTTGAGGACACATATACTTTGACTTCAATGATTCTGGAATAGAAAATATTTCAGACAGGCTGATGCTAATATCAACCTGACCTGCAAAACAACTAGATTACTTGGTGGTTGGAAGTTTAAAAAAAATATCTGGAAGATAAATGGCATTCTGGAATTCTTATCTCTGCATTTTACATTGCAGGTGAAATGGAAATAGTACGGAAATAGGTCTCTCTTCTTTCAGGAGTATATTCTAGTAATTATACCATGTAGTCAAGCTCTCATTTGTTGGTTCTTTTTCCATCTTCAGTAATTTTTCACTTCTGGCTACTCAGTGGCACAGTTTTAACAGAAGGACCAGATAATACTCATTGACTTGTGGTGGATGTCCTCCCTAAAGTTTGGAAAATGTAATTTCTAGTCATTCAGGGTGAGAAATGTTAGAAACTATTCTTCTATTCCCAGAGCAAATGCTCTCTGATCCCTTGATGAGTGCTAWGCAAAAGGGTGCAGCACCATCAAGGGCTGATACATTTTAATAAAAAAACCCACCAAATGTTCCACAACTGTGSAGATGAATGCATTTCATGTTTACTTTGCATGTAATTTCTTTAACTGTAGATTCCTATCCTTCTTGCACTGACAAAATCATAAACCCATACTTCATTGTCAGATGCTGACAGGTGTCTAGGCTGTCTTCTAGGATCACCACTGTAAATTACAATTCCAGGTGCATATATAAACGCAATGTTGATCTACTTACAAAAATACAAAGCTACAAATAGGTGCATTCCAGATATAGCTGGCTGTGTTATTGAAGCCTCCTTTTAACCTTCTCTTGCACTCTGCTTGTGACACTTGGGTTTACTCTTGGTCAACAAGTCTTCTTGACCTCATTAGTACCCAGATCTTTTTCCAGTTGTGAGGTATGCATCCAGGTATGGACACATGCCACAAAGTGTGAAATTGATCTACCTCTAACTTAGAAGTCTAAAASCTACATGTGTGATTTAGAGCTCATAAGCCTAGTTAATGGATAAGTACTGCCAGAAGTGGATAAGTACTGCCAGTTTATTTCATTTTGTGCTGCACTTTCATCAGCTAAAATATACAAGAAACAGCTATGGAAAAATCTCKGAATACTTTTCTGAGGTTTTATTAAGTTTAAATGGCACACAGATGGGTCTGGTGATATGTAGGGGAAGGCAGACTGTGCAGCTGGGAGCGGGAGGGGGGAAGTGGTAGGGATGGAGAAAAGCTCTCAGAGGAGTGAAGAAAGAGCAAGCTTATTAGTCAGCTTCAGTGAGATATAAAATCAAATTAGTTGCACACAGAATGCCTCATCTGGAAGTGTTTCCTATTAGCAAGTTGAAGTGTCTTCCTGCTCGCAGTAAAGTCTTTTTACCTAATTCTGAAGTATAATTACATGAACAGATAGAGTCATATATTTTTTCCACATACACCCCGATCTGTCTGTTGTAGGCAGCTCTCATCACTGGGCTTGAGCTGATACCTCCTGCCTCTCACCTAACTCATATCTCATGGGCAGTGATCAGTTCTTAGCTTTCTTCATCCAGAATATGAGGAACTTAAACACTTGGACCTCTGAATTAAACCCCTGGAAGTGAAGTCATCGCTTTTTGGCTCTAATGTGTTCCACAGCATTGAAGTCCATTTTTAATTGGGTTTCTGTTGACATTCTTCATAAAGTCTAGCACTTTGGTTTTCTTCAGGCTATCACATAATGACTGAAATAAAAGAATTTCTACACTAGACACTTTTGCAGCCTGCATGTGTCCTCATTTTATACTCACATACACATTCATATTGTAATTGGAAGGTACGTGTTATAATATTATTTATATGACACAATATTGTGCAAGCACATTCAAATCATAATTACTCATTCAGACATCCACCCAATTTCCTACGACAATGAAATTAAAATCCCTAAAGCATTYTGTGGCTTAAAAGTTGCTGTTAGAGGCCTCTGAATATTGAGTGCAATATAAACAGAACACTGATACTATTTGTCAGCTGTTTTAATACATTAACATTAATAAAATACAGCCATTTGCAAGCCATTCAGGAAATGAGAAGAAAAGGTCCTTATTCTATATATAGTGCTCTTGTTCCACTGAAATAAAGGAGCTACACTAATTTGTATCCCTTAAGAGCAAGGGATATGTCTATGTGAAAACAGCAATGGGGATATTGTTCAAATACATAAATTCCAGTCAGTGACAAGATAATTTCAGATTCTTAGGTGGAAAACTGCATTTTTTCAGGCTTACTGGTGTAGATAGTACAAGGGACTGGTTACCACATAGTCAAGTGGGAGATCTGGTTAAAGTCATTCTTTGTCATAGATTTCTTGTGTGCCTTGGGAAGGTCTCATAATCTTTGTATGGTTTAGTTCCCTACTTATGAAACTTACACACAGTTCAGTCTCCTGAAATACGTTTTTCTTTCATGCATAGACTATAGGTCCCTATGGAAGCTACAGAAGAAGATAGAGTTTGGTAATCAACCTCCAAACCACTGTGAATAAAGCCTTCACATGTCAAGTGCTGAAGCCTTTATTATTTTCTAGGAATTCCTGGAACCCTGTAACAGCTATGCAAATACAAGCACACATGCATACGTGCTTCTTAGTGCTTCCTTTCGTTCCTTAAGACTGCTGCTGTGAACTCTGCCACCTGTGTGGAGTCCAGCAGCACTGATGGAAGTAGCCAGAAAATGAGAAGGGACTTGGACCCAGGCTACATGCTTTTAACAATGATAGCAGATCTTAAATTTGACATGCATATAATAGATTCGTCATAACTACTGTAAACATTACTGTAACAGAAATGCACGTAAAATTCTAAGCACTTTTCCCAGACCTAGGACTACTTTTCATGGTATGAATGCCACAGTCAGTGAAATTTAATCAGAAATGGTTAACAGCTTTCAAAAATTCATTTAAAATTCTGGACACAGATTTATTTTTTTTTTTAATTTAGATGTAAAAATCTATGTCAACATCCATATTTACATCTTCAGTTACTTGCTTTAGGATTTTTTTTTACAAATATACCTTATTTCATAATTTTAAAATTGTATTTGTTTTTGAGATTCTAAAACATGAGCAGATGAAAGYATGTTACTATAAAAAATTGATAAATGTCATGGTTTGTTGTTCATATGATGACATTGCATAGGAAATAATATATATTTMTAAACAATGACATGATATCTAGGTTCCATATTTTGTCTTTTAGCTTGAAAAGTTTCACCAAAATCAATTCACTGTAAGAGCAGGARATTCTGCCCTTTTACCATAACTTAAAACTTTAATCACGCACTAGCTCTGAAATGATACAGTGTTGGAATCCTGTGCCCATGCACAACACAGAACATAAAGGACATTCCCTTCTCACTTGTAGAAGGACACATTCCCTATTTTAATGTATTTAATCTTTTGTATCAGACTTAATGACTTATATTGGGATGGATAAGTGTAAAATATTTTGTTAGCTTCAGACATGAATTAATATTGTTGATATTGCAACAACTGCCTACTTCTTTTAGTTTCTGGTTTCACTTATTCAGTGAATTTCTGGGCTAAGCAATGGTTTCACCTTCCTTTCAATCCTGCTATCCTACTTCACAGACAGTAACTCAAAATTAACTCAGTAATTCAATTTTTTATTCCTTGCCTTCTTAGTGACATAAAGTATGAAAGACATCTATATCTCTGTTAATATCTTTATGATGTATATTGCTTTTTCTTTGTCTGTTATTTGGTTTTGTTTTACATAATTTCCATAGAGCTCATACGTCTGTGTAAAAACAAAGAAGATAGGAGTGTTTCTTTTTCATGACGTTTAATTAATCTGTGGTTTTTATCTCATAGCTGATGTTACCATCCCAATCTTTTTAAACAGTTATTAGTATTCACCTTTTAATGACAATACATGTAGCTAATCTATGTCTACATTCAGTTTGCTGAAATAATGTACAATCAAAAAAGCATTTTTATCTTCTCTAATCACCTAACACTACTTTAAAAAATAAGTTAAAGGAAAATAAAAGGAAATAAAATAAGACTAAATAATAAAGTATTACAGCAAGCTCAAAATTAACTTCATTTAAAAACTTAGTCAACCAATCTTGTTTCAGAATGTGATGTTTTTCAAGGGTAAGGTTTAGGGAAAAAGAGAAACTGCAATTCTCATTCAGGATTTTCAGTAGTGGACAAACAGTGTTTTTCAACTAGCTTTTTTTTTTTTTTTCTTCTTCTCAGTAAGATTACCAGTTTTTCTGAGATAACTTTGAAAAAAATGATTAAAAATTGGCTTTACATTTCAAGGAATTATCAAGCTGGAAAAACTACAAAGTCCAACACTAAAAATTTAGAAATAGAATTGATGTTTTGTTTTGAAGATTCACAGTGAAAGACAAAAAAAAGTAGAAAGAAAAATTACATTAAACTCTTGATGTTACAGTTAAAGGAGCCTGGATGAACAAAGCCTTTTTTTTTTTTCCCAAAAAACAATTTAATAACAAAGAAAAAGATGGAGACAGAGGGAACTAAGGAACCTTAAGACTACAGTTTTAATGCTGCTGAAATAGTTCAGTACTCAAAAATCTTAGCAGATAGATACTCTCAATGATGAGTTCATCTTTATCAGCCCTCATCCAAATTGTAGAGCACTTTTGGTGGATAGAGGATGTCTATATTCTCTCCTCGGTGTTTTGTCATGGTTAAGGGAAACTATGGCAAGAGGTTACCTACAAGCTAATTCTGTCTGAGAGATTCTTAATACCCATAAAAATTTCTTCTGTGCCTGTTCATTTAGTAAAAACTGTCTAGGAAATATCTAAGCAACTAGTAAATACAGACATTCTCCCCATTGAAATACTCATTCCTTGGTTTCAGATGAATTCTCAAGAGCAGGTATTTAGAATATTGATGAATCTGAAAAAATAAACACAAATAACTGGAGAATAATCTTTCATCCAAAATTACAGTTTTGCACATGGTGCTTAAATAGTTTGTTATAATTGCAAGGTGGGTACTCACATGTCAATGTTAACTCAGTTTTCCATGTAGGCTAAAACAATATGTAACATGTCCAGAGTCTTTGTCTTCAGTCTCAAAGGCACAAATCCCTCGAATAAAGGGATTGGCAAAACTAAATATTTGTTATTTAGTCTCTTATGTACATAAAACTGTGACTTAAACAACATTGACTGAATTATTAGCTTCTTAAAAAGAAAGAACTATGATAAACCTTTCTAAGGAACAGATTTTCTAGAAGATACTGTAGTAAACTTGTTCTTCTTCATTATTGGAAGAGACTACCTATGAATTTCATCAGCAGCTCCTGAAGAGAGTGAAACAAGCTGCAATTGTAAGATTCTTTCCAAAATGTCCTTTGTTATTTTGAGATATAAGAGCCTTGAATTTTAAATCCTTCTTGACTAATGTCAATTATTTCAATTGGTTCTTTCTATATACATTTTAACTCTAACCAAATCTCCAAGGTCAAAAGTTAAAAATGTTTTCTTAGACCATCTTTTATCATAAGCATATCAATATCTCACTTTTTTATGTGTTTAACCTTTCTGAGATTTGGCAGCTGAGCTTCTGTATTTCTGCAAGATAAGATATAGTAATGTAAATCAATCATTTAATTAAAAGATGTACTACACTGATTTCCTTTGAACAAGTGCTGCTTCATAGGACAATAGCATTCAGAATGGTCCACCGGACTTCAGCATTTTTTGTCAGTCTGGATTGTGATTTAATGTTTTCTTCACCTGGGAATTTTATCTCCAGTTGTATCCCTGTGATAGAAGCTATAAGCATCTGAAATTTCTGGGTTGAAAATTCTGTTACAGAAGTTAATTGAAAGACAGGAGACTTTCTCTTTATTTCTTGCTATTGTAGAAAATACARCACACTTCCAGGAGGTGTAGGGGAATAAATGCAAGGTACTGATCTCCTTAGCTTCTGTAAATTGTACCCAGATAAATGTAGAGCTATATTGTGTCATTATTGGTCTCCTTCAAATAATTACAAGATAAAAGGTATGGGTATACTTTGTAAATTTAATCACGGTGATAATACACATTTTCTTCCTTTAATGATGCACAGCTTTTTCTGGAAAGACAGTACGAGGAATCTTCTTGGATATTTGGCCAGAGTCTAAATGCAAATTTGAGAAGTTCCAGTAACCTGGCATTTGATGGTGCTGAAAATTTAATTTCTGGAAAAAAAGAAAAACCAAAAACAAAATTAAAAACAATTAAACGAACAAAACCACCACTGCAACAACGAGGAAATAGAACACTCAGMATTCTCTAATGTGTTTAATTCTGCATGTCATCATCAAAGTGTAGTATCTGTGATGAATTAAGGGTCCTTTCTGGAAACCAGTATTATAGACATAAAGAAGGTGCTGAAAGGTGATCCAAATAGTACTGAACAGGTTTTCTGACGACTATATGCTGGGAAGGAGGAGGAAATGCTTTTCCTTATAGTAATCTCAATAACAATAGTTTTTCTCTTTCTTGTTGCCCCATTTCAGAACACACATGCAAAGAGGAAAAGGCCTAACTGCTTAGGATAACACCATGGAAATCCATTTGTATGTACTGCAATTCAGGRAGAGTATCTGGCTTTTTAATAAAGTTAGAAAACTTAAAGCAGTCTGATCAAGTCTGCAGCTGGAAATCATTTCCTTCTCCTACAGAAGACAAGAGCAACTATTTGAGTAGCAAGTATTCATTGAGCAGAGGCACATGGTCTCAACTGCCTTCTAAAGACATCATCCATTTGTACCATTTATTTTGTTGACAGATGGGAAGAGTGGAGCAGTGACAGTAGTGGACACAGCATCCAGGTTAGCAGCAGCTCATGTATGAGTGGTAGGTGCACTAGAATTACATCAGTGGTTACTTCTGGCAGAGTGTTAAGAGATAAGTTGTTACTTGCAGGACTCTGTGATTACAGTCAGTGGCAATAAATAGGTCCAAAACCCTGTTTCCAAGACCACATGGTTAAAAAATTACATCACCCAGTACCACAGATAATATTGGCACTATTACATATGTCTACTCTTGTGTCCAAGGCTGAGACTTTACCTGTGTGGACTGTTAACAGAGGATCTGGCCCTCACTGTGACACCTGATATGATCTTTCCAGGGAGACCTCCCAGACCCAAATCATAGAAGGAAGTAAGCCTGAGCTTACCTTGAGGGGCATTTTGTATCATGGTGCTAGGGCAATATGCAGAAATTCAGGGCTCGAAGTGTGGTACCAAGGAGTTTTAGGACATTAACAAATAGCTTCTTAGCACTGTAATTGCACTGGATCTGGCTGTGATGGAGTTAGTGTTCCTCATAGTAGCCTGTATGGTGCTGTGATTTGCATTTGTGGCTAAAACAATGTTGATAACACACTGGTTTTAACTGTTGCTGAACAGTGCTTTCACAGTGTGAACACTTTCCCTCTCTCACACCCCTCTCCAGCAATGTGTAGGCTGGGGGTAGGCAACAGGTTGTGAGGCAACTAACCAAAGGCATCATGCTCAGCAATAAAAGCTCAGGAAAAGAAGGAGGAATGGGGGGACAATTGTGGTTATGGCTTTTGTCTTCCCAAGCAACTGTTACACATGCTGAGGCTCTGCTTCCCAGGAAGTGCCTGGACATCTGCCTGCCGACGGGAGATAGTGAATGAATTTCTCTTTCTGCTTCGCTTATGTGCGCCCCTTTTGCATTCCCTATTAAACTGTCTTTATCTTGATCCATGAGTCTTCTTCCCTTCCTTCTATTTTATTCCCATCCTCTGGGAGGTGGGAGTGGGAGAGAGGCAGGTTGGGTRTTAGACCCTGACCTTCTAGTCAGGGTCAGCCTACCACAGTAATGGACATAATACTGTGTGTGAGAGCACAGTCTGTTTGCATTTGAATTTAACATATTAATTTGAAATATCTTTCAAACAGTCACTAACACACTTCAATTTTGAAATTGGATGAATTAGTAAGGCTCATCAGGTCAGTCCTGTTTGTCACCTGAGAGATGGCAATTAATGTATAACACTTTTTGCTCCCTGTGCTTGATCTACACTTGTTGTTCTCATGATTGATAAGAAATGTCGAAACAGAGATTTGGAGACAGAATTACAGGAGGAAATGTAACGCAGGTTCAAATGGGAAACAAAGTGGAACAAGTAAGGCATAGAATCATGCCAATTTCAGCCCTGCAAGCTGAACTAGGGGGAAAGAAAAGCAAAACAAAACAAAACAAAACAAAAACTTTCATGAGTTTGTTTCCTTTTTTTGCTGATTTGCAAGCAATGTCAAGCACTAATCTAGTAGGCCAGAAGGCTCACCAAGTTAATGCCCATAGTATAAGCCTGAGCCAAACATTCATAGTAGATACACCTGCAATCCATTATTCCAGGTAAAACCAGGTGATATTTACACACTTCATCTAAATTTTTAAACATTTCTTTATTTTAGGCCTTAACTATCTAATGGACTTTAAAGGTAGGGTTCATTTTATACAGTTTAAGCCATCCATAATTTAGTCACCTAAATCTGTCTCTAAATCATGGAAAGTCTCTCCTACTTGTCTTAGGTCATTATTTTACAACTGGAAGAACAGTCACTCTATCTGTCTAACAGTCATTCAGACTGTCTCCTTCCATTAACTATATTGCGTGCCAAGATGAGCTGTTAGTATCACACACTTAACTTTTAGGTGGCTAAAATTAAATTAGACAAGTCAGCCTGCAGACAAACTTACATTTCTCTTGCACTTGTCAGGATATTTGAAGTATCTTGAAGATTGTCATACCAGCACAGTACTTATATTTGCAATAATCTAAAATCTGCTTATGGACAGAAAAGTTAAAAGAAAGGAAGGTATTTCAAAAGTTGGAATTATCTACTGTATGATGAAAAGAAATTAGTAAAAGCATAAAAATTGTGAATCATCTCAGACAACTAGTTGGGAGGCTAAGAATCCCATAAAGATGCAGAAGTCTTTTCTCACACAGAGTTTCTGCTTTCCTCTAAAAGTAGTATCACTTTCAGCAGGACATTCTATGGATTATGGAAAAATATAATATAGGGAACAAATATTTTCAAATTAGGACACATAAGTCAGGGTCTCATAATTCAGCACAAAACTCAGCCATCTTCATGCCTCGGACAGGCAATCCAAAATAATTGAAGTTTTTGTTTAGTTGGTTTTGGCTTTTCCCCTATATGATAACAGCTCATAAATCATGATGTTGGTTTTAAAGAACTGTCCTGATGTGATCTTAATTTGATCAGAGAGTAATATCCAGAACATGGGAGCTTTTCTTTTTAAAAAATGGCTTTTAAATTTTGCAGTGTAGGGGCAATATTTGGAGCTTTTGCCTACTGCTTGAGTGTTGTAATGAATTGTCGTGGTTTAAGCCCAGCCGGCAACTAAGCACCACACAGCCGCTCGCTCACTCTCCCCCGGGTGGGACGGGGGAGAGAATCGGAAGGGTAAAAATGAGAAAACTCGTGGGTTGAGATAAAGACAGTTTAATAGGGAAAGCAAAAGCCGCACATGTAAGCAAAGCAAAACAAGGAATTCCTTCACTACTTCCCATGGGCAGGCAGGTGTTGAGCCATCTCCAGGAAAGCAGGGCTCCATCA